>LZPO01044424.1:414023-427157 GCA_001675575.1 Neotoma lepida | reverse complement strand
TTCGAGACAGGGTTTCTCTGTGTAGCTTTGTGCCTTTCCTGGAACTCACTTGGTAGCCCAGGCTGGCCTCAAACTCACAGAGATCCGCCTGCCTCTACCTCCCGAGTGCTGGGATTAAAGGCGTGCGCCACCACTGCCCAGCCCCTAGATTCATTCTTAAGGTGCCTCTGAGTTTTCATTTAACAGTCTAGTCCCTTGTGAACCCACATACCACCCCACTGTGACAACTGGCACCCAACATGGGGCCTGAAGAAGGACAGAGGATCCACTGAAGAAAGACAGGGGAGCCGGCCATCTTAAGAACTGGATGGAAGCATTCTCAGGGTAAGAGGACTCCAGGATCAGCAAGGTCGTAGGGAATTTAAACTCCTCATCTCAGGAGCAATAAAATGTACAGTTGCTAAAATGCTTGTCAAAAGAAAAAGCGGTAACTGCACAAATTTTAAAGATAGAAATAGAATGGATCCTGAGACAGGAAATAAATCAAGGAAAAAGACCTTTCTCAATAGAGAAAAGGGAAAGAAAGAAAATAAAAAAGGGAATCTTCCCAATAGAGAAGAGGGAAGGAAAGGAAATAAAAGGAAATTTCCCGATAGAAAAGAGAGAAATTTTTAATCAAGAAAAAAGGATTTTCCTGATAAAAAGGGGAAAATATTGAAACTAGGCCTAAAGATTAAAAGGCCCTGTAAAAGAAAAATAAATAANCCTCTTCCCAGTAGAAATAGAGGAAGAAAAGGCTCTTTCCGATAAAAGAAATTTCAGGATAGCTAATGCCCTGAGCTCTTTCTGCCTGCCAGCACAGAGCGGCGGCATCTGAATTACAAAGAATCTACAGGTGGCCTCACTGCTGCAGCCTGAACAAGCACAGCAAGCCCAGAGCTTAGAATTTTGCTGTCTGTTTACTTAAGTTTGGTTTAAATGTTTTTTATTTTTCCCTCAGAGCGGGAATAACTCAATATTAAAGATCCCTCCATGGGAAATGTTTCCTGTTTTTCCCTAATGGTAGGAATAACTCATTTTTANTAATCCCTTCATGAGATAANGAGGAAGTTTAAACGGGCCCACCTTCTTTCTGGTGAAGAACGGTTGCAGGCGGACAAGGAACTCTAAGTCGATGCTGTTTGAATTTCCAGAGATATTAATCATTCATTGTATAGAGGATGTTCTCTTGTTTTGATTGTCTAATAAATGTTTGGATGAATGTTTGATTTTCATGGTAGATAAACTAAAGAAACAGGATTCATAATTTTAAACTATATATTGGGTATGCTTTTGTCTGTTGATCATTACTGAGAATTTGGCTCTGCTCAAGTTGCTTTCTAGAAATTCTTGGTTAAAGTCTTTTTTTGTTGTTGTTTTTTAAAGATTTATTTATTATGTATACAGAAGAGGGCGCCAGACCTCTCATTACAGATGGTTGTGAGCCACCATGTGGTTGCTGGGAATTGAACTCAGGACCTCTGGAAGAACAGTCAGTGCTCTTAACCTCTGAGCCATCCCTCAGCTCGGTTAAATTCTTAAAAATGTAACAGATTGGGTTGTTAGTTAATTAAATAATGTGGTTGCTAGGATAAAAACCCATAGAAAATAATCTCTTACTGATAATGAAGTTACGAAATTATTTTTCTACTAAATATAATACAGGTAAATTGTTTGATCCACACTGTTAATACTTGGCAAGTTGCATTAACACGTTACTTGGGATCTATAAAAAAGAATTCTCTTTTGTGTGTTTTGTTTTTTGGTTTTTTTGTTTGTTTGTTTGTTTGTTTTTGAGACAGGGTTTCTCTGTGTAGCCCTGGCTGTCCTGGAACTCACTCCGTGGCCCAGGCTGGCCTCAAACTCACAGAGATCCGCCTGCCTCTGCCTCCCGAGTGCTGGGATTAAAGGTGTGCGCCACCACCGCCCACCCGGCAATTTTTCAAAAAACTTAAAAATCCCAACTGGCCTTTCAAGAAGTCTCCACTCAATTTGTAGGCATGCTTGTTAAACAGAAGGTGGATANAGGACCCCAGCGATATACTGCATAATGCTTTACTAAGCTACTAACAAACACTGGATTGTGGAAAAAAACTGCTAAATTGAGTCAGGCCATGTATTATAAATCTTTTAAGAACAAAATAGTCCAGGGATGCTAGTGGTGGTGACACACACCTTTAATCCCAGCACTTGGGAGGCAGAGCCAGAGGGATCTCTGTGAGTTCGAGGCCAGCCTGGTCTACAGAGCGAGATCCAGGACAGGCACCAAAACTAGATGGAGAAACTCTGTCTCAAAAAACAGGAAGAACCCAAACTGAAATGACCACAAACCAACTTAGCTACAATGCTCATGGCCCTGTCTCTTATACACATCTAGATGTGTATAAGAGACAGATGTAAAGATGTGTTGTATCTGTTTCACCTTGCCTGCCTACGGCACCTGATGGTCTAATAAAGATCTGAATGGCCAATAGCTAGGTAGGAACAAGACAGGNGGGGCTGCTGGGCAGAGAGAATAAACAGGAGGAGAGATCAAGGTTCAAGAGAGGGGAAATGAGAGGAGGAGAGAATGAGGGAGACGTCCGGGCAAAATGCCAGGCGTCCACCAGCCAGACACAGAGAAGCAGTGAAAGTAAGATATACAGAAGTAAGAAAGGTAATAAGCCCCAAAGCAAAAGGTAGATAAAGAGAAACAGATTAATTTAAGTTAAAAGAGATAGCCAGAGAGGAGCTAAGTTAAGGCCGAGCGTTCAAAACCAATAGGAAGTTTCCTTGTCATGATTTGGAAGCTGATTGGTGGCCCAAAAGAAAAAGCCTGGTACACCAAGGAGAAGACTGAGTCCTTGAAGTCATATGCCTGTGTAGCACAACACAAAGTCCCAAACAGGGTCACTTGACACTTACGCAGGAGATGACCTCGAAGCCAGGCTCTGGCTCATCATCTGGCAGCAGGGGCAGGTCAGGGGAGGAGGCTCCCTCAGGGTGTGGCTGTAGGGCTCCCCGGAAGAAGTTGGTCACTCGAGAGAAGCCACTGAATGTGGTGGAGTAGGGGTCCTGGAGGAAGCGCTGGGGACAGGCAACAGTATCAGAACTGTCCCTCCTGCTCTCCCCCATCAGAGCCACGGATGCCCTGCACCTGGTTCTGGAACACTCACAGACACCACATTGGAGCTGTCCTGGTCAAAGAGCTGCAGGTGATGGAAGGAGCTGGAGAGGGCAGAGGAATCATGCGGGAAGACCAAGTAGAGGCGGGGGTCCTGCGGGGAGCTGGGAGAAAGGGGACACACAAGAGGCCACAGGCCCTGATGTACCTGGCCATACCTGCTCTAGGTGCTACAGTCCCTTTCCCATCACCAAACAATACTGCAAGGAAAGGCTCCAGACCAGAGCCGGACCTTGGAGTCCAGTGAGGCTTTTACACTTCTGGGTCCATGTGACTGACTCAGGGAGGAGCCAATGAGCGGCTTTGTGGGGATGAAGAGATACTTTCTATGCATCAGGACACTACTACTGAAGTCTCACTAAGATAGGCCATTTCTTCCCTCCCTGCCCTTACTTTCAGTCTCATATAGCCCACACTGGTCTTGAACTCTCCATCCTGTCACAGCCTTCCAAACAAATACTAGGACTGCAAGCGTATGTGCCTGGATCTTTTCAGTGCCTTTCTATTAGAACTAGGCTTTGCTCATTGTCCTGAAGACTGCAGCTGCAGAAGGACATGCTAGCTCACAGGTCCAATGCAGGCAGAGGCTTACCTGGCCAACAGCAGGTAGCGGCTGAGGACCCGGAGCAAGGCTCGGGTACCCCCTCTGTGGAAGTGCAAGGCAGGCAGGGAGCCTCCAGCCTGGGTCACCAAGACCAAGTAGGCCCAGCTGAGGCCTGGCTTAGATCTGCGGATGGACTTCAGCTCCCCCAGGCTCACAGAGAAGGCCCAGGAGCTCCGGGGGCAGCTGGGCTCTGCACCTAGGGGAAAGCAATGGTTACTGGTGTAGTATGAGTGGTAAAGACCAACGCAGTGCGTTCTCTCCACAGCACAGTCTTCTGAAGCCTTGGTGGAGGCCGCCTCTGAACACTCTGGCATTTCCTTAGAAGTAAAACTGCCTTGCTGTGGAATAATCCTCTTGTACACTGTAAAGATTTGTCACTCAAATTGGTTTAATAAAATNCTGATTGGCCAGGAGCCAAGCAGGAAGTATAGGTGGGGCAACCAAACTAAGGATGAAAGGTAGGAGAAGGGCGGAATCAGGAGTCACCTGCCAGATGCAGGAGCAGGAAATGAACATGCCATGCTAATAAAGGTACTACCATGTGGAAAAGCATAAATAGAAATATGGGTTAATTTAAATGTAAAAGTTAGCTACTAACAAGCCTGAGCTATTGGCCGAGAATTTATAACTCATATTCAGCCTCTGAGTCAGTTATTTGGGACCAGGCAGACAGGACAGGAAATGTCCAATTATACTGCCTAAGATTAGAAAGAAGCCAGGTGGATATGTCTGTCCCAGAATGATCCAGAATTTGCTCAGGCCTTCCTCAGTCTTCAGTTTGAAAACTATATTCCTCTGTCCCTAGTCTTCTGGCTGTCTCACCTCTAATGCCCTCTTTGTTCCAGACCCTACTTGGGCCACAACAAAAGGTCTAGGAGGCTGAGCATGGTGACACACACCTTTAATCTCAGNACTTGGCAGGAAGAGGCAGGCAGATCTCTGAGTTCAAAGCCAGCTAAGGCTACATAGTGAGACCATGTCTCAAAAAAAAGAATAAAGGAATTATCCTGCTGTGATTAGCTACCTGTCAGCTCTTCCACAACCCATAAGCCTAGAAACCTTTAGGAGAACTCATGGGTAAAAGCCATTCTTTCCTAGGCCAGAAAGGAAGCATCTGTTAGCCTCCTTGACTGTTGGTGACAAAGTCTTTGGGACCATGATCACTGAAAGCAAGATGTGGCCCACCAGACCACTGTGGCACAGCTCCACCTACCTTTCCTGGGCTCTGCTAGGTGGGGCCGTGGTCGCACTGTGCTAATGACAGCCCAGTCAGGTTCATAGCCTGGGTCAAAGGTAGGTTCCTCCTCTGAGGTGCTGGGCTCGCCTCCACTTGAGTCCTGGGGAGAAGAAATAACAGAATGAAAAGCTATGGTCTTAAGGGTTTCCAGCTTGCAGCCTGAAAGCCCTAGGGAGAAAGCAGCCATTCAGAACAAGGCGAGAAAGAGGCAGGAGGGGGCAGAAAGCTTGCTTAGTGTCTGTCACCCAATGGTGGCTCAGGAAGAGCCAGGGTAGAAGAACCCTAGATTCATGGCTACACCTGACACCACAGAACCAATAGTCTAGACTTCAGTGACAAGGTCCAGGATCACAGCCCTGTTCTCAACACTCCACACTCTTGCCAAGGTTCCTCTCATGTCTTCCTGACTTTTCACTCTAAGTGAATGAAGAGCCTTAAGTGATGGCCACTACCACTGTGACTAGCTGTGAGTCTACGGGGGACACTGCTGATGACAGTTCCATGATGGACAGAAAGGGGTACTGTCTCAAAGGTGATACTGTAGAGCAGGGCCATCCAGATGACTTGGCAGGTAAGATGAATGACCTGAGTTCAGTCCACAGAACCCACAAGGAAGAAGGAATGACTATTCCAAGTAGAACACACATGAATAAGTAAATAAGGCCAAAAGACAGTTTAGTGGTTAACAGGGCTTGCTGCACAATCACAAACACCAGAGTTTAGAGCTCAGCAGCCTGGTTTCCAGCATTGTGTCTGCACCCATAGGTAGTGCACACACATGCCCATACACTCATACCACACAAACTAAATCTCTGGGCTAGTAAGCTGGCTCAGCACTTATGCCAAACCTGACAACCTGAGTTCAGTCCCTGGGAGTGAGCGAAGTCACTGGAAGTCAGTGGAAGGAGCGAAACTACTTCTACAGGTTATCCTGACTTTCATGCGCCCACACCATGGCATGTGACTACACACACAGTAAATAAATATAATAAATAAACGTCAAGCAACCAGTTGAAACTGTAGAGCAGAGGGAAAGGACAGCTGCCTCAGACCAAAACAAGGCCACACCCCTTAAGAAATGGGAACCCAGTCTTTCACCCAACAGGGCTCCCCAAGCAGCCAAGAGGACAGGCCATCAGATCATTTCACAAACAGGCGCACAGGTCCCCGAGTACCCCTTGCCTTCCCCATGAGTGGTGAAGAAAGAGAAGCGGGTCGCCTACCTTCTTGGAGAAGAGGATCTGGGTCGGGTCTCCAGCCTCCTCCACCGGAGCCCAGTGCAGGAGGACGTCGCTGTCCTGAGGGACATAGGGAGGACTTGACTACCCTCAACCATCAATCCGAAGTTCCCACAGATGCCACCTCCATTCCGGCTCACCTTCTCCACCACACGGATGACGCCCGCGATGAGCGAGTCCGGGTCCTGGTGCTTCCTGGCGCTGGTGTGCAGGTACACGCCTCCCTTCTCAAATACCACCTAGAGGGGGGCACGGTGAGAGCCAGGATATAGGAAGATGCATTCTCAGGTTCAAAGACCTTGACTAACCAGCTAGGATAGGGTGTGCAAAGCCTACAGTCCCGCCCCGCGCTCGGGTTGGGCGTGCGTCTCCCCCAAGGGGAGGGGCTAGGATAGACTCTCCCTATCGACCGTGGAGAGTGACAGCGTCTTTACTAGAAAATAGCGCTTGCTAAATTAGCTCTGCCTAGTCCCTGCACAGCGGAAGGTGGAAGCAGACCATCGCGGGGGGTTGGGGCGGGGGAGTTCGCCTATAGACAAGCGAGGGAATGAGTCCCGAAGTCTTACCCTGTAGCTGGATCCTTCCATAGCCGCCGCGGAGGTTCCACTGCCCGGATCTCCTCCTTTTCCGGGTCAGTGTAGTGTCATATCCGGAAAGAACCCTCCCTTCCAGGCCAGACAGTGGTAGCACCCCTAAAGTTGTAGAGCTGCAATGGGTGAAACCATCTATCCGAACAGGGTAGTTGAAACGCGAAGATTTAGATCACGTGGTGAAGACAGAAATTTTGGCGAGGGTCAGTAGACGGCGCAGGCGCAGTATAACACTCTCGCCACGAAGTAAACAAGTAGGAGGACCCATGATCACTACAACAACTCGTGATCGCTAGGGACCGCCTCTTTGGCTCTCTCCATATTTTACACTGGCATCGAAGCCAATATTGTTCCATTTTCCTAGAGGGCAGGCCATAGCGGCTCTGTGGAAGCCATGTTAATGCGGGGCGGGACGGCGAGGTGTTGGGAAAGCGCAACAGAGAAAGGAAAAGGTGAGAGGAGCTGTATAGTACCAGAGGCGCTGACGGGCTCGGGGTAAGGGGTGAAGCCGTCAGGCCTCTGGAAACGGAGTTGCCCCAAATTCCTGAGTCACCGTGGAAAAAGGGCTGCGCCACCATTTTTAAGCTGGGCAAACCGAAGCAAGAAATACTGCCATATTGAATCTCTGCCAGCTTTGCGCTGAAGAGCGGGGGTTGGGGAAGCGGGTAGGCTGGACGGAGGGAGCGTCCATATGCTCTGTAGGCGTATGAAGCCATACTGACTACACGTCGGGACGGGAGCCGTTTTCCTCCACTTCTGTGTTAGAAGTTGATTACCAACGAGGGACGTCAGGCCGCTTGCCTTCGCTTATTGTCATGTGTGAGCACAGGCATGCCGCCGTATTTGTTGCAGGCAAATCGAATAGTGTAGCTGAAGTCTTGACCATCTTTTCCATGGGCACTCTACTGTTGTCATTGCTCACTGCTTGCAGATGAAGCTTCTGGTTGCTAGTTTGATTTGGGGCATCCAGGATAAGGGAGGCGGAGTGTACACAATGGAGGAGGGGCAACTGCACGGAAGTGACGCAAGAAGCCGCCATGCCTTTTGAGGGCGGCGACGGCGCCTGGCCGGCCATGCTGGCTACGGGCACGTGAGTGGAGGCGGCGTTGTGAGCTGGGGTTTGGGGAGGACCTGGCTTTCCTTAGGTTGAGGGGCAGCGGGAGGGCGTGCGGCCATGGGAAGGGTACGGTCTGCGGAGGTCGGGGACAGCGAGCACCTTGCGACGCTTGGCTGAGTGCTGCAATGGCTAACGCTCCACCGCTCGTGTCTGACACGCGACGAATGCTAGACAAGCTTCACGTCGGTGGTGCAGACGGGCTGGGACCCCCACATTGGCGGTCAACCACGTCCGTGCGGCTGTGTTAGGGGGGGATCGCTGGTGGGTGAGGGGGCGCCCCTGGGCGGGACTTCCGGTCCTGTCCCCCAGCGGGGCGGGACTTCCTGTTTTCTTCCTAGAGAAGGGGCCTCGCTGCGCCGCGGGCGTGGTTGAGCCCCGGGCCGCAGCCTTCGGTGGTAGGATCCTCCTGGGACGCCCCGCTCTGCGTCCCGTGCTGCAGCCGTTTCCTTCCCTAGCTCCCGTCACACCTGTCCTGGGAGGCCTGCACCTTCCCGCTGGACAGCTCCCCCTTGCTGCCCTGCCCCTGAGTCTCACCTCATAGGAGGCCACAGGCCTAGGAGGTCCGAGTAAGTCGCCCTCCTTTGAACCGTCTTCACAAGCCACTCACCCGGTTTTCACACTGCTGCTCTGGCTACCCCGAGAACTAGTGCACAGGAGCTGGGTCCTGCCATTATTTGCTCTCTTCTTTTCTCGGAGAAGTGAGAAGCCAGGCTAATAGCATACAGGTTGGGTCATCTTGGACCAGTCACTTTTCTTGCCCTGAGCCTTATGTTTGCAGCCTCCTTCATCAGCTAGGAAAGGTGTGAGNTGTGTGTAGGAGTCGCTGGGTGCCTCCTAAAGCTGTGGGTAGGGCTTTTTTGAGGTCCAGCAGACAGTACCTATCAAACCACTACAGCTCATCCCTGTGTCTGGCTGGTGTCTGCAGCCTTCTCCTTCTCAATGGAAAGATGGGACGGGAAATCTAGTCCCTTGAAACAGGCAGGGTGGAGCTCAGGATTGGCAGAGGGCTCCGGACACAGACTACCCTTGTCAGTGGCCAGTTCGGCTGGTGGAACAGTCAAGACTCAGTCTTCCTGAGTTTGGAACTTAAGACTGTAAAGACTGCTGCTTCGTGTTGTAGGAAGTGAGAGGTTGGTTAGGAATGGTGATCGCCTTCTGGCCCAGCATGAGCAGTTCCCACCTTGGTGAGTCAGGTGGGAGGTGACCAGTGTGGAGTCTGTGAGCAGGCCGGCTTTTGTGAGTGTGAGTGACAGAAGAGCTTTCATACTGCACTCAGATTTCTGATTCCGTTTCTCTTTACTGTGGTCCTGGTGGGCTTGAATCCCTCCAGTGGTGGGATGCACACTACCTCTTCAAGGAGGATCCTCAGCTGGCCACACACTCTGGTTAGTGGGGAAAAGAGGCACAGTGATCCCTAATCACACTACAGGTTTGAGTCAGTCATGGTGGGGACCCAGATCTTTGCCCTCCAGGAGTTCCCTGTCTGATGGGAAAGCAGGCAGCAGTACAGCTGTCACAGCTCTACAAACTCCAGAGCCCTGAACAGCAGTGGCTGAGGAAGTGTAGAAGCTGTGGTTGATTCTGAGCACGGAGCAGCCTGCATCCTCTGCCCATCTTCAGCCCAGAGCTCAGCCCCATCATAAGAGAGTGACCCTGGAAGCCCGGAAGAGGGTGGCGGCTCCCTCATGAGTGTGAGGCTGCCAGTGACCTGAAGGCCAGTGAGCTGAGTGTGGGGTTCATCTGGTCCTGGAAACTCTGGAGGGCCGAGTTACTGCAGTGGAGGAGGACCTGCTGGACCAAGTGGAGAATGGTGGCCTTGCAGTGGCTAGGGTCCTGTGCTAAAGAAACCTTGCAAGTCACCTGTGGTTTTCATTGAGACTGGTCTCTGTGTCCGAGGCTGACCTCAAAGCCATGACAGTCTTGCCTCAACCTCTGAGTGCTGTGATTTTAGGTGTATGCTACCATACCTGGCTCACATGTGTATTAACATCCTACACACTGTGGAAAAGGTGCACGTGAAATTCATGTAAGTGTTCAAAGACTTCTCAGGCTGGGTGTGTGTGCTTCACACTTCTAACTCCAGCTACTTGAGTAGTGGAGGAAGGAGGATTTGCTACGGCCACATGTCAGTCCTCTCTGCAAAACTAGACAGGCCTTGATGCAGCTGAGTTGGTGCTTGCCAGCACTCATAAAGTCCTGAGTTCAGTTCCCAGCACCACATAAGCCAGGTGTGGTGGTGTGCACGTGTAACCCCAGCACTCAGGAGTTGGACACGTGAGAATCAGGATTTCAAAGTCACCTTTATCCACATAGTGAGTTTGTGGCCAACCTGAGTACTTGAGAGTCTGTCTCAAAAAACAGGAAGAACCCAAACTGAAATNACCACAAACCAACTTAGCTACAATGCTCATGGCCAACACAGACGAAGACTCCAGGCTTTGGAGTGGCTCCTGTGTGGAGCAGAATGGGGCCAAGATGAAACCTAGGGCTGGAAATGGCGGCTAGTACGGGTCCCAAGGGAAGCAGGTCTGAGAAAGGGCTGGAGCTCAGCTGGGACAGGTGCATGCCATGGAAGGGGAGTCTCATTGGGGCAGTCGACCCTCAGGATGGGCAGTGATGGTAGCAGCAGCGCAGCCTCAGCCCCTCTGTCCTGCTCTGGCCCACAGGGCGCGNATGGCGTCTGGGCGGCCAGAGGAACTGTGGGAGGCCGTCGTGGGGGCCGCCGAGCGCTTCCGGGCCCGCACTGGCACAGAGCTGGTGTTGCTGACTGCAGCGCCGCCGCCGCCGCCCCGCCCAGGGCCCTGTGCCTATGCCGCCCATGGCCGCGGGGCCCTGGCAGAGGCCGCCCGCCGCTGCCTCCACGACATCGCACAGGCACACAGGGCTGCCACCGCCACCCGACCTGGTCCCCCACCAGCACCACAGCCGCCCAGCCCTGCTCCTAGCCCTCAGCCTCGGCCAGCCCTGGTCAGGGAGGACGATGAGGAAGATGAGGACGAGCCCACGGAGACAGAGACTTCTGGGGAGCGGCTGGGCGGTAGCGATAATGGAGGTGAGCTGGTGGGGTTGGTGCTGGAGTGGGGTTGCTGGTTGCGGGACGCTTGTCCTAACGCATCCTTAGGACAGCATTCCCTAGCAGCCTCCCACAAGGTCCAACAGCACATAACATGGTGTGTTAAACAAACATACGGTTTCCTTGAAGGCTGGTCTGGCCAAGGAACTGGAGCATGGTTCTCTGGGAGAGATGCAGGTGTCTCTGGAAAGAAAGGGTAGGGGCTGGTGCCCCATCCATGGGAGGTGGAGAAGTTTGCCAGGAGTGGGGTGCTGCCACAGCTGAGGAAGCCAGGAGCAGAGGAGATTCCAGGCAGCCTAGATGGCTTGCTAAGCCTCAGGCAGCATTTCCAATGCCCCATGGAATCCCACTTTGGGGAACTGGAACTGGAGACTGCTGTTTGGAGAGAGTCAGGAAGTTGGATGTTTCTCAGACTGTACGGTAACCACAGGGCTTTGAGGGTGAGTAGGAATTACTCATTTGTTATTGCCTACAGCTGGTCACCTTCCTGAGAAAACCAGCATGTCATGAAGGGGATGGGCTCTGGAGCCAGGTGTTCTGGCATCAGCTCTTTGAAACTATAGACAAGTGGTAGGGCCATAGGGTCTTTCATGTGTCCCAAGCAGATCTTAAGGGGTTCCATGTTTAAGCTATCTGTGGGCACCTGATAGTGGAAGGGGCCCTGAGTGACCAGACAAGCAAATGAAGAATATTGAGGCGCAGGGCTTGTCCCACCCACAGGACTCTTCATGATGGATGAGGACGCCACTCTCCAGGACCTGCCCCCATTCTGCGAGTCAGACCCGGAGAGCACAGATGGTGAGGATCCTGGGTTGTCCAAGCCCTAGGAGGCCAGGCCGAGGGTAGGGGGACAGAAGCTGAAGCCTTCCTGTGTCACAGACGGCAGCTTGAGTGAGGAGGCCCCCGCCGGNCCCCCAGCTTGCCCCAAGCCCCCGGCCGCAGCCCTGCCCACCCAGCAGTATGCCAAGTCCCTGCCCGTGTCGGTGCCAGTGTGGGCCTTCAAGGAGAAGAGGACAGAAGCGCGATCGTCAGATGAGGAAAACGGCCCGGTGAGGGGGGAACAAGACAGGTGGGATGGCCCGGAGTGGCCTGCTGCAGGGAGCCCCATGCCTAGGCAAAGATGAGGCTCTCCTCTCCATCCCAGGACCCCACTGCAGTTTAGGAGGAAGGCCCCTTGTCTGTCCAAAATCGTTTTTTGGGGGGAGAGGAGTCAGATAGGGAAACTGAGGCTCAGGGTCAAATTATTTCCCAGGATTTCTCTCCCCAACACCATCCTGTATGGTGCTCTCAGGCTGTGCCGGCCTGGACCATCCTTCACAGAAACCTCCCTGAGGCACTGTGGGGGAGGACACATGGCCAGGTCCCTATAGGACGCCCCGTGGGATCCAGGCGGGGACCTGCTGTCCTGGCCGACACGCAGCCAGGCACCTTGGCACCCGAGCTCCTGCTCCTTGGCAGGGCCAGGACCTTGGAGNGGGTGGTGGGGCTCAGAACGTTCAGGTTCAAGGCTTGCTGGACAATCGGGGCAAGAGGGCTTCTGGAACGGGGCGCCTGCGCGCTGAGCGTTTCTCCCTCCACAGCCCTCCTCGCCCGACCTGGACCGAATCGCCGCTAGCATGCGGGCACTGGTGCTGCGGGAGGCCGAGGACACCCAGGTCTTCGGGGATCTGCCGCGGCCGCGGCTCAACACCAGCGACTTCCAGAAGCTGAAACGGAAATACTGAGCGGGCACAACGCCCAGCGGGCTGAGGGCGGCAAAAGGCCCCGGTCCGCTCTGGCCAGTGGGTCCTCGAGCCTTCCTCTGCCCAGCAACAGGACAGTTCTTCCCGGGATTGGCTCGCTCCGGTTTGGAGCAGGTTAGTTCTAAAACGCTGTGCGTCCACTCCGTTTCTTGCCTGGCAACAGAAGCTTTATCCTTGGCGCGGAGCCCAGCTGCGGGACCAGGTGGCGGCTCTGCGGCCGCGCCCTCGTTCGTCTAGGAAGTCAAGGGCTCCGCCAATGACCGAAGAGTCCCAGGCCGCCCTTCTTGAATCCTCCCACCCGATTGGCCCTGGCTCCTGGGGGCGTGGCCAAGCCCTCCCGAACCCAGAATTGGCCCGAGGCCTTGAGTTTGTTACACTACTGGGGCTGGTT
>LZPO01044424.1:400361-412133 GCA_001675575.1 Neotoma lepida | reverse complement strand
GTAGTCCAGGCTGGCACAGAGACCCGCCTGCCTCTGCCTCCCGAGTGCTAGGATAAAAGGCGAGCGCCACCACCGCTCGGCCCAGGAAGGAATTTTAACAACCCGTGTACATCCTGAGACCCTATCTCAGCAAAAACAAAATAAAACAAACGCGAGCGTAGGGATCTAGTGCCCACGGATCCAAACGCCCCTATCGGCACGGTCTCATAAAGCGGCGTGCGGGTCAGGGGCGGCGCATGCGCTGTGGGAGGAGCCAAACCTTCCGACAGTTCTTTCCCACAACAGTGGTGAGTTTTGGAATGAATTTCGGAAGTGACCCCAACTGTAAGCGATCCTCACTAGCTACGTATTGGAACTGCTATGGTAGCCTAGGAAACGTTGAACCCGCCCATGGGTGAGGGGCGGAATTTCCGGAGCGGCTCTAGCGGGAAGGCAGGACTTCCGGTAGCGGACGGACGCTGGCAGCGGAGCGAGCGCAGCAGGAACTCAGTTCTCCTTCGCCACATCCAGGGATGTCACAGCTGGGATCCCGGGGCCGCCTGTGGCTGCAGAGCCCCGCTGGGGGACCACCCCCTATATTCCTGCCGTCGGATGGCCAAGCCCTGGTCCTCGGTCGAGGACCCCTGACCCAGGTGACGGACCGGAAGTGCTCCCGAAATCAAGGTGGGCGCGGGAGTGAAACTGCGGCAGCAAGAGCTGCACCTAACCAGGAGCTAGATGGGGCTTTCGGGAAGGAACAGAGCGGATCCGGTAAACTCACCGGGCGGAGGAGGATGCTCACAGCAGAGAGACGATTTCTGGGCAGGATGTATCGGGCCGTGCCCAAGACCTAGGTCTACTCCGTGTGTCTCATTGCAGCAAGCCGACCCTACAGATTTAAANAAATACCCATCCTGGGCAATCCCTGGTCTCTCGCAATCCTAGGAACTCTGGCCTCTGCAAGTGTAGGTCCTGGTCCTATTGAGGAATAAGCTGCCTCGGGCCGAGGGTGACACACACCCTGTCATCCACGCACTTGGGTGGGAGAGGCATGAGAATCAGTTTAAGGCCAGCCACCAGTGTGTGGTGAGTTCTAGGCTACCCTGGGTTACTTGAGGCCTTGTGTTGGGGGAGGGAGGAAAGTGCCTCTTCCTCCGAAGTGCAAGATGTAGTCTGTAGCTGGCCACGCCCCCGTATGTGATATAAAGCCTGACTCCATCCCCTTACCCTCAGTGGAGCTGATTGCAGACCTTGAGACCCGGACAGTGGCAGTGAAACAGGTACCAATGTCTCAGCAAGGGGGGAGGGGCCGGGGTCGATCGAAACCCTTAAGAAGGCTGGTCAGCTATTCCCTTTTCCACCGTGCCAGACTGGACGCCTGTAACCTTTCAAAGTACTGATTGGTAGCACGAAGCGACTAGATGGGAAGATTAAGGGTCTGATTGGGAAATGGGGTATTAGACTTGGTGGGGAGGTGGGTGTTCCCTGAGGGGGTTGGAGCCAACCCTAGCCCATCCTTTCTCTGCAGCTAGGCGTTAACCCGTCAACTGTTGGGGTCCAGGAGTTGAAGCCAGGGTTGTCGGGCTCTCTAAGTTTGGGGGACATCTTGTATCTGGTCAATGGCCTACACCCCCTGACCCTGCGTTGGGAAGAGATCAGCACATCGGGATCCCAGCCAGATACTCCACCGGGCACTCCTCCTGTGGATCCAATGGACCAGGAGGATGCTGAGCCTCAGAAAAAGCGGGTGCGGAAATCATCCCCTGGCTGGGAGAGCTTAAAGAAGTTACTGGTGTTCACGGCATCTGGGGTGAAGCCCCGGGGCAAGGTGAGGCCACAGTCCTGCCATTTAATCCAAAGTTTGCTGTGCAGCCCTGGGCTGGTCTTATCAAAGTCTCTGAGCCTCTGCTGTTGGGAGCAGAGATTGTTTGAGACACCAGTGGTGGCTGCCACCACTAAGGTGCAGGATACAATCAGACCCTGTAATCAGTGATGACCAGACCTTTTTTGGATACATTTATGGACCACTCTGAAATGAGGCCACTGAAAATGTGGGGTCTAGTCCCTGGCTGGGCACTCAGCCAACAGAGAGTTTTGTTTTAAAATTTTACTCATTTATTTATGTGAGCCTGTATGATTTTATGTGTATCACATGTATACAGGTGCCTACATAGGCCAGAGAGCATTGGGTTCCCAGGAGCTGCAGTTACAGGCAGTTGTGAGCCACCTCATGTGTGTGCTCTTAACCATTGAGTCATCTCTCCAGCTCTTCCAACAAAGACCTTTGCTCTTTCTGAGCTGTTAATCCTCCAAGGTGATGCTCAGGGAAAGGGGCGGGTGAGACATGGGTCTCCATTTAAGGACTGGAAACTGGGGAGCAGAGGACACAGGAGCAGTAGGGTACTGTGCTGTCTTCCCTACCTCACTCTCAAGGNACACTCTGTGACTTGAATTCCCTATCCCTAAGGGTGATCCCAGTATCAAAGGGCTGGTGTGTGTCAGCCTGTGAGGAAGGTCAGAGATGACAGTACTCCTGTCCGTTTTTGGTGATACCAGGTGGCTGCCTTTGACCTAGATGGGACTCTCATCACCACCCGCTCTGGAAAGGTCTTCCCCACTAGCCCTAGTGACTGGAGGTGAGGTGGGACATGGGAAGAGGCTGGGATGGGAGCCCAGAGTCCTCTAGGCTACAAGACACTTGCTACTTCCCTCTGACCTTAGGATTCTATACCCAGAGATTCCAAAGAGGCTACAGGAGCTGGATGCTGAGGGCTACAAGGTATGTAGGTGTGTGCATGGATGCCAAGAGATACAAGGTGTGGGGGCTTGTGTGTGTGTGTACACACGCATACATGGACATATGCATGTTTGTGTAGCGAGTTCAGGCTGAGCTGTGGTGAGGGGGCTTCAGTGTGTCCCTGTCTATCCCCAGCTGGTAATCTTCACCAACCAAATGGGCATTGGGCGAGGGAAGCTGCCAGCAGAAGTGTTCAAGGCCAAGGTGGAGGCTGTGTTGGAGAAGCTGGGGGTCCCATTTCAGGTACAGCCAGAAGAGACACTGAGGGGCTGTGTGGGTCAGGGACCCAGAGAGAACATGCCAAGGAGTGGAATGGAGGCCTTTGCTGGGGTTATGCTGACAGGAATGTCCTTGGAGATCCCAAGCACTGAGGACAGTGTAACCTGGCCACCTCCATAGGTGCTGGTGGCAACGCATGCAGGTCTAAACCGAAAGCCAGTGAGTGGTATGTGGGACCACCTGCAGGAGCAGGTGAGCATCCTCTTCCCTCCTATGTGGTCATTCCCAGCCCAGCCCCTCACACTCTGGTGCCCTTTTTCCTTTGCCCTCCTTGGTCCTTGCCATCTGTCAATCGCAGCTTTGGACTTGGGAGACCAGCACTCTCAATCTCTCTGAAGAGCAGAGCTGCTGAGAAGTTGCAGGTCAGGGGTCTTGCACAGCACACGTAGGGAAAGACCACACAGTAGATGCCTAGAGGTGCAGGGGACCAGCTCCAGCCTCTGAGAGGTCTGAAGCAGTTAGGTGAGCAGAGATGCTCATAGCTGAGGGGAAAGTGGCTGAGAAGGAAGTGGCCCAAGGGTAAGAGCATACAGACCCAGACTAAGGGCCACAACCGGAGCAGGGAGAGCAGGGAGTCAGGGCTGCTGTGGGGTGTGCGCCCTCTGGAGGCCACTGGGGGAGCAGGCGAGACACTCAGCAGCAAAGCCCTTGTGTATAGGGGTCCAGCCAGCCCCTCTGCTTTCCCATATGGAGGGGTTTCTCACTCCCTCTCTTTGCAGGCCAACGAGGGCATGCCCATTTCCATCCATAACAGTATCTTCGTGGGAGGTAAGAGGAACAGGCTTCCGGGGGTGTCCGGAACCTCTGAGCTCAGTGGTAGACAGGGTCACTCTCCCATTACAGATGCAGCAGGGCGCCCAGCCAACTGGGCCCCAGGGAGAAAGAAGAAAGATTTTTCCTGTGCAGACCGCCTGGTAAGCCCAATGGCATTCCTGACCCCNGTTATCCCCTGCCCATGACTTCCCTCACACCCACCCCTGCTGCACCTCTGAACCCTTCTGACCTCTTTCCCCCCTAGTTCGCCCTTAACATCGGCCTGCCCTTTGCCACTCCAGAGGAGTTCTTCCTCAAGTGGCCATCTGCTGGCTTTGAGCTTCCAGCTTTCGACCCGGTGAGACACAAAGGGAAAGGGTGAGAGGCCCTTGTTTGGCTCCCAGGGCTTACACTATTTTTGTTCCCCTGCCAGAGGACCGTCTCCAGCGCTGGGCCCCTCTACACACCAGAATCCAGCTTCCTCCTCAGCCCCAACCCAGAGGTGGTGGTCACAGTAGGATTCCCTGGGGGTGAGATGCCACAGCCCGACCTTTGGCTCCCCCTGGCAATCATTTGGGTTCTAGACACAAGCTGATGGTCACACTGCTGTGCTCCCACAGCCGGGAAGTCCTCCTTTGTCCAGGAGCACCTGGTGTCGGCTGGATATGTCCACATCAACAGGGTGAGTGGGGCTGAACCCACCCTCCCTGAGTGCTGCTGTTCTGGGGTGGGGCTCCCCAGACTGACTTGTGGCCTGTCCTGGGTACCACAGGACACATTGGGGTCATGGCAGCGCTGTGTGAGCTCATGCCAGGCAGCACTGAGGCAGGGGAAGCAAGTTGTGATTGATAACACCAATCCAGATGTCCCAAGTCGGGCCAGGTAATGGAACCCCATGGCGGGGGTGGGGCACTGAGTGCCAGGTGGCAGTGACAGCGGCATTTGCTTCCTCCACAGGTACATCCAGTGTGCCAGAGATGCAGGTGTGCCCTGCCGCTGCTTCAACTTCTGTGCTACGCTAGAGCAGGCTCGCCACAACAACAGGGTAAATCACATTCTCCAGGCCTTGCCCTTCATCTAAGCCCCACGCCCCCTGACCTGTGTGCCTCTTTCTGCAGTTCCGAGAGATGACCGACCCCTCGCACGCACCGGTGTCAGACATGGTCATGTTCAGCTACAGGTTCTGGGACTCTGGGGGACTGGAGGGTGCAGGAAGTGGTGGTGGTGGAGTGCAGAGCCTCACTCACCTCACACATGTTCCACAGGAAGCAGTTTGAGCCCCCAACACTGGCCGAGGGCTTCCTGGAGATCCTTCAGATCCCACTCCGACTGCGGACACATCTGGACCCAGTGATGCAGCGGCTGTATCGCCAGTTCTTGGAGGGCTGAGCCCGCAATAAACAAACACTACTGCTGCTACTCTGCTCAAGGCCACCTTGCTGGGAATGTGGGAGGCAAACCTACCATGGCATTCTAGACTGAACTCGGGCTTGCTTATAAGTGGGCTCTTGTGCACCCAGCACACCTGGCCTGGGAACTTGAGCAGCCAGGGCCATTTTGGGGTGGAGGACTTGGCAACAGGTGTCACAACCCAGTTGTGGGAAACTGACCTGATGTAAGTTTAACCAGGTACAGTATATTACATGTATCAAAGAAAGGCTGTCATGTGGGTAACTGGCCCGATAACCCTACCTTTCCGCCTACTTAGAGATGGTCTAATGCCATACATCTCCCAAACTGCTAGACTCAGCAGCTCTGCATGTGGGGTGGACGCACACTGTGTGACCTCTGGACACATCCATCTTGCACCGAGCATACAATTAGCAGGGAGGGACAGCGTGTGGGTTAAAAGGCTTTATTGGGGAAACATACAGGGGCAAGGACCATCCTTGGAGACCTCAGGACGCTGTCCTCCAGGTTGCTGGGCAGGTCCAGTCCCCAGGAACCCCTGCTCAGAAGCATCCGACCTGGGAGGTAGTAGGAAGGGGGAGCTTCTACTCGTGAGACTGCACCCTACCCCTAAGGCCCTGGCACCCATACCTTGCCAGGGATACAGGTCCCAGAAGGCAGTTTCCCTAAAGCCAGGACCACCCTGCTGCTTCCTGGAAAAAAAAAAAAACAAGTGCTGCTCACCAGTCTCCATTGGGCCTCGTCTGGGACTGTGGCCTGCCCAGCCTGGGAGTCCACTAGCCACCCATCTGCAGAGAAAGAAGCCAGGAGAAGTTCAGAAGTGGGCACCCAGTGTCAGAGCCCATGAGTACATGCATGGCAGAGCCACCTCACCCCTCGCTGCTGCTGCTCCTGCTCCAGGCTTCGCTGCAGGACCTGCTGCTGGTTGGCAATGACTCGACGGATACCGTTGACAAAGTTGCTCTGGTCATGCGGGATGAGGCCAATGAAGATCTTTTTCTCCGAGGAGTACAGAAGCATAAGCACACGTACCTCACAGGAGGCCTTATAGGAGAAGTGCACACAGCCCGCCTGACGGCAGGCCCAAGTCAGCACACTCGTCCACCTACTCCCTCAGCCACAAGTTGGCCCATCTGGGAACAACTGGACCCAAGACTAACAGATCCCTAAAAACAGGTCCCAAAAGGGTTCAAGGCTGCTAGGCATGGAGCTCCACCCTGGGCAAGCCCTGTTCCTTGACACTGGAGAAAAGGCCCATGAGACTCGTATAGACCCTGGCTGTTAACAGTGCCAATAACCAAGGGCTCCCCACATTCATCCTGAGTACCTCACTAGTTCCAGCTTGGGAATCATGGGCTGCTCACAAAGGGGAACTGAAGCCCCAGAGCTGGAAGATCTAGACTTTGGGAGCTACAGGCCTCCCAAGTTCCCTGGGAATTCTGGGCCGAGCTGAGAGCATGCAGTAGCTGGCAGTCTTGAGCTAAGCGGGGATAGGGACTGGTATAAGGCAGGGCCCTCTCTAGCTAGGGGGCCTGCACATACAGTGTCTCTGTAATGACAAGCCTGGTGCCTCAGTTCTCCAGTAGAGGCCACCAGTCAGGGCCTGAGGGCTGGGGGGACTGAACATGCCCTGGTGCAGCTAGTAGGCTGCAGGCCCCAGCTCAGCTTCCACAAGCAGCGGTCTCTCCTCGGTTACTGCCCTCCACTCACAAAGCCATTGTCCATGATCCGGCACAGGCTCTTCAGAGTCTCCATGTCCTTAGTGAAGTGGAACTGCACCAGGCGCGAGTTCCGGAACAGTGGCACAAGGGTGGTCTGTGGGAAGGCCGAGGTCCATTTTGTGGAACCCCAGCTCTCTGTGGAAGCCAGGCAGCACTCTGCACCAGCCTGCCACAGGGTCTTCTGCCCACCCCCGGCCTGGCATCCCCTGCACCCTCACCAGCAGCTGCTGTGGGATGAGCTGCATGAAGAGCTTCCGTGGCCACTGGTCCGTCCTCCTGCCACAGCAGACAGCAGGTGTCAGTCCTGAGGGCCTCCCAGAGGCCTCCACTGCCAATGTGCCTGCCCACCCCACCCTCACCCCACCCCACTCACAGGATCTCCCCTTGGTTCACGTAGACATGGGATGGCAGCCACCGCTTGGACCGGCTATTGGGCTCAGGCCTGGGCTTTGGGGCAGAGCGAGAGGGCACTTCAGGGGAGGGCAGGGGAGGGCCAACAGCCCACACAGCCCTCGCAGCTCACCTCTTGCCACTCCATGACACCACTCCATGCCAAGAATTTGTTGTTGACGATCTGAACAGGTCCAGAGTGCACGCCTCCAGGGCCCACGGCCTGTGGAACAGGATACCAGTATGCTGCCAGCAGCTTCAGCTCCTAATTTCCCACTGGCGGCAGCCCTGACCACAACTCCAGCAGGCCGCAGACTGGTTCTGTGCTCACTGCCAACATTCTGTGCTCCCAAGTGACCGAAGACAAGTCTCAGGCCCTGGGTGGTATGCAGGCCCATAGCTACCTTTAGCAGCTAGCAGGCAGACACCATGAACATCTGGCAGCCAGGTGCCAGGACACATTTTCATCCTCCAGATGTTGGGCCTCCTGCTCTGCAATGGATTCTATACCCAGGACCCACCCTGGGTTGTCCCCTATACCCTTCAAAGCCTATAAAGCTATTTTTCCCACCAAGCCCTGTCTGGATGGGCCACTGCCTCTTCACAGCTCCTCTGATCCTCCTTACATCACACTCCACACCAGTCAAATGCAGGTGGTGTACCAACTGTGGGACCAGGGCCAGGCTGCACTCAGCTGGCACACCTGTTTTCTGGTGGTGATGACCTGCCGTATGGCGTTGACAAAGCCGCTCTGGTCGTAGGGGATGAGGCCCATGAAGATCTTCTTCTTAGACGAGTACAGGAGCATGAGCACTCGCACCTCGCATGGAGAAATGTGAGGGAAGAGCATGCAGCCCGCCTGTGGGGACAGGGGCTACAGATCAGGGCTGGCCCTCCACACTGAACATCTGACCTGCTTAGACAGGCCAGAGTCACCAAAACACAGCTCAATCAAGGCCTTTGCAGGAGCAGGTGAATCACTCTTTACTACTTCCACAGCCCCTGACAACCAACAGGGCAGGGACAGGTGGGAGCCAAGGACCTATATGGCTGTGCCCCTCCCTTCTCTACAGACCCCAGCCTTGCTGCTGGGTTAACAGCAGGTGGCAGGGGCTAGAGAGAAGGCTCGGCACTGAGAACTGACTGTTCTTATTTGGACCCAGGTTTGGTTTCCAGTTCGCAATCTTCCATACAGTCCCATGGGATCGGACGCCCGCCCTCTTCGGGTCTCTGCAGCACCAGGCATACACATGACACACACATACCATTTAAAAACAAACAAAAAAACCAATCCTTAAATTTTAAAGAACAGGTAGTAGTCAGGCTGCTGTACCACCCAAGGCAGGCCCACCTCCCATCTTAGGATCCCAGTATCCCCATATGTAAGACACAATAACAGCATACACAGTGACTGCTCCGTAGCTGTAACTACACAACACTGAGTGCCAGTCCCTCTTCAATGGGAGGACAGCTATTTGTAGGCCACCCCATCCTGGGCCAGGATGGAGAAGAACCTGTACCTCACTAGCCAGCCTTTTGGTCTAATTCTCCAGATCCTGGGCCTAGCTCCAGGATACTATCCCAGAGCTGCTACTGACACAAGGTTATGGCCTCACATGTCCCAGTCTGTGGGGCCCAGAAAAGGTACACATCCTTGGAGGTGGCCAAATGGAAGGGACAGACCAGCCTAAGGCAGAGCTGGGGATGAGCCTGGAGTCTAATCCTCTGCATGCATGGGCTAGTGACTTCTTCCCACCCTGTCCCGCCACCTGCTGCAGTCCACTGACCTCAGCCTGGGTCCACAATAGTAGGGGCTGGCCACCAGATGACAAGACCACCACCAACCAGAATCAGCAACACACACACACACACACACACACACACACACGGCCCTAAGAAGCAAGGCCTACTGGACTCTACTTCACAGGCAGGAGATGGGGAGCACCATGCACTCTGGCCAACCCATAGGCTCATGTGCCTGTTGCTTCCTAGTACCACCCCAAGGTCCTGGGATGACCACTTAGAAGGTACAGGAGGACTCCCATCACAGGGCAGAACTAGGTCCCACCCCATTGCCCCCCCATCCCCACTCACGAAGCCGTTGCCCATGATGCGGCAGAGGCCCTTGAGCGAGTCACAGTCTCTATTGGTGAAGTGGAACTGGGCCAGCTGGGAGTTTCGGAACAGGGGGCCCAGTGTGGTCTGTGGAGGATAAGGGGAGCCGCCGATCACGGTGAGGCAAGTGTGGGGAGATCCTGGAGGCAGGGCCAGGGTTCTGGGGGCACAGGCCCACTGGTCTCACCAGCAGCTGCTGTGGGATGAGCTGCATGATCAGCTTCTGGGGCCACTGGTCCGTCTCCCTGCAGTGGGGAGTGCATCAGAAGCCATTCCCTGCATCCTAGGCTGCCCCGGGCTCTGCCCACTCCCACACTCACAGGTTCTCGCCCTGGTTCACGTAGGCCTGGCAGGGCAGGGTGCGCTTCAGCTTTGCTGTGGAGTCCGAGAAGGGTCTACGCTTCTGCAGGTGGGAGGGGTGGAGGACTCAGCAAAGTGGTCAGGCTATCCATACCCTCCACTGGCCCAGAGATTTGGGCCCAGCCAGGCTCACCTCCTGCCACTCCAGCACGCCACTCCAGGCCAGCAGTTTGTTGCTGAGCCGGTGCTCATTCACTGCAAGTCCCCCCAGAGAGAGCCCAGGTGAAGAGGGCCCAATAGGCCCTAGGGCCCCAAAGACTCGAGCACCTTCCTGCAGCAGAAGGGAGAATTCTGAGGTCATTCAAAGCTAGACCATTCCACACTTCCCAGAGGGGACATCCTCAGGTCCAGACTCAGTCCCTTGGTCCCTGGACACACTCCAGGTCCCTAATCCCTTCCCCAGCAGTGAAGACCTCAAAGCAACCATCCTGCCATTCTCACCCTTAAACCAATCTGTCAGAAAGCTGTGGGCTGCATCCAGGCCCCAGTGCTCAGAGCCACCCTACGGCCACTGGAACCCCCAAGAGGAGACTCCCACAAAGGACAGCCTTCCCTGAGGACCCCAAGGAGGCATCAACCAGAAACCAAGTAAAAAGACCATCCTGGAGAAAAATGGGGAGACTCCCGGAGGCTAGCTTGCACCAAAACGTTTGACCTGAATGAATGCTGAATGATGGTGCTAAGTGAAGCCACACATTTCCCCCTCCCCCTCCCCCCAGGGCACAAGCTAAACTCTTTTCAGCCAAAACATTTCCAAAAAAACAAGCGGGCTCCTGGACCAGCCTTTGAACAGACAGACCCGTGCGTGCCTCCAGGCCGAAGACCCTTCTGATAATCGCGAACGCATCCGCTGCTCATTTCTAAGCTCATGAGTCCTTTATACCCTGCGTGATGACAAACCAGAAAGTGTTCTCCCGGCGGCTTAAGCAGCAGACCAGCCTAGGTCTTCAGTGAACACTGCTGAGGGGCCTTCATGATGAGCATAGCCCTGCAGCACCAAGCTCTCCGGATTACAGCAAACGAGCACTTGGGCTGCCTAGGCTGCACACGTGCTTTGGAACAACACTACAAGTGGCCACATGTGTCAGTGTGAGCACCACCACACTGTTGGGCCTAAATGAAAATCAGGCAAACATACTTAAGGACCCAAACGAAATCCCAGACTATTTAAGTGTNTGTGTGGGGGGAGTAACCACTCAGATGCTTATGATGTGTTTTTGCCTGCACCCCACAAACACCTGTATGCCCACAACATCAGGGGAACACACTGGGAGCGAAGAGCACAGTTAGGGACTCCGCTAAGCGCGGCTCCCAAGTTAAGTTCGCGTCCACCCACGCCTGACTTGCTGCGCACTGCATGGCAAAGCCAAGCTACACTTGTGGGGAAGGGACGCATCTGAAGACCCAAGGAGCAGCTTCAAACACCAAGAGAAGGCTTCAGGCCTAAGATGCATTACAGCAAGGGGTGTGTCTGCGTTCCGCAGGTGATCCAGTGGCAAACTCGCCTCGGCTCTGGCGAGGGCAACGTCGTCACAGGGTACTGAAGTGGTCAGAGCCAAGCCAGGGAATAGCGCACAGCTGGCCAGGCATGCGCAGGTGTGGCCACGAGTCAACCATCACAATAGGCAGTTTTGTTTCCCCAAGAAAACCTCAGTGTTTCTAGAAAGTGCGCGCACGTTATAGTGTGGACAGAGGTGACAGCCACACGAACCTACAGAGCTGAATGAATGTTTTACCTTAAGCCTTACCTTAAGGCTTAAGGTCTGGGCTCGCCGCGGGGCGGGCGCGCAAATGGAGGGACTGTCCACAGTCGCCATCTGGCCCCGGGGGACAACGCCCCCGCGAGCAACAGCTGGGCGCGAGTGTATACGCCGGGCTTCTCCGCCGGCCGCCTCGCGTTTTTCCAGACCCGGAGCCCGAGGACCAACTTTGCAATTGGAAAAACAAGCGCGCACGCCAGGCGCCCCC
>LZPO01044424.1:378046-398524 GCA_001675575.1 Neotoma lepida | reverse complement strand
GCACATGTGACCCCTGCAAAGTGCTCCCTGAGCCCCGCACATGTGACCCCTGCAAAGGGCTCCCTGAGCCCCGCACATGTGACCCCTGCAAAGGGCTCCCTGAGCCCCGCACATGTGACCCCTGCAAAGGGCTCCCTGAGCCCCGCACATGGCACATAAGTACATAGCTAGCAATTCAGAGCCTGCTTGGACTATAAAGAGTTCAAAACCTGATTGGGCAACTAACTTAGAATAGCTTTGTCTTAAAAAAATAAAAATGGATTGGAGAACCCAGGAGTAGTGGCACATGGCAGTAATCAAAAGGTGAAGGGAAAAAATCAGGAGCTCAAGGCCATCCTCAGCAACCTAGGGAGATCAAAGCCAGCCTACACAAGACTGCCTCAACAGCAACAGCAATAACTATTCTAGGCGGAGCCCAAGGCTGACTGGTGGAGGGCAGATGGCTGCAGTGGAGTTGATGGCTGATTTTGAAGCTGAGCCCAAACAGTTTTGCAGGGACAGTGGGATAAAGGGTGAAGGACAAAGCCAAGATTGCCCTCACTGAAGCAGGAAGTCAGATTGAAGAACAGGTGGGGCAGAACTGTCTAGGGGGAACAATTAAAGTTTTATATGTTTGTGTCTGAATGTATGCCTATATACCTTGTGCTTGCCTGGTGCCTGTACAGGCTAGAAAAGGGCTTAGGATCCCTGGAACTGGAGTTAAAGAGGGTTGTGAGCTGCCATGTAGATGCTGGGACTCAAACCTGGGTCCTCTGGAAGAGCAACTGATGGTCTCACTTCCTCTACCATCTCTCCAGCCTCTTTATTTATTTATTTTGGCGCACACACACACACACACACACACACAGAGCTAATTGTAGAAGTCAGAGGGTCACCTTTGGAATTAGTCCCAGGGATGAACTCAGGTCTTCAGGCTTTCCTGCAGGTGCCTTTACATGCTGAGACATCTTCCCCACCTTGTCACTGTTTTTAGGAAATTTCTTACTCTGTAGCCCAGGCTGGTCTTGAACTCCAAATCCTCCTGCCTTAGCTGCTTCAGTGCTGGGGTCACAGGCATTGCCAACATGCCCTAGCTATGAGGTTCCTCTTTGGTTTGAGATAACCATTACTCATGTAGATAGAGGGATGCGGGAAACATGGTACCACACTTCAAGGCTGTGGCAGATCATTGCCAAGTTGTTTTGTGTTTTGTTTTTTGGGTGTGTGGATGTGTTTGGATTTTTTGGGGGGGGGTTGTTTGTTTAGACAGGGTCTCACAATGTAGCTCTAGCTAGCCAGGAAAAGGCTGGCCTCAAACTGACAGAAATTCACCTGCCTCTGCTTGCTGGCAGGGATTAAAGGCATGACTCATGATGCCCTCTACCACCACCGATTGTTTGTTTGTTTGTTTGTTTGTTTGTTTGTTTGTTTGTTTGAGACAGGGTTTTTCTGTGTTGCTCTGGCTGTCCTGGAACTCACTCTGTAGACCAGGCTGACCTCGAACTCAAAAGAGATTCGCTTACATCTGCCTCCCAAAGGTTGAGATTAGAGGTGTGTGCCACCACTGTTTTTTTTTTTTAATCCTTGCAAGTTTGTGTACAGCCAGGGCTACACATTTGAGACTCTGTATAAAAAAAGGGAGGCACTGGAGAGAGCTCAGCAATCAAGAGCATTTATTGCGTTCCAGAGGAACCCACATGGCAGCTCACGAATATGTTAACTCCAGTTCCAGGGGATCCTATGCTCTCTTCTGTCCTCTACAGGCACCAGGCAAGTACATACAGATACATTCAA
The DNA here is from genome assembly GCA_001675575.1 of Neotoma lepida. NCBI lineage: Eukaryota > Metazoa > Chordata > Mammalia > Rodentia > Cricetidae > Neotoma > Neotoma lepida. The sequence continues at coordinate 396,751 of LZPO01044424.1, read as the reverse complement.
AGCACCCATAAACATAAAGTAAATAAAGGAAACATTTAAAATAGATAATAAAAATTCAAATTAAAATTAAAAAAAGCAAGGGGAAACCCGACGTGATGGTAGCACACACCTTTCATCACTTGGGAGGCAGACAGGCCTGGTCTACATAGTTTTAAGACAGCTAGAGCTGCACAGAAAAACCCTGTCTCCAAAACAAAACACAAAGGGCATGCGTGAGAGGGCTCAGCAGAAAGAAACTTGCTGCCTGACATGACCTGAGTTCCAATATCTAAAACTCACAATTGAAGAGGATTCTCAAAAGTTACCCTCTGAGCACACACACACACAAAAGAGGGTAGGGCAGGGGCCGAAAATCAGGTGACAGGGTGCTTAACTAGCATGCAGGGAGCCCTTGGTTCAATGCGAGCATCACACGATCAGACACAGTTATGCAGGACAGTAACCCCAGCACTTGAGGAGTGGAGGCAGGAAGGTTCAAGGTCATCCTCTGCTACTTCAAGAGTGTTGAGAACAACCTGGACTATATTAGCCTGTCTCAACAGAAAAAAAAGGGGTCTTGCCATGGAAATTGTGACATCCTGGGTGGACAAGAATAAGTAAGATCACACAGAATGTGTGTTGTGTGTGGACAGAAACTGGGTCACTGCCCCAATGGCCATGAAGAACAAGAGGCAAAGACAGGCATGCCCAGCTTCCAGCCATAATAGAGCCTGGATTAAGGCCAGATGGCCAATCAGTGTTTAAAGACCCCAGCAGAAGTTAAGCAGTTGCAGACACCCCAGAGCCCCGTCACTAACCTGTGTCCACAGCACCAGTAAAGAGAAAAGAACCCTGGCCTCCATCTCCCCAGGCTCCCTTGCCCTAGCACTCAGGACTCCTAACCAGCCTCACAAAGCCTCACAAGACCTAGAAGACTCATGGCTCTTCTGAGACAAGACCTCACCCTCTTGTCTTCTCTCTCCAAGTGTAATTACAAGCCAGCATCACCATGCCCTTCTTAAGTTTCCCTTTATTAAGCATGAAACTTTGACTTCTCATTTATCTCCTAAAGGGCTCTTCAGGGGCTAGCAGTATGGCTCAGCTGGTAAAGGCTGGCTGCCAAGCCTGAGGACCTGAGTTTGATCCCCTGGAGCCCTCTGACCTCCGCACACGCAAGTACAGGTGCACAATAAAAGACTACAATCTCAGCTTAACTGAATCCCACCTTGCAGCTGATAGCAACATGAGTCAGTTACTGCTTCTGGCCACTCTGTCCCTTCTGAAGCCCCTGTGGGTCAAGTATGTTCTAATCAGTGCATGACATGCCCTGATGGAAGAAATGCACCATCCCTACTGCCTACCCAGACCCTGGGAACCAGAGCAAAGCTGTATGCCCTAGAACTGGCTTGACTGGAGGTAGAGCTGGTGCCTGGTCAGCACTAGCTTATACATACATGTGTGTGTGTGTGTGTGTGTATGAAAAGGAATAACACCTCCCAAAAACCTCATAACCTAAACTTACTGAATCCTCACAAATCAGTCCAAGAGTCATGACAGTGGGGAAATTTCCCCACATCTTTNTGTGGGCTGGGGATGGAAGCTAAGACCTTGTACAGGCAGTTCAAAACTACACTGAGCCATGCCTTCAGCTCCTCACTGGGGCATTCTAGATAGGAGCTCTACATTGAGCCACAGCCCTAGCCTGAGACCTGATTGACCTTTTGGGTAAGAGGAAGCAAGGTATAAAGAGGCTGTCATTATTTTTTGGAGGGGGGGGAGGTTGAGACAGGGTTTCTCTTTGTAGTCCTGGCTATCCTGAAACTCACTATAGATCAGGCTGGCCTCAAACTCACAGAGATCCACCTGTCACTGCCTCACAAGTGCTGGGATTAAAGGCGTGTGCCACCACTGCCTGGAGAAGCTGTCACTGTTTTGTCTTTTTTTTTTTTTTTCCTTCTTCTTAAAAAGATTTACTTTATTTTGTATTTATGTGACTGAATCCATCAATGCGGGTATGTGTGAGTGCTCTTGGAAGCCAGAAGAGGGAGCAGTGAGCTGGCCAACATGAGTCTGGAAAATGAACCCAGGTCCTCTGCTCTTAACTTCTGATCCATTCTGTAGCCCCCACTGTCCTTTTTTTGAAACAGGTTCTCACTCTGCAGCCCAGGTGAGCCTGAACTTCACGTCCTCTTATCTCAGCCTCCTCAGGGCAAGCACTCAGGGAAGGTTCCACCACACTCTGTCCATCCCACACCCACCCACGCCCGTCACTTCATGCAGTTCAGGACTTTGTGATGACAGGAAAACATGTTTTAGAGACCTGGTGTATGTTGAAACAAACATTCCTCAAATGTCCCTCTTTTTTTGTTTTTGAGACAAGGTCTCCGTGGCTTGCCTGGACTATGTACACCAGGCTTGCCTGAAGCTTCCCGGTGCAGGAGCTAAAGGGCTGCAGCACCGCTGACCTAACATTCCTTCTTAGACTTTCTTTCTCCCGGCTTTCCCTCGGGTGTGCCGAATGGCCATTTTTCAAAGGTCCACTCTTGACAGTTTTGCAAGTGTTAGTGTTAGGTATTTGTGGTGCTGGGGATGGAGGCTGGGACCTCCTGGATCTACACACTAACTACATCCTGCTGTTGTTTTGGTTTGACTTTGGACTTGCTATGTATCCCTGTGTTGGAACTGAGAAGACCAGGCTGGCCTTGAACTGCTGTTGCTCCTGCCTCATCCTCCTGAGTGCCCCCTGGGAAGGCGGGGGAAGCTGGCTGCTCTCTTTTCTCCTAATTTTTCTGTCCTCTGCTTGTGCCTGGCCTGCTCCTTTGGAAATCTGAATTCCTGTCCCCTCTAGGTTCAGGCCTGGTCAAGACTGCAATGCTTCTGGGCATGGTGGCACATTTTGTTTTAGTTTGTTTTTTGAGACAGAGTTTATCTATGTAGCTCTGGCTGTCCTGGAACTCCTTCTCAGAACTTACAGAGATCCACCTGTCTCTGCCTCGTAAGTGCTGGGACTAAAGGTGTGCACCACCATGCCTGGCCTGTGGTACACACTTTTAATCCCAGCACTTAGGAGGCACTGAAGGCAGATCTCCGAGTTTTAGGTCAGTCTCGTCTACATACACAATGAGACACCTCCAAACCAACCAACCAAACTGCAAAGCTCTATGTGACTCCCCTTCCCAGGCTGACTGCCGGTGTGAACTGGTTGGTTTGTGTTGTGAGGTTTGGCCACATTTTGCTTTGAGTGTTTTGGTCGATGACCACAGTTCCCAGCTCTCCTGTGTGCTGCACCACAACCTTTCTGCCTTTAGAGTCCTGGGTCAGGGCAATACTGACATATGGAGGTGAGGCTGAAAGGCCAGCCTGTTGAGTAGCTGGGAGGACGTCCAAGTCTGTGTCTCAACCATTCTTTTCTTGTGAGACCTATTTTTAATTCTGTGTATGCATGTGTGCAGGTGTCCTTGGAGGCCAGGAGTCAGTTCCTCCTGGAACTGAACGTTCTTGGTCCAATTTGGCATCACTAACCTGACATGAAACCCAAAAGTGATTACTTATAAATATAGCAAAGTATGTTTCCAGAAGAGTGTAGGCATGGTGAACTTACAAGTGTTTGAGAGTCCCGTGATGTGTGTGCTGGGAACTGAACTCAGATCCTCTGCAAGAGCAGTACCCACTCTTAACTGCCAAGCCCACCACAACCATTCTCAATCAGTTCGTTTGGAGAGCAAACCCAGTTTCCCTATAAGTTCTGCCTGGTGCCTCCCTGTCTCTCCTCTTAGTGATCACTCAGTTCACCTTCAGAAAACCTGCCTGCTTCTCCAAACTTCCTGCTCCCTGCCTACCCCTCACACACGAGTCTCCATCGAGGCTGTCCTGGAGTCTTGTTCTTCCAGAGGTTGCAAAATGGTGGCCTGGTGGTCTCATGAGACCCACAGCAGATTTTGTTTGGTCCTCAGTGTGTGTGGTTTGGGTTTGAAGGCCGTCAGGTGGGGCAAGCGTTCTCCAGGTTCGCCACAGTCCCTAGCATCCCATGTCTCAGAGCCACGGGCACACACTGGCTGCATGGCCAAGTCACCACCTTGCCTTCATGTCTTCAGCTGCCACCTGGGTCCCCTATTCTTTCATTTTGTGAGAATCACTCAGGGGGAGGGGCCTCACAGGACAAGAGGACTCCCAGCCCCTCCCAGCCAGACCCCAGGGCAGGTGCAGAAGCTCCACCAGCTAGCAAGGGCCAGGCTGTCACGAGTGGATGGATTAGTCAGGGAGAAGGAAAGCCCACGGCCAGAAGGATAATCAAATTGGATCTTTACTGAGCTATGGTGAACGCATGGAACACAACACAAACACGTATGATACTAGAGTCCATACTTTAAATTCAAAATTGAAAAAATACAAATTGAAAAATAGAAATATTTAGTTATTAAATTTCTCTCTTGTAATTCTCTTGTGCCTTTGAGTGGAGGCTGGAAGGTTGACACCTGCCCTTCTACACCCAGATGTCAATGCTGGGCCTTGCATGGGACAGAGAGATGGGCAGATGAGAATTCAACCTTGATCCTTAAAATGGAGTTTTTGAATTAGGTCTGTAACGAAAACAGTGACTGTCACAAGTGTGGGCAGCCATACACTTGGGACACTGCTGGGCAGAGGTTGAGGAACCTCGCCATACTGCAGAATTGCAAGCACCCTGTTGCGCTGCAACTCACACTGGGGTCTGCGTTCACACAACCAGTAAGAGCGAGCTAGCCAGTGTTAGCTCAGGTTCAAGTAGAGTATGGCCCTCAGGGGGACTTGGTCTTGGGTCTCACAGTGTGGGTGACTGGTCCTGGCCACCTCTCATTACAGAAACCAGCTGCAGCAAGGGTTAGTAGTTCCACTGTTCCACACCAGTGGCATCCGTTTGCCAGGACCACACCACAGTCATACATTCAGGAGCTGTTTGTGAATATCCCTGCTGAGACGGAGTCAGTGTTCAGAGGGTGGGAACCTCAACCACAAGTTTCTAACTGACCTCCAGGGAACCAGGGCAGGGCTCTGAACACTTTGAAATGAACCAAGCATGCCAGTTTGGATTTCCTGCACATCCTGGTCTCAGATGGTTGGCTCAGTTCAAACACAGGAATGCCAGAGTCAAGGCGTCATGGTGCATCTGAATTCCTGGTGATTGAGGCTAGGACTTGACCCGGGTCCTTGACAAACAGTGCCACTTGGGATCGAGGTACGGGATGGCCCCCCTCTGATGGACGGCCCGATCACCATGATGGGGCTATAGTTGTGCTTATGAATTCTGATGTGCATGCACGCACAAGGGCAAGCCACTTCAAAGTGAGGGGCTGGCTTGGTGCCACCTCACAGACTTCTTCAGCTGCATGGAGATAACCACCACCACAAATAAATAAAGCTAACCATGTGGTCAGAGTTTCTGCACAGCCATCAAAAAGGCCACAGCTGTGGGTCTGGCAACTGGACCCCATATGGCCTCTGACCCCTGTGTGCTTCAGCCTGTAAAAGCTCGTCAGACTCACAGGACAGCCTTGAGGATGCAGTTCTGTTCAGGACACGGGAGATCTTTCCACATGGCTCCATGGCTCCTACTCCTGGCTCTCCAAAGCCTCGCTGGCTCTGAGGGCCCTTTTCAGCTCCTGCAGGAGCATGTCGCGGCTCTGCGCTGTGTACTGGTCGTAGCTCTTACTGTGCTGGGACTCATAGTGGCGCTTCAGGTTGTACTCTTTCAGCACTGACACGTTTTTTTTGCATATTAAGCACGTAGGCATGCTCTTCACTTCCACAAAGAAATAGTCTCGCTCCCATTTTTCTCGAAACACGCGGCCCTCTCCTTCTTTCTTTCGTTTGGCCACTTTTGAAGGAGACATGGGTACAAGAAAGATTTCACTTTTCTCTGAATGCCACCACAGAACCACCACGGTGCCAGCCCCGTGACTGAGGCAGGGCCCCTGCCTCACCGTGGAAGAGCAAGAGAGAGTGGTGGGGACTGTGGCGAACCCAAGAGCATGAGCCCCGCTGATGGGGCAGACCCAGCTACTACTGCCAGGCAGAGGGGTGGGCGCGGGGTGTCAATCTTCTGACATGTCGAGAGGAGTAATTGTGCGTGTGTGTGAATTTCACTTGAGTTTTACAGCTAACTGGAAGGAAGAAAGTGACACATGCTAACACAGGGAAGGCCAAACAAAACTCATCTGTGGTGGCCCATGGGCCACTAGACTGCAGCCTCTCTTCTGGATGGGTGGGTGACCTGCACATTAACCAGTGTCCCAAACCCAGGTGGTGGTAGTCCAGGCACAGACCACACTCACAGTTAACATGTGCCTGTGCGACAAATACCTCACTCCATCTCCAGGGGAGACCACCTGCAGACAAGCCTGAGGACACCCTGCAAGACAGGGCCTTCTCCACTTCCCCACACCTCCAACTAGAACCCAGTGCCTGCTCTGTGTGCAACCTTGACTGCTATGGCTTCAAGCACAGCACACACTGTCCCATGGGGACATCCTGATCTCTGGTGTGGCATGTGTCACCTGAACAGTCCTGTGACCTTGCCTCTTGCCTGCCCTGCCCTTACATACCATCGAGCCTTTCTGACACCAGCCACACTGGTAGTCTCCATGGTCCTGCATCCCCAGGACAAATCTCAAGCATTCCAGTCTGGACTCTCCAGCTCTGGCTCCTCCCTGTAATACTCATGTTCCAGGACCATCCATCCACCTCCTGACCCTGCATGTCCCTTTTCTGTGGCTTTGGCTATCTGTACCTAGGTCCCTCCTGGCTCCCAACTGCTGCTTCTCCTTCCAGGCTCCTCGGAACCCTGGCTGGGTCAGAGGCATTCTGGGCTCTGGAACCCCTGAGTGCACATGAGTTGTACACTACCTGCCCACCTGCCTCTGAGTCCCCCAGAACCAGGCCACACCATGCTGCCTCCAACTCACCCCGTGGCCCAGCATCACCCAGCCGGGGCCTTGGGGAGTCTGCAAGGCGAGAGCAAAGACAGCCCTAGGGGCGTCAGTGACGGGAGCCGGGCATTGTTAAAAGGAACTTTATTGGGTGTTGGGTTCAGATGAGGTCCATGAGGATGTCGTCCTCCATGACGCTGGGCTGCAGGCCCGGCTGGGGGACCGGGCCCCGGGGACCCCCGCTCAGCAGCATCTGACCTGGGGGGCAGTGGGAAGGGACTGCATCTCCCAGTGGTCCCTGGGGCCATTGAGGACCCTGGGCCTCTCATCCCACCTCTTCTGGGAACACAAGGCAGTCAAGTTTCTAGGAAGCTCCAGGGACCGCCAGAGCCAGAGATCCTTCTAAGCCCAACTAGATGCAGACACTTTCCTTTGTCCCTTTGGGAGCCCTTCCCCCAACAGCTTTACTGACCCTAAGACATCTTCTAGCACCCCTGGACAGCAGATAAGGACTGTGGGAAGTTCTCACTCACTGAGGCCTTGCTCCCCTGGCTGAATTTCTCAATGGCCCTCTGGGCCCGCTAGAGCTATGGGAGGCCCTTTGGTAATGGGGTCCTTGCCAGTGGCTGCAGAACTTCCAGTCTAAACCCCTGCCCTCCCCTGGAACACCCTTACCTGGCAGTGGAGCCCGCTGGGGAAGCTGTGTGGGCCAAGACTGGGCAGGTGGAGGGTGCAGGAGTTGTGGCCCCAGCTGGGGCTGCCCCAGGCTCTGATGTGGTGGTGGCAGCAGTGCAGGGGCCCCTGGAGGCTGCAGATGGTGGAGGGAGGCCTGGGGTGGAGGTACCCCAGTCTGGGGCTGAGGAAGACAAAGAATGACTCAGAGGACCCAGTCTGTGCTCCAGGAAGGCCCTGCTGGTATAGCCTACCTCTTCCTCCCAGAGATTCTGGGTAAGAACCTGCAATTCCCTGCTGCTCTATTCCCAAGTCTCACCGGTGGTGGGTTAAGAAGGAGGCTCCGCAACTGAGGGTTGGCCCCAGGGTTCTGGGGCCGAAGGATGGGTCCAGAAGGAGGTGGGCCAGGGGCTGCTCCTGGAGGACCCTGGGGTGCCCCTGTGGGGGCCTGAGTCGTACCTTGGGGCTGGGGCTGGCCTGTAGCCACAGAGGCCCCCACAGCACCCTGAGGCTGGGGCTGTGGTGGACGGAGCTGGAGCTGGGGAACAGACAACATGAGGAAGGACAGGCAGTATGGTAGCTGCCCCAACTCCACCCGACCCCCATCCCCAACCCCACCAGTCCCCACCCGAGTCCTCACTAGATTCTGCGGGGGCCTCGCTTGGTCCTCCAGAATGGGGCCCAGGCCTGGAGGTGCCTGCTGTGCCCCCATCTGCATGGGGACAGAGAGGACAGGTCAGTGGTGAGGGAAGGCTGTCTAAATCTGTTGGAGGAGCTGGTGTGTAGGAGTAGGGTGCTTTTCTCTGGGAATCCACCATCTAGGAGGTGCATCATACCTTGCCTGGTCATTAAGGCAGGCCTGTGTCAGGGACTGAAGTGGACACTGAGAAGGGACTAACTCTGCTCTTGTAGGACACAAGGAGGACATGGGACTCAGGTGAGCTATCTTGGCCATTAGAGACAGGAGGCCATAGTGACTGGCTAACTGGGCTCTGGGGAGCTAGGAGAGGACACTGGCTTGCCACCACCACACTCACCCCTCGCTGCTGCTCCAGCTTCTGCTGCTGGACCTGCTTGTGGTTGGTGATGACCTGGCGGATGCCGTTGACAAAGCCGCTCTGGTCGTAGGGGATGAGGCCCATGAAGATCTTCTTCTTAGACGAGTACAGGAGCATGAGCACTCGCACCTCGCATGGGGCTGTATGTGGGAAGTGCACGCAGCCCGCCTGCAGACAGAGACTCTTCAGAGGCAGCCTACCAGAGAGGCACAGGATACCCCACACCGTTCTATAAAATTCTACAAGCCCTATGGGCAAGAGGCAGGGAGGTCTCACCATACAAGGCCAGGGAGAGAGCAGGTCAGCTTGGCAGCTGCCCTGAAAACCAAAAACTGAAGTGACAGGCACTCAAAAAACTGAGTGACAGACACTCAAAGGGCCTAGCAAGACTGAAGCACCTGCTGACCACTGAGGGAAAGACGGCAGAGCACAGCAGAAGCCCATGGTGACCCTGACTGTCTACAGTCAGGTCTCACTCTGCACAGTTCTGGGCTGCCTCCCCAAATCACGTTGGAAAGGGCTTTGCTCGGGAGGATACCAGGAAGTCAGGGTTAGACCCTTGAGGGTGGCTCTATCTCTCTGGCAGTGTCTACCAGCATGGACCAGAGAACAAGACAGCCATTTTGGGAGTCAGAGTCTCCCCACGGGCTCTCAAGGAACTGACTTTGGCTACCTGGGTTTACTTCTCAGGACCTGCAACTGGTGCCCACAACACACAGCCCCCTCCTTTTCACAGTCCAGCACAGAACAGGCAGCGCCAAGCAGGCCAGGGTACTGGTGAGTGTCCTCCCCTACAGGGATGCAGCCTAGGGACCCAGCGCTAGCCCAGATAAAAGGAGGCCTGGCTAGAAGTTTTGGACATTTCTCATTTCCTGAAGGAGATTACAGTCATTGCCTCTTCTGCATGCTTAAAGGGTACTGGAGGCTGAGGTAACTTCTTGTGCCTGTGCAAGGCCTGGGCAGTGATGTCACTGAGCTCCCGGTCTGGGTCCTGTTCTGCAGCACAAACACCAGTTTTTACTACTCAATCCTGGGACATTGCCCCAGAATTCCGGGTTTGCATTGAGGAAGACAGCAAATGGGCCACAGCACAGAGGGTTCTGGGCCCAGCTGAGCTTCCTGACAACAGCCCCAGCAGAATCCCAAGTGCTTGACCCACAGACACGAGAGAAGTGCAGCAGGCAACAACGCCAGATGAAATGAAAAAGGCTGAGAGGCTAATGACCAACGGTACTCTCTGTCTGTCTGGGGAAGAAGCTGCGCATAGACGTCACTGTGCCTAATTCATGCACACAGGCACTTGTGTCTTCCCCAAATACAAGTTCCAACCCACTAGCACCCAGGAAGGTGAGCTGACTTGAAGGTGCCTCAACAGATGCAACAGGTTATTAAGAGTGATGAGGGCAGGCCCTATGCAACAAAATGGGGGTACAGAAAAGAAGAGGGCCAGAGCAGCCAGGCCTGATTGCACATGGCTACAAATCCAGCCCTCAGGAGCCTGAGGCAGGAGGCCGTCCAGGTAGAGGTCTTACTACATGGCAAGATTTGTCTCAAATCAACAAACACATAGCACCTGGGACAGGGCTGCAGCAGGAGCTACAACAAGTGGTTCAACATACCCAGGTCCTATCTTCGGCACCATAAAGGAAACACAAGGGTAAGACAGCAGCTCCGGGACTCAGGTCCCTGTGGTTCTCACTGAGTCAGCAGAGGAAAGGACAGACATTAGTGCCCACCCACTGCCCACCACTCACAAAGCCATTGCCCATGATGCGGTAGAGGCCTTTGAGGGACTCCAGGTCCTTGTTGGTGAAGTGGAACTGAACCATTCTTGAGTTCCGGAACAGCGGGCCCAGGGTGGTCTGGAAACATACAGGTATCACGTGGGGGCAGCACATGGTAGGGAAAGCATGATGTGGGGAACAAGGGATAAGGGTCAGGCAGGCCTTGGCCTGGCAGGACTCACCAGCAGTTGCTGAGGGATGAGCTGCATGATCAGTTTCTGGGGCCATTGCTCAGTCTTCCTGGGAGAAATAGAGAGGGGAGAATCAGGAGAGGGACAGGCTGAACCTGCCCCCCCTCTGACAAATACCTACAGGTTTTCTCCATGGTTCACATAGACCTGGCAAGGCAGAGACCTCGTCAGCTTGGTGTTCGCATCTACGGATGCAGGCTTTGGTTTCTAAAGAGAAAGAGTGAATCAGCAGGGCCTCCTGACTCAACCTCCACCAGCCCTGCGGCCTTACAACTCCTACCTTCCCAGCAACCTCATATTCATGCTCCCAAAGTCCACAAATACTGGGCCCTTTCTCTGGGCTCAAAATCTTATAATCACTGTCCTCCAGAAGCTGTAATACCTCGAGCCCTAATTCTAGGTTTTTCTGTGTGTGACAGACAGAGATTGGGAATGGAGGCCTTGTGCCTGGTAGGCAATTGTTCAACTACCGAGCTTCAACATAAATTTTTTTTTTTAATTTTTTTTCTGAGATAGGATCTCACTATATGTCTCTGGCTGTGGCTGTCTCCTGAAACTTGCTCTGTAGCCCAGGCTGGCCACGACCTCACAGAGATCCACCTGCCTCTGCCTCCCAAGTGCTGGGATTAACGGCGTGCGCCACCACTGCCCGGCTCAACATAATTCTTAAAGCCCATCTGTGATACCTGGNCCACAAATCCTAAATTTCCTCTGGACTAACCTCCAGCTGCAAGTGCCCACCCTCTGGGAGCTACCCACTTTCCACACTCCCAACAAGCTCTAAAACCCACTCACCTCCTGCCACTCGAGGACCCCACTCCAGGCCAGGAGCTTGTTGGACACTGACTGTTGCCCACCAAGTGCAGGAGCCCCAAGCTGGGCTGGCGAAGGACCACTGACCCCACCTGGGGCTACAGTGCCTGCCTGCTAAGGANAGATGGCATTGAGGGGACCATACCATCTCAGGGAGTGGCCACCCTAAAAAGGGCAGGACAAAGGTCCCTTCCTTTACACCACCACCAAGGACCATCCATGCCAATCATGAGGAACCAGACCCAAAGAACTATAGGACACCTCGGAACAGTTCAAGGCCCACATTCCTGCCCCAGAGGTGCAAAGCACAGCTGTGAGTTTCAATGTTGTTCCCAGGCCCCCTGCAGGAGGCCGCATGCTTCCCACCTACCATGAATAGGGGAACAGGGCTGGGTGCTATGAGGACACCTACCATAGACGGAGCCCCAGACTGCACAGTGGGTGCCAGGCCTGGTCCAGGGGCCACAGTGGAGACTAGGCTAGGCTGGGAAGCAGATGGTGGCTTGGGGGCTCCAGGAGGCCCAGGAGCCAATGGAGGTGCTGGGGCCTGGCTGAAAGGGGGCCCCACTCCTGAAGCAGCTTGCTGGAGAGGGTTGATGGGTGAAACTGTGGGAAAGACAAGCATGAGTGGGGAACAGTGTCAGAAAGCCAGTGAAGCCACCCCCTCTGCCTCTTCAAGGACTCACAGCGTGGGCCCAGCCCGGCCTTCTGGTTCTTGGCAGCCTCCACAGCATTCTGGGCAGCCACTTGAGCAGCACTTAGGTTCCCAGGGACCTGTCACACGAGAAGACCATGCACCCCTAGAACTATGTACTTGTAGCCCCATGAGGCAAACTACACAGCTCCCATGACCCAGGAGCTCTGGACTCCATCTCCATAGAGGGCATTCCCTGGCCTGTGGGGCCCCTCACACTATAACCCTAATGTTTCATTAGGTTGTCCCATGAGGCCATGGCTCTGCAAGGCTCCAGGAGCTGGGTCCCTGATGACATCCTTACCTGATACTGTGGTGGGACAGGGGGCAGAGCCTGCTGGGGAGCTGCTGAGAGTGTGGTGGCTGAGGATGGAGCTGGTGGCAGAGGAACTGGTTGCTTGGGCTGCAGAGGGCCTGGGGCTGAGCTGCCACCAACTGAGCAAGGAGAGACAACCAAGGTCCAAGAAAAAAGGTTGGGGATAGAAAGAGGGATATCCAAAATCCATGTTAAGAGAGTGCTTAAAGAGGAGCCCCCATCCATGTACCATACCCAAGCCTCACCAGGCAGTACGAGCCCACGCACTAGCACCATGTGCCTTGGGTCCTGGCTCACATCTGCTGGTGGCTGCAATGGCTCCAGCAGGGCAGGAGGAGCTGCCTTCTCAAACAGAAGTCGAAGGGCTGGCAGCTTTCTTGGAGAAACAATGGAGAAGTGGATACCACGCTGCAGGAAGGGATAACGTAAGAACGGGGGCCTCCATAAATGTGTTGGGGCTAGCCTCTTCCCCCATTTCATGGTGGAACAGTCTGGCCCTAAAACCACAACTTTCATCAGACTGTTGGGGAATGGATGGTAAACCTGGCATTGGTTTCCTGGAGGATTCTGAGTATAGACAATCATAAGTAGGCATAGAGTTCTTGCCTACTTTTGGACTCTGGTTTTCAAACCCCAGCCTAGGATCCAGAGGTGTGAGCCTGTCCTCCTTCCTCACACGCAGGCGACAGGCCCTCCTGCTCAGCACCCCAGCTCACCTCCCCTATCTTCTGCACCAGGCTCTCCGTTGTACAGCCTGAGTATGTGGTACTCTCCACAGCAGGAAGCAGGTATGGTGGCGAGTTGCAGATGAGGAGACAGACTCGGTGTGTCTGGCCACTGCCAGGGACAAAGTCAAGGAATGGAGCAGGTATTTAAAGCCAGCAGCACTGAAGGTCCATGTCCTCACCCACTAGGATCATCTGTAGCTGACAACACTGAGGTTCTTGGGTTTAGTGACAGTTTTAAGTCACCTATTGGGTGAGGGCACAGGATGGAGGTCCCCAGCTAGTGTCTGGTAAGAGGACACTGGCCTGCCCTGGCCTGCGCAGGGCCCCTGTTCCTGTTCCCCCTCCAGGGTGAGGACAGAGGACTTCCCAGGATGTGGGCATACTCACATCTGTTCACACACTTCCCAGGATGTGGGCATACTCACATCTGTTCACACACTTCCCAGGATGTGGGCANCATACTCACATCTGTTCACACACTTCCCAGGATGTGGGCATACTCACATCTGTTCACACACTTCCCAGGATGTGGGCATACTCACATCTGTTCACGCATCTTCTTGAAGTCATCAAACAGCTGCAGGGCAGTGCTCAGGCCTTCCGCAATGAGACTGCAGCTCTCACCACCACCACCCATGAACCTGAGGGACAGCTAGTTAGGCACAGTGCCCCTACACTGTGCAGTTAGCACTCTTCCCATCCCCTCCCACACTGCACTGCGCCTTGTGATGGGATACTGTCCTCAGAGATTTACTTGGGGACAAAGCAGCATTGGGCAGGGAGAAAAAGCTAGGAAAGGGTATCACAAGATGGAAGAGAAGGACCAAGGATGACACCGAGCCTAGCATCTGTGCCTCTTAGTCCTGGTGCGCCCAATGCCCTGACCATCCTCCTGCTGTCCTTTCCTGAATTGGCCACCTGCTTCACTGGTTTCTTTCTTTCTTTTCTTTTCTTCTTCTCACTATGTAGCTCTGGCTGTCCTGGAACCCACTTAGAACTAAACCAGGCTGACTTTGTTTTTTTGAATGTAAAAACATTTGATGTACAACTGCAGGAGAAATAATACACAAATATCTTGAACATAAATACAGGTTATAATTCAAAAGTTCAGAGTTATTTGAAACTGGAAAATATTTTCTCTGTAGAAAATAGTAAAAATGATAACATTTCCCAATAAGCCCTTTTAAGCCAAATAATAGCTGAATTATACATATAAATACTGATTAGATTCTGGGATACAGAAGAAACCTATCTTCATTTGTTCAGAGAGCTATGTTTTACTTAAGTTGTGTAAGTGAGATTCCTGTTCATCTTCCCCCTCACTGTTTGATTTATGGCAGACGTTTTTCTATAGGCTAATCCATAATCTAAAAAGATTTTAGCCTCTCCTCCTAAAAGTACAACCAGGCTGACTTTGAACTCACAGGGATCACCCTGTCTCTACCTCCCAAGCACTGGGATTAAAGGTGTGCATTACTATGTCTGGCTTTCATTGGATTTTGTTAATATTTTATGTGTATGGTGTTTTGCCTAGATGTCTGTACACCACACACATGCCTGGTGGCCTTAAAGGCCAGGAGAGAGTATCAGGTCCCCAGAAACTGGAGTTACAGGTAGTTGAGAGCCACCAAGTGGGTGCTGGGAATCAAACCTGGGTCCTCTGGAAAAGCAGCCTGTGCTCTTAACTACTGAGCCACCTCTCCAGCTTCTTTTAGAAACAGGCTGGCAATCTTCCTCCCTCAGTCTCCTAAGGGAGGGAGGAACACTATCATAAGACAGCCTCCCATAGTGCTATGGGTAAAATGTATTCACAGTGACATGGTCAAGTTAACCACGGTAACTCAGTGTTACCTTCCTGCCATAGAAACAGAGTCTCTATAGCAGGAATGAAAAAGACAGAGGTAATTACAGGACCCCAATCAGACATTTCCATCCCTATGAAAAAGGGGAAGGCAGAAGCAGATGTGGACAGGCCATAGGAAGACCGAGGGCCACCAGCAGCCAGAGAGGTCAGGAAGGAGCCTTTCCCCCAAGTTTCAGGGGCTTTCCACTCTGCCAGTACTTGGCCTTGGACTTTCAGCCTCCACACTGTTTCCAAACACGGCTTCTGTCTGAGCCCTCTCATTTCTTGTCCCCAACCTGGCCTACCTGTCTGGCCCATAAGAGGCCTAAGGTAGAAATAGTTGTTAAATGAATAAATGGCTGTCCTGTCAGTAAAGCCTTTAGTTGGGCTTACACTCTTACTGTGTCCTCTGTCTGCCAGGCTCACAGAATGGCTGATGCACCTATCTTTGTCCAGACTCCTCCCTAACCTTACTACATTCTCCTCTGGGTAGAAACCCAACTTATCTGTCCTGATACGTGCCCAGCATGCCCTCCTCTAGGAAGCCCACCCACCTGACACCACCATCACGGTGCAGGACCTCCTGACCCTATGGAAGCTACACCTACCACCATAGCCGCTCCTCCCCACCCCCACTCTTCATGACTACCTGAGTCCCAGTCACTGGCTACAGCTCTATAATTTGTAGAGGTCACACAAAGTTTTGAGCATGGCTTGATGAAGAGATGCACTGCAATCTCTAGGAGTTTCCACACTGTGTCCTGAGGCCCAAGCACCCTGGGGCTTGAAGCCTACCCCACCCTTCTCTCACAGGGACCCTGCCCCACTCTCATCCTCACCACCTACTCCCTCACCCTCTTCTTCCTCAGCAGCAAGAATTTTTATTGTTACTTTTTGGGTTTTGAGACTGGGTAGCCCAAATTGGCCTTGAATTATATAGCTTAGACTGGCCTAGAACCCCTCTTCCCGAGTAAAGGCATAAACTACCACATTCAGCTGCAGCAAAAAATGTAAGGCCACAGAGCTGGAGCAGAGCCACACACCAAGACAACCTTTTTTAAAAACTTGAGTACCAAGTGTCAACAATGCCAAAATGGGAAGCCATGCTTAACTACTAATCCTGACAACCTCCAAGTGGAGTGCAAGGGCCAGCTTCCCATGCCATCTATTATGTGTTTGCACGTGCACACACTCAAAGCACACCCGTTTCACCAAAGCAGGAAGTTAAGAACCAGTGCGGACTAGATCAGCACTGTCAAATAAATCTTGATGACCTCCAGACTGTAGATTCCACAAGGAAAGATTAGCTTCAGAGACCCTTCCAGCATCCAGCAGTCTACACTGTTACTTTGTTTGCAAACCAAGCAGAAGAACAGGGCAAGCAGTAATGCAGCCACTCACACACTGCTTACTGTGTGCCAGGCACCAGCACCCTATGAGGCTATGGTGGTCTGTCCCCAGGAATCCCACTACCTGGGTTGTCCATTCTTGCCTGGAACAAGACAGACTCACCTACCAAACAGGTGGTAGATGGTGTGTTACTTGGTCATTAAAAACCCTGGTAGCTTCCTCTTTGCCCTCTGGATTCAANCATTCACTTTGAGCAGAGACAGGTGCCAGTCTGGGCATCAACCCGCTACATGTGAGGGCCTATGGCAAACTAAATAAGGCTCTGACACACAGAGCAAGCCATCTTGGATGTGGATCTTCCAGATATGCCAGGCAGTGGATGACCACAGCCCTGTGAGACCACACCAAACACACGGCTGAGCTTATCCTCCCGAGTTCCTGACTCACAGGTGGCTTCATAAGGAAGCAACTGTTTGGTTTGAAGTCTAAATTGGGGGAACCGGTTATGTGGCAACAGTAATCCAATAGCATAAAGCACAAATATAGGGTCTACAGATTTCTCCAACTCAGAAAGCAACAGGCAGCACAAAGGAGCCTGGGACCCTGCGGTGAGGAGAATTGTGTCTGAAGGCACCATGACAGAAGCTCAGTCACCAGGCAGGCTCTCAGTGGGAACAGCGGCTCAATCACAGGCTACCATGGGGTCTCTCCAGGGGTCCCCAATCTGCCCAAAATGGAGAAAAAGCTCACTTGATGCCATCGAGCCAGGTGACAAACTCATAGGCGCTGCTGGTAGGAGCATGACATTGTACGTAGGACTCTGGAGCGCAGTCCACTGTGTTGAACACCACAAGGCTATACTGGGTTCCACCATACTGTGAGGTGAGGGCAGGACAAAAGAACTTTTAAGACTGGGTCTTCGGAAAGGCACAGGGCCTCCCAACTTCAGATCAGGTCCATACCCAGCTTCCTCCCTCAGACTCAGAGGTCTACCGGCCTCCTCCCTGTGACGCGGCCGCACACTCACGTCTCCACCGAAGTCCGTCTCCGCGGGTGGGCCCCCGTTGAAGTACCTGCAAAGACAGAGGAAATGCGGCGTCGGCACACGCCGTAGGTTAGGGCCGAGGGAGGCGACGTGGGCCCTCACTCACTCTATGGCGGGCAGCAGGTAATGCTTGCGGAGCCCCTCGAAGTACGGCCCCAGGTTGGCTGTTCCCTCGATCACAAACACCACGTCGGCCACCAGGCCCCCGGCCCGAGCCGGGCCCTCGGATCCGGGGACCATGCCCCGCGCCGCCGCCGCCAGCGCCGTCGCTGTTGCCCTCCCGGGACGAGCAGGAGTGCGCCTGCGCGATGCGCGCACCCGCGCCGGACGTCTGGCAGCCTCTGCTGATGCTGAGGCCGCCATGTTTGTGCCGGGCATCCGGGANTGGCGGTTTTATCTCTACCCTGGCCTCGCTGCCCACACCATGAAACCCTCAGAATGGGCACAACAAGCTCCTTTATGGGCCTCTTGAGATCGAACAAACTTTTGTCCACAATATCAATCACGAAATAAATCGGAAAACGGCACATCCGGCCACCATCTTGGAGTCGGTCTGGAGTTTCCGACTCGGAGCTGAAGGGGAGGTTGGGGAACCAGGTTGCTAGGCAACGCGTACCCAGCCTTTGTGTTCTCACACAGAGATTAAGTTAATAAATTCTAGTCTTTCTGACCGGGAACAGATGTGAGAGAGCCGTCCAATCACATCTTCGGAAACGACGTTGCCAGGCAACACTGTAAAGTTGCAGACGACTTGGAAGCTAGGGCAGTTGTTTTCCTTCGAAAAGAAGCGAATTCCAACTTAAGTGGAGGTTGCTAGGCAACACTTGATCCCTGTTTTCTGGGAAAGAAGCCAATAACTGGCTCAAAGCAAATACATTTCTTAAAAAAATAAATAAAGTAATTAAAAATAAATAAATTAAAAGTGTGCTAGGAATGCATGGTATAGTCGGGGAAACTGAGTCTCACATTGCAGCCAACAGCATGAATATAAAATGACCTGGAAAATTACTGTAACATCTGTGAACAGAAACTTAATAAATATACACTCTACTAATAGAAAGATCCAAAGCTGGGAGGAGGGGAGGAGTGATGGCGCATCCCTTGAATCCCAGCACACTGAAGACCTTTGAGGCCAGCCCAGGCTACAGAGAGTATCAGGACAGCCAGGGCTGCACAAAGAAACCTTGTCTCGAAAAAATAAAACAGGAAAAAGAAAAGAGCTGAGCGGTGGTGGTGCACGCCTTCCCAGTACACAGGAAGTAGAAGCAGGCAGATCTCTAATTTCGAGGCCAGCTTTCTGGTCTACGTATAGAGCGAGTTCCAGAAC
>LZPO01044424.1:351329-369925 GCA_001675575.1 Neotoma lepida | reverse complement strand
TAAACAGCAGCAGATGAACAAAAATAAAAATACAAAAGGCCAGAGGAAGCCCCCAGGCATGCCCCCACCCCTGGGGTCTTTGCTGTCACCACTGGAGGTCTCCTCGCTGCCCCCTCCACCACAGCTGCCTCCATCCCAGGGCTGCCTGGCACTGGCCACATCTCAGGGCACGTCCAGGGCTCAAAACTGCTGGGCCAGCAGCTCACACAAGTGACGGGAGACAGGCTCTTTGCTGGTGCGCAGGGTCAGGCGGTACATCTGTGTGGAGACGACAGCCATGTGAAACCAGAAAGGCCAAGAAGGTCAGAGAGGTAAGGTAGGTAAAGAAGGAAGAAAGTGAGAGGCACAGGAAGGAGGGCTGGGTGCAGGGAATGTGGGATCACAGGGAGGTCCTCCTTCAGCACTCACTTGGGCCTGGGCATTGGGCTCCAGCCGAAGCAGACACCCCACCTGCAGGGCTTTTGTCTGGATGATTCCAGCACCCACGAAGTTCTCAGGGTTGGGATCCACGTTGTCCAGAAGAGCAGAGCCAAACCCCAGAAGCTAGAATGGGGTGGGTGTTGAAGAAGCAGAGCTGAAACGCCTCCAGGCTATCCCAGGTCAAACCCTCATGGGTGAGGACTGGTCCATCCAGTGGCCAGCACCCAGAAAATGCCCAGCCTCTCTCTCACCTTGGCCTTAGTAACTTCAGCATCCATGGGATGGTTGGCTTTGAAGATTTTCTGTGCCTCCTGCAGGGGGCTGGGAGGTTGACAGCACTGTCAGGCCCAGGAGGCCCACCCCTGCCCCTCAGCCCCGCCTCACCTCTCAGCCCCGCCCCTCACAGGCTCAGCTGCTTCCACCGCTGGAAAAAGTCTTGGGCCGCCATCTCTGTGGGCTGGAAGAATTTGTTGATGGTCACTGGGAGCTTCAGAGTGAGGGACTGGGCGGTGCCACCATACCTGAACAGATGAGAAGCAGCTCAGCCAGGCCCCATCCCTGAAGACCCTGTCTCACTGCCCCATACCTACACCCTTTGCTCTCACTCACCGGAAGCGCACTGACAGCAGTGGTGGTGTCAAGAAGTCTCGCAAACACTCAATGTTGAGCACCTGCTGCACCTGTGCGCCACCGTCCACTTGTGCAGCTACACGCTTCGTCTGCACCGCCAGCTGTGGCCCCATTGTCAAGGAAGCCAGGGACCGAGGTGGCACAACTTGAGGGTGTCTTGGGGCAGCCCCAGCCCAGGTTATGCCAGAGGCTCTAAGGGCTAACCGCAGACTCACCTACATCTAACTCCTACACCCTTTCTCCTGGGACATCTGGGACACCTAGGAATCTCCTTCAGGCCTCCACTCCTGGCTCCAATGGGTGACTAACCACATGGACCATGGTGGGCAAGAGACCGTTTTCACAGCCTCAAGTGCAAACTGGGTCCGTGTAAAATGTCCTGAGAGTCAATGAAACCGTCTGCCATTGGAACATGTCTGTGTGAGCACAGTGGCCATGCAACCAGATGGAAGTAATTAGTGTCACCATCTGTACTCAGGCCTGACTTCATGTCAAGAACATGGGCCACGCTGGCTGGTACCTAAACCCTACCTGCCCTGTCCTACCTCAGACAGAGAGCAGTCTGCCCTGGGCTCTGGAAAGCTGGTGAACAAAACAGAGGGTGAAGGACTAGTTGTTCTAGTCTCACACACGTGGACTGAGGACTATATAAGGGAGAGAGGGCCTGGTTCGGACCATATAAGGGAGAGAAGAGAGGGCCTGGTTCTGCCATACACCTTCCAGAACATTCCAGGAAGCTGGGCTTACTGGTGCACACTTAAAATCACAGCACTTGGCAGGCAGAGGCAGACGATTCACCTTGAATTCAAAGCCAGCCCCATCCACAGAGTGAGTGGAGGCCNGCCTAGGCTGCATTAAACAGCTTCAAATACAACAAAAGGTCCCCATAAGCAGAAAGAGGGAGAGCTACTTTTTCTGAAGAGTTAGGAGGCAAGTCACTCAGCTGTGACATGCAGCATCCCTGGTTAACCTGAGTGCAGGAACCCCTAGCCCCGCGACATGAAGCCCCACACAGATCACATCAGCAAAGGTAAGGTGCCTGGCAGTGGTAGTTGGCGTGCTGGATGTCATACATCCTATACATTGGGTCACTGTCATCTGTCCCTGGGTAGAGGCATACCTACTATGCATACAGTCTTAGAAGTAACATGTGCCTAATTCATAGTGAGGGGCTGAACAGGTATGGACCTGAGTGTCTGCTTCCCAAGGGCCTACAGGTGTGGGTTGGGGCACTAGCAGGGCCAAGAGCAGAGGATATGAGTCTGGAGGTCTCCAGGGTGGACCACAGTGGGCGAGAAGCTCTGGAACTGCACCGAAGTCTTGTTGCCATAGAAGAGATACATTCGGCCTGCAGCGGGTGGGTGAGCATTCCATCCAAGCTCCTCTGACCCCATCCCTGCCACCAGCCCAGCCAGGAGATACAGCCAATAACCCACTCCTCCAGTAACCGCCCCGCCCCAACCTCCAGGCCACCAGGACACACCCAGGTTCTGCCGGAACTCGGACTTGACTCCAATCTGCAGCAGCTGGTTCTCAAACAAGACCCCACTATTCTTACACACGAACCTGGCAGGGTGGTGGGAGTCAGGATGGTAGGGGTCCTCCTCGCCCATCTTCATGTTCCCCAGCTGTCCCCACTCCCCTGCCCACCTCTCCCAGAACTCACTTATTCAGCAGGTCATCCGCTTCTGGGATGGGAGGGCCTATGTCCTCAGGACCTGGGCTGGAGGAGAGGAAGAAGTGGGAGTCATAGGGGGTTGGGGGTACAGGCAACACTCTCTAGGAAGGCAGATTCCCCAGAACCCACAGGCCAAGTTTCCCCAGAGACCCTCAGGAATGGGATCTCCCAAGGACCCCAACTCCACTGTTTTCTAACCCCTGCCAGTCATCAGAAACCTCTGAAGCCCACCCTGGGGACATCCATCAACCCCACAGCCAGAGGCCACCCCTTACTCAGCAGCTGGAGCTGGGTCAGCCAACAAAGCCATGGGGCTCTCAGGGGCAGGGGGCTCCAGCTCGCTGGGCCATCCAATCCCAGAGGAGACAGAGAAGACAGGTGTGGCAGGCAGCCAATCCCAGAGAGGCAGCGATAGGGCCAGGGAAAGAGAGGCAAGAGGGTTCAGAAGAAAGAGTGGGCTGAGCTACAGCTAAGGGAAAGGACAGCACAGGGCAGCAGAGTCCAGAGAGGCAGCCAGAGGCTAGGACAGGAGGGAGATGGAAGGGGGTGGGACTAAGCAGCACAAGGACAGTACCTGAGGAAGGCCTCCTCAGGGGTGGGCCCCAGGCTGGGCTGTGCAGTGGGGCCGTCAGAGAAGACATCCACCAGGAGGTTCCCACCCACAGGAACTGGAGGTGCAGCAGGGGGAGGGGCTGCCCGCAGCCCCAAGAGGTCCGCGGAGGGCGAGGGTGTTGACTGTAATCAAGGTAAGAGAGGGTTATAGGTGAGACAGGGCAAGGGATAGAGGACCCAGCCTGGCCATATGGTCCATAACTGAGCTCACCACAGTGCTGGGGGTGGGCTCCACACCCCCATTGATGTCATTGTTGCTGGTATCCCTACGGCTGTCATCCAGGGCACTGGCTGCCCCAGGGCCCTTCTTCCGCTTCAGCTTGGCCAGGATAGATGACTCACGCTCAGGAAATGGGGGCATTTCTTCTAGCACCGTAGCCTAGGGGCAGGATGGGAGGTTAGGGGGCACTTATGACCCAGGAGGGTGGTCCCAAGGCGTGGGGCATGGGCTCTGACCAGAACATCAGTGCTGGCTACAGAGCTGAGGGTGAGGTACTCCACTGCCCGCTGCTGTAGTTCCACATCGGCATTGCGCAGCTGGGAGCCGGCACGCAGAACGCCCTGGATGGTGGCCTTGGTCTCAGGAAAGAGGTTGATGAACTTGATATAGGTGGACAACAGCAGGGCACGAGTGGCCACGCTACACAGGTGGAACTTGGAGTGCAGCAGTGAGAATTGCACTGGTGGGCTGTGGAGGAGGTGAGGTCAGCAGAGACATGCCCCTGTCACCCACACTCCCCAGGGCAAGGCTGTGACCTCACCTAGGTGGGTAACTGAAACGTGCTGAGAGGGTTCCTAGGAACCCCATCATTTCTCAGCCTCATGGGGGGTTCCCCAACTCCCTAAGAGGTCCCCCAGAATGAGGATCCCTCACCTGGAGCGTGGGTCCCCAGCAATCAAGTTCCCAAACTCCCCAAGGATGTAGCCACCGACCTTCACCATGTTCTCATGACAGGCCGGGGCCTGGAGGGCCTGTGAGAGAGCAAGGGAGAGCGGGGTGAGGACAAGGACAAGAGAGTCCCCGGTCTCTGCAGTGTACACGGGGTTACAAATGGGGAGACCGAGGCATGGGGGCAGCTGTTAAGTGACTAGCCTGAACTCAGTGTTACAGAGGCGCCGAGGTCNCCCCCCCACACACAACAATTTCAGTGCTTNAGTCCCAGCAGNNGATGATGTTTGGGAAGGTCCTAAAAACTGTGGGAGGTGGAACCTACCTGGAGAAATGAGGGCACTAGGGAGTGTGTTATCCTTGATTACTTCCTGGAAAGCCATGANTAGCTTCCACCCCACGCTCTGTGCGTGCACAACTGTGCACACAGGAGTGCATGCCTGTGTGCAAGGTTATGAAGGCCAGAAGACGTCAGGCATCTTCCTCANTCATCCTCCACCTTAAGACAGAATCTCTCACTGAACCTAGAGTTCCCATTTTGGCTAGACTAGCTGGCTGGCAAGCCCCCAGAACCTGCCTGTCTCTGCCCTCACAGTGCTGGATTACAGACACACACNGCCACACTCAGCTTCTGCATGAGTGCCAGGACTGAAAACCAGACTCCCACGTTTGCACAGCAGATACTTTACCAACTGAACTACTGCCCAGCCCTAGCCACACATCCCTGCTACCACACATGCCTTCCTGTCATGATGGAACCTGGGAAGCATTGCACAGGGAATAAAGTGGCCAGCTCTCCTGGACAAGGACTAAAACACATGAGAATGACACCCATGCTATGTACTCTTCACACCAGGAAGGTCCCAAGGCTACAGGTCCCATGTCCCTTGAATGACTCAGGATGCTGGCCCCTGCTGGTGGGGAATATTATTGCCTAGATGGTCCCACCATGGGGTCAAAGTGAAGAGTGCTAACTAACCTCAAACACTGTCTTGGCAGCATAACCCTGGACATCATCACGGTTGGTGACAATCTGCAACACTCGGTACCACACCTCCTCGCTCACATAGTCGCCTGCGATGCGGATGAGGTTGAGGATGGTGTCCACATACCAGCTATAGTCTACTGCATACTTCTCAGCCAGGATGGCCACCTTCAACACCTATGGCAGAAGGTGGTAAGGTGTGAGTGGAAGATTATGCCCACAGAAGGTTGACTACTGCCATTCCTGNACCTGTGATCACTGTTGACCCCATCCTAACATCCAAGGTCCCTCTCTAGTCTCATCCCTTAGACTCAGGATTCCTAACTTTATTCTTCTTCCCTTAGACCCTAAGGTCCAGGCCCCACACTCCTTCCAACCTAAGGGGTCAGACCCCAGCCCTCCTCCCTTAGACTCTGTGGTCTACGTCCTGGCCGTCCTCCCTCATATCCAGATGTCCAGCCCTGGCCCCTAGACTCACAATCTCCTCTCGGATGGCATAGTCTGCAGTCTCTAGGTACCGCAGCATCTCTGACACAATTTGCTTGGCATTGCTCCGGTCACACATGGCATATAGGAGGTCAGCTGCCCTCTGCCTCACACTGACATCCCGCTCCGTCTGAGGAAGAGTAGTAGGACCAAGCTGGAGTCTAAACTTCATTGGGCCCACTGTAGGGCCACCAAGCACCTGGCCACTGAGTGGGGCAGAGGGCTGCACCTTGAGAGCATTAATGACGGTATCAATGTGAGTCTTGACAGCCTCATGGGAGAACTCAGAGCTGGCCAGCGTGCACATGCTCTCCAGGGCCAGGTATCGCAGGTTCGTCTCCCGGTGCTGCAGGAACTGGCCCAGCTGGTTACAGGCGCGGACCAGGAGGTTGGGCTCACTGCCAGGCACAAATGAAGTATAGATGGAGATGGGACATGAACGGNTCCATCTCAGAGCTCCCTGAGGATCCAGGTCCTCACTTCTGCTCACTCCAACANCCTGCTCTGACCCAGATATCTGGGCTCATATGCACTGGGTGGGGAATACAGCTAGCAGAAACTAGCCCTGATTTCAATCCCCAGTATGCAGGATTGAACCCACAAGATATGCAGCAATTTTGCATCTAACTCAGAGGAGCNCTTCACACCTCTGTCCCCTTCCCAGCAAGGATCCCAGGCCCCAAACTCCTCCCTTAGACTGTGTGGTTCAGGCCCTGCTTTCCTTCCTTAGATCCAGGTGTTAGATGCCAGCCTTCCTTCCTCAGGCATAGCCTGTTCTTTCTCCTCCCTCAGGCCAGTGGCCCTGCCTCTCCACGCCCCTGCCTGCAGCACCTGTCATAGTGGATGATGAGGCTAATGGTCTCAAAGAGGATAGCGTTCTTGGCGTTGGAGTGCTGCACCTTCTTGGACTTGGGGGGCTCCTGGGCTTTGTTGAGCACAGTCTCAAGACACTCCACTAGCCGTCCTTTCACAGCCGCGTCCTCTGGGGAAAGGGAGGGTAAGTGGCTGAGCTCTCTGCCCAGTGGTCCCTGAAGTCTGCAGCCTGCTCCAGCTTTCACCTTACATGGGAGGGGCCCGGCTACCTTTAAGCCCTGAAGTCCCAGGCTGGGCCTCTGCCTTCCAAGGTAGAACATCTATTTCCAGGTCTGGGCTCCCACCCACTCCACACAGACTCTGCTGTGAATGAGTCTCCACTCTTGTGAGCCTCACTTTCCCCTTCTGCTGCACTGATGCTCCTTAAGTTTCTCACACAAGTATGGAAACCCCAGGAGTCTTCCCAGAGCCACCATGGAGCTCAAGCGTTCCCAAGGAGCTATCCATAGAGATCAAGGAGCTGACCCTCAACTATCAGCCCAGAAGGCCACTGCACACTATCTGGGCACCAGGGATTATGAGGGGTTTTGTTTTGTTTATTATTTTTTTATTTTTGAGATAGAACTTCTCTGTGCAGCCCTGGCCGTCCTAGAACTCACTCTGTAGACCAGGCTGGCCTTGAACTCAGAGATCCACCTGCCTCTGCCTCCCAAATGCTGAGATTAAAGGCTCAGGGATTATGAGTTTAACAGAAACAAAACTGGTCAGCGTCCCAAAGTGCCCCACTGCTGTGGTAGAGGGACACCAGCCAGACTGCAGCTGCATAAAACAGCTACCAGGCNTTCTAGTGGGGCAACCCTGGGCCAGAACTCTCTGCTGTGGCCTTGGTCCTCTCCTCTGTAAAGCATGCATGGTAACTAGCTCTCTCCACAGGAGAGAGGGCTGTCAGAAGGAAGGGGGCCCAAGACAGGGCCAGCTGTGCCACCCCAGGTGATGNGCAGGGCAGAGCAAAAACGGCTGCCAACTCCTCCCCCCCAACAGCCTCCCATGCAGTCTGGAGGCATAGCCTGGTTCAGGAGTGGGAACACAGATGCCGGCAGCCCACAGACCTTACCTGGTGGTGGGTAGCACTGCAGCAGCCGTAGCAGCTTCACAGAGAGCCAGGGAGCAGGAACGAAGTAATAGGTGTAGTCCTGGAGGTCGGTGGAGGCAGAGGAGACAATCTGCAGAAGGAGGGAATGATGGGTGGGAGGAGAGAACCTGTCCCCTGAAGAGACAAGTTTACACCAGGGCACCATAAGAGCCAGGNTTTACAGAAAGGGGAAACCAAGGCCTGGACGAAGTGTGGCCTGAGGATTGGATCAGAACCAAGCCTGAGGTTGGTGGAACCCTTTTCTCTCTGAACAGAGTTCCATAATATAAAAATAAGATAATACTGCTCCCAGAAACATGGCTTATTCAATGAAAATCTTAAGTGCTAGGCATGGGATACCTTCATACAAATTATTGTTCAGGGAGGTCCCAGAGCACCCAAACAACACAGTCTATTGTCACTGCTCCTGGATGCTGTACAAAATTAATCCTATCCTAATTCTGAAAACATTACCCTATTGCAGTACATAGAAAATCTCAAATTGATCAAAAAACTCTGTCCCTACTGGCTAACTTCATAATTAGCTTTCATGGTTCTAAAAGGTGCTATAGTGAGAAAATATATCACTGGTTTTACCCTCCCCCAAAAAACAAACAAACAAACAAACAAAAAATAGCCCAGGCTGGTCTCCCACAAGACCCTCCTGCTTCAGCCTCCTGAGGCTTGCATTGTGCCCCAACACCTGGCTCTGAATTTTCCAAGTAATGCTGCTAACAATGAACAAAAGTCCCTGCGAGTTCCCTGTATGTGTCGTCTCTAGGGCTCTGCCTCCTCCATCAGCATTTACTATCCTGGTTCCTGCATCTCGAGCACCGGAAGAAACTACTGAAGAGTCTGGAGCTGGGTCTGATCTTAGGTCCCAGGTCCAGTACAGGTCAGAAAGGGACACAGTGCAAGATCAAGAGAGCATGACTGTCTCTTCTCAGGGTAACCTCCTATTCCACCTTGAAAATCTTTCTCCAAGCAGCGGGGTGGTGGTAGTATACACCTTTAATTCCAGGACTTGGAGGCAGAGGCAGNGGGATCTCTGGGAGTCTGAGGCCAGGCTGGTCTACAGAGTGAGTTCTAGGACAGCCAAGACTGCCGAGAGAATCCCCTTCTGGGGAGGGAGGGGACTACAAGGATGGGACAAACAAACAAACGCTTTCTCCAGGAAGCCTTCCCTACAGCACTCAGTGACAGTGGCATGACCACATGTCTCCTCATCTCTGTTTTCTCCTGGGCCTGGCACCTGGCACATTCAGATGTGTAGGAAATGAGAGGCTGAGGACAGAATGAACGGTGGGCATAGGTGTTCCTTTTGCCCAAGGATCTGAGACACTTCTGACCTCGAGACAATAGTTTGATTTTTCTGAGTTCCCATTTGATTGCCGCCCCCGAGAAGCTCTCCTGGCCCCCAGACTGGGCTAGGGTCTCCATTAGGTGCCCACGAAGCTGAGCTCCCTCCTGACGCACAGCACTTCTTGGCAGTCTGTGACTGAGTCACCGTCCCTGTCACACTCTCCCTTCCCAGAAGGCCAGGGGCTCCTTAAGGGCTGATTCAGACAGAGAGCCAGGCACACAGAAGGCGCAGGGTGCTTTGAGGGCCGTGGAGGTGGTGAGAGGNGAAAGACAAGACATGAAGACAGAGAGGAAAGTGCAGAACAAGCAAGAGAAAGGAGGGAAGAAGGGCCAGGCAGATGGCTTTGGGGTGCTTGGTGGCACCCCAACACCTTATCCACAACAGCCATGCTACACACAGCACTGGGGTCAGCTCCTGAAGCATGTAGGAAAAGAAGCTCAGAGAAGTAAAGCCAATTGCCTGCAGCTGCACAGCCTGGATGAAGCCNCCGCAGAGGCCTGGCTTGTAAGCAAGGCTGGCTTGCCTTTCAGGGAAGGGAGGAGAGGGACAGAAGTGTCATAGACAAAGCTAGTGTCACGGCATACTCACCCGGCTCAGGCGAGACACAGCCAGTGAGATACAGGTCTTGAAGTCATCTGGATTCTTCTTACAGAGGCAGGTGATAAGGCTGACAGCGGCTGTGACCACTCCCTGCAAGGAGCTCAGGCATGAAGGCCCAGGCTCACGGCCAGGATGGGGATGGGCAAATCCAAGGACATTCCAGGTAGGGAGCAAGATATATACAAGGGTGATTGTGCTTCAGGGGAAGGGTAAAGAGACCTCACAGATGAGATTCAGGACCTGGGAAGGCCCTGGCATCAGGAGAAGTCACCTCAGAAGAAGCACAGTTGGGGTACTGGGAGTCTTGGGTGGGGCAAGAGTCAGGTCTTTCCTAGACAGGCAGGTAATGGGCCTTGCTAGGGGATCTCCAGGCTCAGAAACAGGCACAGTCCCTGGCAGCCAAGGAGATGTCAAAGAGGTAGGAAGGTTTCTAGAAAATTGGGCAGATCACATAGGCACTGGGGACATAGGATCTGGGTTGGAATGTCATGGGGTTCCCAGCATCAGGGAAGAGGTCAGGACAGGGGCTTCAGGTACTTGGGGGCAGCTGGGCACCTCACCATGTGCTGATCATTGAGCAAGTGCACTACACGTGCCGTCCACTCGCCCATGGGCACCAGGTCAGGTGAGGCCTTGTAGAGTCGAAGCAGGCATAGGGCTGCACTTTGCTTCACGCTGTCCATGCTGTCTCTGTGGGGACAGCATGGGACAGTCAGGGCTACCTGGACCCAGTGCATCAACTTCTTATCTGCTGCCATGTGGCCAGGATAGGACACAGGCAGCCAAGGTGACCCCAAAGCATCTGGACGCTGCCCTGACTGTCCCAAGGACACTGTCTCATCATCCACAAAACAACAGGCAGAGCAGACAAAATGTGCAGGCTGGCTCTGCCCTGCATCCTGAGCACCTGCATGTGCCCTGCACTGCTGTAGATTATGAAGAGATTGGCAGACACACTGGCTCACAGACCTCGACGGTGACTGCTGAGTCAGAAACAGAACAGACTAAAGGAGGAGAGGCAGGAACAGTTCTCCTTGAGAGTCCTAGAGGCTCAGCCCTGCTCACCCAGGATTCCAAGCTGACAACTTCCAACTTTAATCAGGGCCTCAAGAGTCAAGGCTGGCCTTCAACTTCTGATCCCTTTGCCCCACCTGCCCAGTGCTGGGATTACAAGGAACCCATCTCAGCTTTCTGGCTTTCTCTTTAATACTGGCTCTTAAGATTTCATTCATTCATTTTCATTCATTCATTCATTCATTCATTCATTCATTCATTCATTCATTTATTGGATCTCATGTAATCCAGGCTACCCTGAAACTCATTTTATTGTTTTGTTTTTCAAGGTTTCTCTGTTTATCACTGGCTGTCCTGGAACTCACTCTGTAGGCCAGGCTGCCTCTGCCTCCTGAGTGCTGGGATTAAAGGCATGGGCCACTATCTCCTGGGTGGAACTCACTCTTTAGCCAAGGATCACTTTCAACTCCTGATCCCTTCTCTACAACCTGACTGATGAGAGGTGTACACTACCACACATGGTTTCTATGGTACCGTGGTTGGAAACAATGCTTTGGGTATACTAGGTGAGCACTCTGCCAGTGGAGCTCAGCCCCAGCCTGCTTCCATGTATCCACTCTTGAGTGAAGGATTCCCTTGTCCTGTCCATTTCCTGGTCAGTAACTTTGAAATTACAGAAGCAGACAGACCAACGTGCTGCTCAGGTTAGAAGCGAACTGCAATACATGCAGATGCAGCAGGTAGCAAAGACAGACGCAGATGTAAGTCCAGACCCAGCAGACTTCAGGGGAGCAGGGAGTGGAGCCAGAGGACATGGAAAGACTTCTGTGGTGTTCTGCACATATCTGGTGCACATAAATTCACAAAAGCACACATACACATAAAAATGAATAAATAAATATTTTTAGAGGAGTGATAAGCTGGGGCTGGTGACACACACCGCCTTCCTAGCTGAGGTAAAATCAAGAACAGAGTGAGTTCAAGGTCAGGCTGGCAACTGAACAAGACCTTTTGCCCCTTTTGAGACAAGTCTCTCACCATGTAGTCCTGGCTAGCCTAGAACTCATTATGTGTATTAGAGTAGCCTCAGATTCACATAAATCTGCCTGCCCACATGCCATCATACCAGCAAGACAATGTCATAAAATGAAATTAGAGGGGTGCAGGCAAGAGAGGAGGTGGCTCAGTGGTTAACACACGCTGCTCAGGACCCAAGTCGGCTCACATTAGCCACCTTAACTCCTACTGTAGGGGAACCTTACTCCCTCTTCTGACCTCCGAGGACACCTCTACTCAAGTGCACAGAGACACATATAAGATCTAAAATAAAACAAATCTTTAAAATAAGCTAAAAGGGNAGTCTGGAGATAGGTTTGGTAGCTCACCCAAGTAATCCTAACATTTGTGAGGCTGAGGCAGGAAGATTAGAATTATGTTTGGTTTTGTTCATTTGTTTTTGGAGACAGGGTTTCTCTGTGCAGCACTAGCTGTCCTGGAACTCACTCTGTAGACCAGGCTGGCCTCAAACTCAGAGATCCACCTGCCTCTGCCTCCTGAGTGCTGGGATTAAAGGCATTTGCCACCACCGCCTGACTAAGATTAGAAATTTAAGGACAATCTGGGCTACATAGTGGGTTCAAGGTCAGCCTGGGAGCTATGAGACCGTGTCCCCCAAAACAGACAAACAAACAAACAAACAAAATCCTGTCTCAAAAAAACACCCGACCCAGCAGTTTCACTCCGAGGAACCAACACAAGAGCACTTCAGACACCACTCAGGTGAGACCAGCACATCCGCCAAAAGGGAGAGTTTTAGGACATGCTCTGTCAGGCCCGTGTGTGTGTGTGTGTGTGTGTGTGTGTGTGTGTGTGTGTGTGTGTGTGTGTGTGCGCGCGCGTGTGCGCAATGTATGTATGTGTGCAGTGTGTGTGTGCAGTGTGTGTATGTAGTATGTGTGTGTGCAGTGTGTGTGTGTGTGCAGTGTGTGTGTACATGTGTGTGCAGTGTGGGTGTGCAGTGTGTGTGTGTGCAGTATGTGTGTGTACACAAGCGTGCATATACATGTGAGGACCAGAGGTCAACACTGGATAACCTCCTCTAGCTCTCTACCTTATTTTTTAGATAAGGTCTCTCACTGATAAAGCTAGGTGGGCTGTCCAGCCAGCTGTGGTATCTTTCTGTCTTGGCACGACACGATTAGGATTACAGCTACAGCAGCAATGCTCCGCTATTTATGTGGGTTTGTGGATTCTGAACACGAGGTTCTCATGCTTGCACCACAAGCCCTTTCTCTACTGACCCATCTCCCCAGCCCCAGAAATGAAGTGTGACACCCACTATAGATGGACAAACTCAAAAAACACCTTGCTGAGAGAGAGCCACCAGACCCAGTCAGTGATTCATTCACATTCCACATCTCTTCAGACAGACCCATGGGATGGACTAGTGGTCTACAAGCCAGGATGGGGTGTGTGTGTGACAGATCTACTGACAAGCTCAAGGACTGCTTTCTGGGAGTGAAAACTGTGCTCTGGAATTAGGTAGTGGTGATGGTAACACACAAGATCACATCAAAAACCACTGCTCCATGCACAGTTAGCAGATTTGAGCTAGGCATGGTGGTACACGACTGTATGGCAAACCTCAAGAGGAGCAGCAGGAAGATCACCACACCAGCTTAGGGTCACATAGTAAGATCCTGCCACAAAAAATAAACCAATAGGGGGCTGGAGAGATGGCTCAGCAGTTAAGAGCACTGGCTGCTTTTTCAGAGGACCTGGTTTGATTCCCAGAACCCACATGACAGCTCACAGTGTCTGTAACTTCTGTTCGAGATCTGATGCCCTCATACAGACACACCTGCAGGCAAAACATCAACATACGTAAAATAGATAAATTAAAAACGAAACAAAACAAAACAAAAAACAAATAGGCAGAAGGTGTTGCTGCACGCCTTTAACCTCAGCACTCAGGAGGCAGAGGCAGATGGATCTCTGAGTTCAAGACCAGCCTGGTCTACATAGTGCATTCCAGGACAGTCAGGGCTACACAGAGAAACCCTGTCTTGAAAAACCAAAAAACTAAACAAATAATAGACAATGAATTTTGCTGGACAATGTAGCACCATTACTCCTGTACTCTAGGGGCTAAGCAGCAGGAGGAGCAATTCAAGGTCATACTCAGCTACATAGTGAGTTCAAGGCCAGCCTGGGCTATACTGGACCATCTCAAAAAACAAGCAAATCAAACCAAAAGCAGACAAGCAATCAGAATGGGTTCCCTAGTGAGAGCCTGTCTTGAGACAGGGTTTCTCTGTGTAGCTTTGCGCCTTTCCTGGAACTCACTCGGTAGCCCAGGCTGGCCTTGAACTCACAGAGATCCGCCTGCCTTGGCCTTCCGAGTGCTGGGATTAAAGGCGTGCACGACCACTGCCCGGCTTTTTTTTTTTTAACTCTAGACCTCTGGAAGTGCAGCCTTAACTGCTGAGTTCTCTCTCCAGCCCCCTAATCAATTAATCAATTAATTAATCTTTGGTTTTTCAAGACAGGGTTTCTTTGTATAGCCATGGCTGTCCTGGAACTTGCTCTATAAACCAGGCTGGCCTCCAACTCACAGAGATGCGCCTACCTCTGCCTCTATGGTGCTAGGATTAAAGGCGTGTGCTACCACTGACCAGTGAGGTTAAAATTACTAACTAATCAATTAGGAGACAGGATCTGCTATACTGCTCAAGCTGACCTGAATCCCACCTCAGGCCCTGGGCACAGGTTTTTGTTGTTGTTGTTTGTTTGTTTGTTTGTTTGCTTGTTTGAAAAGAGGGTTCTCACTATTCAGTCCTGGCTGNAAGACAGGGTTTCTCTGTATAACAGTCCTGGCTGTCTTGGAATTTGCTTTGTAGACCAGGCTGGCCTCAAACTCACAGAGATCACCTGCCTCTACCTCCTGAGTGCTAGGATTAAAGGCATGCGCCACCACTGCCCAGCTATGACACTGAATTCTTAATCCTCCTGCCTCAGTTTCCCAGTGCTGGATGGCAGGTCTGCAGCCATAACAGGACTTTCATCCTTTTCCTACTGTATGTCAGACCATACTCCGGCTCTACCTGAATATAGCACATTGGGCCACCTCAGGACCTGCCTTCAGGCTACTTCTCTTCCCTATTCACAGCCTCCCTTCTTGGGCACTGCACACATATGGGATATATACATACATATAGGCAAAACACTCATACATGAGAAACAAGTGCTCAGCCTTGCCTGGCTTGGATCATTTCAAAGGTGACCCAGGCAGGGTAACACAAGCGCAATGGCGCATGCGTGCAATCCCAGCATTAAGGAGGTGGAAGCTGGAGAATCCGTTCACGGCCAACCTGGGCTACATGATGTCCGGCTTCAAACAAACAAAAAAACAGGCTGGAAGCNAGCCTTAGTTGCTCTGTGCCAGAGATGGAGACNGGTAATTTTGTACACAGTTCCCAGGGGTGTTTATTTCTAGGTCACCCACACTTTGATGTGTGGCTTCCCACAGCTTCTACCTGGACAAGCTGTTCTCTGCTCCCAGAGGCTGCATAGCTCCCTCAGATCCCAGAGGCCTTCGAAGTCCAGCCTGTCTGAGCCCAGTTAGTCAGGGTTGGCTGCTCCTGCTGTGTGCACCTCATTAACTGGCTAGCACAGGACACTATTAACCAATAGTCTCTTGCTCCTTTGTCCAAACTAAAGTCTTTACTTTTTTTTGAGACAGGGTTTCAGGCTGGCCTCAGGCTTGTCCAGTCCTCCTGCCTCCTACAGGCCCCACTACACCCAGATCAGCAACACTTATCAAGAACACCAGGGGCACTTATCTATACTGCCGGAAATAGAAATCTCACTTCTGGGCACAGGAGCCACAGTGCTTTTTCTCAAAGACAACACTGCTTCTCTTGTTCATCTGCCTGACACACACCAGTCACCCCCACTTCCATGGGAAGCAAAGGCAGACTCCCCAAAGTGTCTTCCATGCTCACTATATTCCATCCAGAGAATCCCTGGTGACCACACAGCTACACCGAGAGCCTTGGCACCTGCTGGGCTTTTTGTGAAAGGTACCCACATCCTNCAATGATCACTGACTCCTGACTGTTCTAGTATATTACATGTCACCCCTGGAGAATCCCTGACTTGTTCATTAAAGCCTTTTTCAGAGCTGGCTCAGCAGTTTAAGAGCACTTGCTGCACTTCCAGAGGNCAACTTCTGTTCCCAGCACCCATGTCAAGAGGCTCTCAACCTCCTGTGACTCCACCTCCAGAAGACCTCATGCCTCTGGCCTCCAAGAGCACCTGCATTCACTTGCACATACCCACACACAGACAAACATACCTACACATGATTTAAAATAACACGGACTGCTCTTCCAGAGGACCCAGGTTCAATTCCCAGCACCCACATGGCAGCTCACAAATGTCTGTAACTCCAGTTCCAGGGACTCCGACACCCTCACACAGACATACATGCAGGCAAAACACCAATCAATATTCATAAAATAAAAATAAATAAATTACTTAAAAAAGAAATAAAAGAAAAAAAAACAGTAAAGCCACTTTTCACCTACCCTCTGGTATGCTCACTACCCTGTGTATTTCTTCTTTTACTAGGAAAAAAACTAACAAGCAAAAGATTGTTTTGGGTTAGAGAGATGCTCAGCTGTGAAGAGCACTGGCTGCAAGCTGGGTAGGGGTGGTGCATACCTTTAATCCCAGCACTCAGGAAGCAGAGGCAGGCTACAAATCTGTGTAGACCAGCCTGGTCTACAAATTGAGTTCCAGGATAGCTTGAGCTGTTACACAGAGAAACCCTGTCTCAAACCCCCCAACCCACCCCCGCAAAAAAAACATTAGTTTTGAAACAGAGTCTCATATAGCCCAGGCTGGCTTTGAACTCCCTAAGTGTCAAAAGATGACCTTGAACTTCTGCTCCTCTTGCCTCCATACCCAGTTTACAAGTGCTGGGGATGGAAGGGACCCCAGGATCTTGTGCAGGCCAGGCAAGCACTCTACCAGCAGAGCTCCAGCCCCAGCCCACCTGTGTGCATCTTCTTCAGGTACCCTGGCAGTTGGGAACACAGGTCTACTTTCATTGCTGCCTCAGGAGTCAGAGCCATGCTACANATCGGAGTGGACTGCTCAGGAAACAACAGCCGAGAAGCTTCCTGCAGCAGGCAGGTCACACAGGGCCTCAGCTGACCCAACTAGCCTGAAAATCCTGCCTTTTCTCATCCCGCAGAAGCTGCAACCACTGGGAAAACCTTCTTGGCTGTGAACAGTGAGACTGTTCACCTCTGGTGGTGGCACCATTGTCACCCATCAGTGCTGCTGGCACAGGGTAGATGCTGTTTCTTGAATGAGATGAGGGAATGAGACCATCACTTCCATAGGAGACACTAATGGTGTGTATCAGACACATGACCACCAGGTGGGGACAGGTCCTTATACCCTCCAGGCAGCCTGGTGACATGAGACAGAGCCACTGTGGTCTAAAGCCCAGGTAGGAGAACTTTTAGGCAGGTGTCACAAACAAAGCTGGCTCTCAGTTTTGGTTCTGCCCTTTTGCTGTGGTCCCCAGTGCCTCACCCAGCCACCAGGATTCGGGGAATGTCAGCGGCAAAGGCCTCGCCCATCTCACGGCTGCCCACGTTGGCGATACAGTGCAAGGCCAGGCACATGAAGGTGGGGTTGCGGCTGGCCAGGTCATTCTTGATGGCGTTGTTGATGAGCCGGATCAGCTCTGAGTTCGAGTTCACCAGGACTGAGATGAACAGGTACCCCTGGAGGGGGTAGGGAGGGGACAGCTGGGAGCCTGTGGCTAAGAGGCACTAGACTAACTCTAACATGCAGCAGTGGAGGCCCTGGCCCTCCTTCCCTCAAACCCAGGGATCCAGACCCCAGCCCCTTCCCTCGGCCCCAGCCTCCCCCACCCCCATCCCCTCCCTCTGCCCCAGCACCCACCCGCCCCCATCCCCTCCCTCTGTCCCAGCACCCTGGTCTCCTCCAGCACTCACTATCTGCTTCTCTGTGTACTTGTTGGAGCTTAGAAGGTTCACAGCCTCCATGTGTCCAAAATCAATGTCATGGCCAAGCAGGAAGATGAAAAGCAGCTTACACACGTATTTCTTCTTACTGTAGCCATCCAAGGCCTTGTCTCCTGAGGCAGAGGAAGGAAAAGGAGCCACATGAAGAAGACTCTTGCAAGTACTCTGAGCCCTGGCTCCCTCCCCCAGGGCTCTGGGCCACCAGCCTNCCTTTGAACTTGGAGCGGATGTTGGCCAGTTCCTTGTTGATCCTCTTGATCTCAGCCTCTTTGCTCTTGCCTGTGGAGAGAGGGCAAGGCACATGAGGCTGCATTCAGCCACCTGCCCTCACTCTCCCTGCAGGGCCTAGGCTGAAATGCCATTCCCCACATCTCACAAGAGTTCCCTCACTGGGAGCTTGCTGATCTGTCTCCAGGCAGCCACCAGCATATGCTTTCTGCCCTCCTTCTTCCTCTTCCTGGTGGTCCATAAACTACAGGGTGCTGAGGTTGGTTNTGAGGGGTCTACCTGCTGCTACGGGAGCCCAAAGGCCCATCTCTCCTGTCCTTTCCTGTCCCTGAGCGCTCCACAATAGAACTGTGACCTATGAATGACTGAAAAGCTACACTGGCTCCTGTCCCCTCCTTCAGCAGCAGCACCTGATGATGGACCTCCCAGCACAACTCTCCTTCCTCTTGTCCTAGCTCTCTTAACTTCTAGGTCTATGCTGTCCCTATACCACTGCTATGACACAAAGATTCCCTCTCTGGTGTCCCATGCACCCTGTTCTGTGTGCTGCCTGTCTTCTGGCCACCTTCACTGCCATTAGAGCCCGCAGGGCCACACCTCCAGATGTCACTGCTCACTCAACTACTCTAAATAGAACCCCATTCCACACAGGGGACCTTTAGAGCATGTCCCTGTNNTNNNG
>LZPO01044424.1:325520-335679 GCA_001675575.1 Neotoma lepida | reverse complement strand
CTCTGTGTAGCTTTGCGCCTTTTCCTGGAACTCACTTGGTAGCCCGGGCTGGCCTCGAACTCACAGAGATCCGCCTGCTCTGCCTCCCGAGTGCTGGGATTAAAGGCGTGCGCCACCATCGCCCGGCGGGAGAATTCATTCTTATTGTAAAGGTCACAGGTGCTTTGCTACTTTGCAAGGGAATTCCGGTGTAGCTAAACCATGAAGTCAGTCCCTGGATGGCATGACCCAATGCCTGCAAAAATGGTACTGTCTTGAGTTTCATTCTTCACCTCTCACAGATCATCTCTCTGGTGGTCATGAAGATTTCAGGGGTTCTTGACAGTCATCCTCAGAATTGGTTTATGGTGCCTGTTGCAAGGAGTCATTGACTGATCCCCTTGAGTGACAGTAGGGATAGCCAATGGAAGTATAATGGGAGAGACTCATGTAATTTCTAGGTATACTTGCCAAATTTTCAATAAAATAAATAACAAGAAACAGGTGGAATTAACTCATTTTGGTAATACAGGTGTCCCTATATACAGTGAGGTCCTGTCTCAGCCCCTGGAACTACTTTGAGAAGACAGTACCCTGTGCCATCCCAGAGCAACCATTCTACACACTGGTGGACCCCTCCACAGCCAGAGAGGCTCTCAGGCCTGGGAAAGGACCTAAACATAAAATTCCCAGTTCAGCTGATTGTGACAGGACAGGCCTATCTTCCCAGCTACTGGGAAACTGTGGCAGAAGGATTGCCATGAATTTGAGTCCATCCTCGGCTATGGAGTGGGACCTTGTCTCCAAACAAACTGGCCAGCAAGATGGCTTAGAAGGTAGTCAGATGCTTGTTGTCAAGGGTATCACCTGTGTTTCATCTCCAGAACCTACACGGTACAAGAAGAGAACCAGTTCCCACTAGATGTCCTCTGGCCTCCACACCATGGACTGGTACACACACATAATAAATAAATTTCAAATGATTTTTTTATCTTTATTTTTATTTTATTTTATGTGTATTGGTGTTTTGACTACATGTATGTCTGTGTGGGGGTGTTGGAGCCCCTGAAACTGGAGTTACAGACAGTTGTGAGCCCTTGTGCTCTTGTGAGCTGCCTTGTGGGCCCTGGAAATTGAACCCAGGTCCTCTAGAAGAGCAGTCAGTGTTCTCAACTGATAAGTCATTTTTCCAGACCCATAAATAAAAAATTTAAAACCCAGAAAAGACTAGGTATGATGGCACACACCTTTAAAGTCAGCACTTTGGAGGCAAAGACAGGCATATCTCTGTGAGTTTGAGGCCAGCCAGGACTACACAGTGAGAACCTGTCTTTAAGCAAACGGGGGCTGGAAAGATGGCTCAGCAGTTAAAAGCACTGACTGCTCTTCCAGGGACACACCTGTCTGTAACTCCAGTTCTTGGTCTTCTGACACCCTCACACAGACAAACATACAGGCAAATTACCAATGCACATAAAAATTTTTAAAAATTTTTTAAAAAATCAAGGGGGCTGGAGAGATAGCAGTTAAGAGCACTGACTACTCTTCCAGAGGATCCAGGTTCAATTCTCAGAACACGCATGGCAGCTCACAACTGTGTGTATAACTCCAGTTCCAGGGGATCCGACACCCTCACACAGAAACACATGCAGATGAGACACCAGTGCACATAAAATAAAAATCAAGCAAACAA
Source organism: Neotoma lepida (assembly GCA_001675575.1). Classification (NCBI taxonomy): domain Eukaryota; kingdom Metazoa; phylum Chordata; class Mammalia; order Rodentia; family Cricetidae; genus Neotoma; species Neotoma lepida. The sequence goes on along the minus strand of LZPO01044424.1, from coordinate 334,007 downwards.
GCTGGAGAGACAGCTCAGTTGTTAGGATCACTGACTGCTCTTCCAAATGACCCGGTTCGATTCCCACATAACAGCTAACAACTGTCTGCAACTCCAGTCGCAGGGTATCTGGCACCTTCTAGCCTCCCTAGGCACTAAGCACACATGCTATGCACAGACGTACATGCAGGAAAAACACCCATACATATAAAATAGTAAGTTAATTTAATTTAAAAACTAGATGTAACAAGGACCATCCACACACTTTATTTAACCCCANTTATCAAATATTATCACCTCAAAGTCTTTGTACCAGTTGGCTTCAAACTATGTAGCTGAGGATGATCCTAAACTTCCTGCCTCAGTCTCCCCAGTGCTGGGATGGAGCCCAGGGCTTCAGGAAAGTGCCTGAGCGGGCATTTGCTATCACCTGAGCCATAGCTCCCGCCTTTCTGAGACATCTTAGTTTTTATTTTGTTTGACAGAGGGTTGAACTCAGTCCATGCTAGACTGGAACTCACTACAAAGCCTAGGCTAGTCTTGAACTTTCTCTATAACCCAGGCTGACCTCAATTTTGTTTTTGTTTTTTTGTTTTGTTTTGTTTTGAAACCTGATCTTATGTAACCCAGACTGGACCCAGACTTGCTGTGTAGCCAAGGCCAACCTTAAACTCTTTTTTGTTGTTGTTTTGGTTTAGTTTGGTTTGGGTTTTGATTTTTCTAGACAGTATTTCTCCGTGTAGCCCTGGCTGTCCTAGAACTCACTCTGTAGACCAGGCTGGCCTCAAACTCAGAGATCCGCCTGCCTCTGCTTGGATCCAGAGTGTGGAGGTTGAAATCATGCAACATCACCACTCAGCTATTTTTTTGAGATTTTATCATTTTTGTTTCATGTATATGAGTGTTTTGATTGCATGTATGTCTATGAACCACCTATGTNCCTGGTGCCCTCAGAGACCAGAAGAACTCATTGGATCTCTAGGACTGGAGTTATGGATGTTTCTGAGCCATGTGAGGCTGGGAATTAAACCCCAGGCATTCTAGAAGAGCAGCCAGTGCTCTTAAGCATGGAGCCATCTCTCCGGCCCCCTGTATTCTTTTTTTGTTTTTGTTTTTGTTTTTTGCTTTGTTTTTTTGAGACAGGGTTAATCTGTGTAACAGCCCTGGCTGTTTTGGAACTCTGTGTAGANGAGGCTGGCTTCAAACTCACAGAGATCCGCCTGCCTCTGCCTCCTGAGTGCTGGGATTAAAGGCATGCGCCACCACCGCCTGGCTTGAGTTCTTTTTTAGCAAGTAAAATTCACACACAGTATGAAGCCTAAATCCCCAAACACGGGTTGAGAAGTTGTGACATATGCATGACTTCTCTTGATTCTCCCTGTGGCATTTCTAATGCTGGGGTCTTTTTGTTCGGAGTTTCTCTTCCCAATTCTGCCTTCCAGACCGCCACAGAACACCAAGTCCTCCAGGGAAGGACTTGGAAATGGTCCTGTTATGTCTCTCAGACCTCAGGCAAGGCATGAAGCAAGAGAGATGACCTGGGACTGGATCCCAGAGCTGGCTGCAGGGTTAGGGCCCAGCCCACTGTGTGCTCCGGACTGGAATGAGGGAGCTGTAGAAGCAGCTCGGGGTGAGGGCGGGGAATAGTCCACTGAGGTCTGCAGGGGACGCCCTGAGCCAGCACCTGCTCTCCCTCACCCCCCTCCCTGTGACCCAGTGGTTAGGCCCTTTGTGACCCAGGCCAGCAGCTAGGGGACCCTGAGCTCCGGGGGGGCGGGCAGAGTAGATGGTGAGTCTCCCCCTGGGAGCAGGCCCCCCGCGCCATGGCAAGCGTGGTGGTGAAGACAATCTGGCAGTCCAAAGAGATCCATGAGGCGGGGGACCCACCTGCGGGGGTCGAGAGCCGTGCCCAGCTGGTCCCCGAGGCTCCCGGGGGGGTGACCAGCCCTACCAAGGGGATCACGAAGAAAAAGAAGGCCGTGTCCTTCCATGGGTGGGTTTCCTGCACCCTGTTGGTGACAGGCCTAGTGCCCAACACTGCCTACAGCAAGGCATGGGTGCCAGAGGGGAAGGGGGGGCAAGGAAGAGGGAATTATAGACAAGGGAAGGGAAGGCAGTGGGTTGAAGGGAGCATTGGGAGGAGAGGGGTAGTGACTGAAGAAGAACGCAGGCAGTGGGGGTTGAGCAGGGAGTCCAAAGCAGGCAGCAGGGTGACCGTAGATGGAGGCAACAGGAGGTCCGTTGGGCTCAGAGAATGCATAAGGAAGGCCCGCACCTCCGGCACCCCATCCCCACCACCTCCTGGGTCACCTGCAGGGTGGAGCCCCGGATGTCCCATGAGCCCATGCACTGGTGCCTGAACCTCAAGCGGTCCTCAGCCTGCACCAACGTGTCCTTGCTTAACCTGGCTGCAATGGAGCCTGACTCCTCAGGTACAGACTCTACGACAGAGGACAGTGGTCCACTGGCACTGCCAGGGCCACCTGCTTCTCCTACAACACCCTGGGCTCCAGAGGACCCTGACATCACAGAACTTCTGGTGAGCAGTTGATGTGGGGAGGGCCAGGGTCTACTCAATGCAGGGAGGCAGATCCAAGCTGGAGGTGGGGTGTGTGTGTGTGGGGGNGTGTGTGTGTGATCTAGTTTGGAATGAAAAGTTCTAGTCACTGAGACCAGAAGACAGGCCTCAATGACAGTGTCAGGAAAAGTCTTCTGGGGGTAGGGTACAGCTCAGTAGTAGAGCACTTGACTAGCAAGTGCCAAGCCCTGTGTTCATCCTAAGCAACACAAAGAATACACTGGGCCATATCCCCCAGCCCCTCACTGGAGGATTCTAGGCAGAGCTCTGCCACTGAGCCACACCCCAGCTCTTCTTTTAGTTTTTGAGACAGGGTTTCACTCCTTAGTCAATCTGGCCTTGAACCTGCAGTCCTCCTGCCTTCCAAATAGCTGGGATGAGAAGCCTGAGCCCACGAATCCAGCTTCTAGTAAATATTCTTTTGAAAGCCTAAGATGAGATGTCAGGAATAGGGGTCAGAAATGCAACTCCAAGCTGTCACCCTCAGCAGCTTGAGGCGTATTTTTGTTGTTGATTTTGTTTGTTTTTTGAAGCAGTGTCTCACTATGTAGCCCTGGCTAGCCTGGAACTCTCTATGTAGACCAGGATGGCCTCAAACTCAGACACCCTCCTTCCTCTGTCGCTTGCTGGAATTAAAGACATGCAACACTACACCCAGACTGAGGCATTATCTTAATCTCCCAGGAACCTGGACTCAGGACAAACTTGGGTTTGTGGCTTCCATGAAGAAAAGAATTTTGGTTTATAAAGCAGAGGTAGAGATTTCATTAAAGACGTTTTAATATAGACTTTAAACAGGGCAATTAGGAGGAGAGGTGCTCAGAGAGAAAACAAGACCCACTCAAGTGTGAGTGATGGCTTACCAAGGGGGAGGCCTCAGCATCAGCCTTATACACCATTTGCTGGCCCTCAAGCTCTGTCTCTAAAGTTTCCTTGATCTCTCTTTCCCCATTGATTGACTGGGTGTTTGGCGAGGGGCATGTCCCCCCACACTTGTGGAGGAATGGATTCCCCCGCCCCGACGCCCTGTAGAACTCAAAGGCAGAACTCAGATCCTCAGGCTTGGTGGCAATTGTCTACCTACTGAGCCAGCTCATCAGCCCCCTTTCTCTTTTGGATAATCAAGTTTATAGACTGGTTCTGGTGGTGACTTGGATGAGATTATAATCTATGAGGAAAAAGAAAAACAACAAACAAACAAAAACCCAGAAAGCCACTAGGGTTGGGGTTCTGGTGAGAAAAACTACAGGTTTTCAGCTGGGAAAAGAGAGAGGCCTAGGCAGTTAACTTTGAATTTGTTTGTTTGGTTTTTGGTTTTTCAAGACAGGGTTTCTCTGTATAGCCTTGGCTGTTCCATTTACCTGGAACTCGCTCTGTAGACCAGGCTGACCTTGAACTCACAGAGATCTTCCTGCCTCTGCTTCCCAAGTGCTGGGGTTAAAGGTGAGGGTCACCACTGCCCGGCCTGTGCTAGTCTTTTAAAAAGGGATTTATTTTTATTTTATTTTATGTATATGAGTCTTCTGCCTGCACTGCACTGTTTTTGAGTCTGGTATCCAAGAAGGCCAGAAGAGGGCGTCAGATCCCCTGAAACTAGAGTTATGGATGATTTTGAGCTGCCATGTGGATTCTGGGAGCTGAACCTGGATCCTCTGAAAAAGCAGCCAATGCTCTTAACTGCTGAGCCTTTTCTTCAGTTTCTATTCTTTTTTTTAAAAAAATTACTTTTATTTATTTTTTTTATGTGGGGGTGGGGAACGTGTGCTACAGTACATATGGGAGGGTCCGAGGGCCACTTAGTGAAATCTCCCTCGATTGAATGGGTCTGAGGATCAGACTGAGATCATCTGACTTGGCAGCAAGTGCCTTCACCCAATAAGCCATCGCATCATGTTGTGGAATATTTAACTATGTAAAGATATATTGCTGTGTTACCTTGCCTGCCTAAGGTACCTGATTGGTCTAATAAAAAGCTAAACGGCTAATAGTGAGGGAAGAGTTATAGGTGGGACTTCTGGGCAAGGAGAGTAAAAATAGGAGAATTTAGGCTCAGAGGAAGAAAAAAAAGAGACACCAGGGAGGCACCAGAGGACAGACAGACAGACAGACACGGAGGAAGCAGGAAAGTAGGGCATACAGAATAAAAAAAGATAAAAAGCCCTGAGGCAAAACGTAGATGAAGAGAAACAGGTTAAATTAAGTTAAAAGAGCTAATGGGACAAGCNTCAGCTAAAGCCAAGCATTCATAATTAATAATAAATCTCCATGACTTTATTTGGGAGCTGGTTGGTGGCCCAAAGAAAATTCCAGCTACATCATTGCCCCAAGATCTGTTTTCTATAGCTTCTGCCCTACTAAACAGAGCCATAGAACTAATCTATCTAGGGTTCCAAAGCCTCAATCTGTCTTGCTGGGGGTGGGCACAGAGGGTCTGAGCTTGGAGATTGGGAGGTCATCGTGTGAAGGCAACCAGGACAAGATGATGTCACTATCTGAGACGTTAAACCTTATATAAAGCTCAGTGGGTGCTTCCAAGCCTTGACAGCCTGAGTTCAATCCCTGAAACCCACANAGTATAGAGAACCAACTCCTGCAAGGTGTCCTCTGACCTCTACACACAAGTACTGGCATGCAGGTGCTGAGATAATAAATAAGTGAATGTAGAAAAATATATAAATGCTAGGCATGGTGGCACACGCCTTTAATCCCAGCACTTGGGAGGCAAAGGCAAGTGGATCTCTGTGATTTGGGGGCCAACCTGGTCTACATAGAGAGACCTTGTCTTTAAAAAATAAATAAATACCCCACTGTGAGGAATATATGAATATCACTTAATAATGACATAGGGAGTAGGAAATAGCAGAATCCAAGACAGGAAGCTGGACCCATCTCCAGAGGCTGTCCTTAGGAGGAAGATAAGTCCACTCACTCACGTCTGAGCCTTTGTGTGGCAGACAGCCAACCACCCCAAATACTATCAGCAGTGGTAGTTATTTCTGCCAGTATTTAGCCTCATTTCTCTGATGGTGAAGCTATGGAGGCCCAGAAAGGTTCAGTAGCATATGAAAGGTCACATAGCTTGGAAGTAAGCAGGATCAGCTTAGGGAGTCAGTCATGGCAGACGGTTGGTGTGGTGATAGCCTATACTGGTGGGGACAGTACAGGACACTGTGGACACCCCAAAGAAGAATAATCAAAGTGTCTGTGCAGAAAAGAGAACACACAGGCTGCACCGTGAAGCTGACATAAGGTATATTCCCCAGGCAGAAAAACAGNGTTGCAGCCAGCAGGAACAGCATGTACAAAAAGACAGGGCCTGGAAAGAATCTAGAAAAAGGACAGGACTGTGGCATATGAGGAGATGGGGCCAGAGAGAGAGCAAGACACTGCTCACACAGGCTGCAAAACATGGGTATTGTCCCAAGGGCCCTAGGGAGCCACTGCAGCTTCAGTGGAGAGAGAGAAGCAGCTTGGTAGACTGGCTCTCTTCCCATTCACTGCTACCCTATTGTGTGCTATATCTGGTGATGTCACCCCATCTTCTTCGAGCATCTGTAAGGGGGTTGATAGAATGACCCAGTTTAAAGATGAAGGCAAAATTAACCATAGTGTAGAAGGCAGAGTCATTCGCAAGGTCACAGGGTGGGGCGTGGTTGTAAGAAGCAGAGGCTAGTTTAGAAGGCTGCTGGGTTTGATACTAAAGAAAACTTCTTTCCTAAGACTCCTTTAGAGTGGGAGGGAGGAGGCAAGGAGGCCAAGGAGGTGGGGCTAGTTAGCTGGATGGGAAGCCAGGAGTCGGGTGGACTCAGACCTCCCTCCAGTGGGATAGACTCACCACACCCCAAAGCCTGCCAGTGGTTCTCATGCAGAGTCTGGAGCTGGATACCTCCCACCAGAACTATTAACATGGCCCCCAAGGACCGCTGACATCCAAACAGTTCTGGGCTGTAGGGAGTAAGACTTTAGGGATCAAAGCTTTGTGACCACTCTGTGGGCCTCAAGTCTTTTACTGCCAGCAGCTTCCTCTTCTCCAATGTGGAACAGGCAACCACACCTGGTGGGAGGGGAGGGGCTGAGGAGGGTGCCCAGTATGTGAGCACAGGGGAGCAGGGAAGGGACCCAGAGGTGGGGGATAGAGATTCAGAGAGATAGAGGAACAGAGATAGGGGGAGACAGAGACCAAGACCCAGAGAGATACACAAAGCCCCAAAGAGAGCCTCAGAGAGTCATGGTGACTTTGGCCAATAGTGACAGTGCTCATGAGGAGGAATGGTCAGTGTTGGCATGGTGACAGGTCATCATCGATGTCCAGTCCTAGCTTCCCTGGAGACAGAAATGCCGTAAGGAGGCAGTGGTGCTCTTGGGTGGTCATTATATGAATGACAACAGTGACCATCAGGGTCTCCCCTGCTAAGGACACTCTGACACACATTCCCCACTCTGTGGTAGCTTCTTAGTCCCTCCTGGACACACATGCCATCTTCATTATTCCATTTTGGGGTAGAGATCTCAATACATAGTCCACTCTGGCCTGGGCAGCATGTGCTCTTCTTTCTCAGCCTCCCAAGTGCTGGCTCAGCAGGCATGTGCCGTGACACCCAGCTTTGTTGTATTTTGGCCCTTTGATGTTTTAAAACTGAGTCTCCTGCACCCCAGATCGACTTCAAAATCTCTTTGTAGCCAAGAATGACCTTGTACAAGGACGACCTCAGGAGCACAGGTGTGCACCACCACACCTGGTTTGTGCAGTGCTGAGAATGAAACCCAGGCCCTTGTGTGTGCTAGGCAAGCACTCCAACTGAGCTAGAGCCCTCAAATTCACTATGTAGTGGAGGATAGCCTTGAACTCCTGATTCTCCTGCCTCCACCTCCATGCTGACATTGGTTATTGGTTTTACCAATCTAGACACTAATTACCCTGTAGCTGTGGATCGTGGATCAGGTCATATCGCCAGTCCTTATATCATACCAATCTATCCTTACTCCCCATTTGATGAGAAGGGAAACTGAGGCAGGCTCCAGACAGGGAATCCTGCCACCAGATGTACAGCATAGAGTAGATGAGGGCAGAACATGCCCCAGGACAGCGTTCCTCACCTCTCTACAACTCTTTGGCTTGCCTGTCTCATCCTCTCTCTCCTCCAAGGATCCTGAGTACCCCTTCCCAAGTTTTCACCCATTTCATTTGAACTAGTCATCCTGTGATGGTAGCCATTAGTCATGTCTATATTGCCCAGATAGGGAAACTAAGGCACGTAAGCTGAGATGCCCTCTCTGAGATCACATAGGAAGTGAAAGGAGCTGACCCAGGATGAATGTTTTAAGTCCCCAGAGGAACATCCTACAGTAGCCTTCTGAGTCTTCAATTCAGAAAGATATTTTGCATTTTAGTTATCTAATGCTTTGAAACAAGTTGTCTTGATACTTAATTCAGCCAACCTGGGAGTGACTAAATTGGAAGGTTCTGGCTCAGGCTGGATGAGGGTACAGTCGACATTTCAGCCAGGGCTATGGTTCTCTGAAGAGATGAGGGTGAGTTACTATTGTGTTCTAGGCCAAAGTTCTCTGGTGGGATAAGAGCATGGTTGGCATTTCATCCAGGAATTAATCTTCTGATGGGATGAAGGTGCTGTAGACTGGAATACATCTTTCTCTGTCCTGCCAGCCAGCTCCTAAATAATGACACAGAGACTTATTAATTATGAAAGCTTGGCCTTAGCTTAGGCTTGTTTCTAACTAGCTCTTATAACTGAAATTAACCCATTTCTATTAATCTTATGGCTTTTATTTCTCCTCCTACATGTCCTGCTTCCTCTGTGTCTAGCTGGCGACTCCTCCCCTTCTTCCCTGAGCTCTCTCTGTCCAGAAGTCCTGCCTATACCTCCTGCCTAGCTATTGGCCATTTAGCTTTTTATTAATCTGTGATTGGT
>LZPO01044424.1:306774-325465 GCA_001675575.1 Neotoma lepida | reverse complement strand
AAAGAGGGTTTTAACGCTAACATAATAAAACTATATACAATAAAAACAATTATCAGGTAAGAATTACATTCACAATGTCCAGTCCATTTGTATTTGGAAATTTCAGAGAAAATACTCTATTATCTATCCTATCTTGATGAGTCCAAAGTTTTATACCTAAATCACTTTTTATCTTAACTTGTGTTACCAACCCAAAACTATCTTTTTAGACCTCAAAACATTTTCTTAGATAAACAATTTAAGCTTTTATGTCTCTCAACCTTATANACTTTATACTTCTTTTGTAAGTTTCTTTTCTGAATTTGGTAACAAGGAAAACTGTAACTATAATGATCTCATCTTCAACTCCATCATAGACCGGAGAAGGAAATAATATTACCTGAGTAAGCAGGAAGTGTAGAGTAAACAACTTTCAAAACTATAGAAATGACAGAAACATCTGGTTACCTGGACAGTCAGTCAAAAGTTCCTCTGCAATGTTGGGCATCCATCTTCAGCCAACTGGCCTAGAATATCTGACAGACTTTTCTGTAAAGCAGGAATTTTGAAGGACTATCCTACCTTGTCTTGGCAAAGTTTGTCAGTTACTTTAATTTGTGTCTTGCTTGTCTAGCTTGGACAACATACTGTCAGCAGATGAGGCAAAGGCAGTATCTTGCCCAGTGGCTAACTTTGCCACATTGAAAGCAAACTCCATATGGAGGTTTTTGATTCCCATCATCCTTTTTTGAAGTAGATTGGTGCTGCCAGGAGCAGACATATCTCACTGTCATGAAAAGCCTCAGGTTACTAAAACATTTTAAATGCCATATTCTATAGATCTTTGAAGTGTNTAAAGACCATCTATCTATTTAAAATATTTCTCTGTTTATCCTTGAAAACATATCTAACAAGACTACAAGTTTGATTGTTATAGATGACTAACTATTAACCTGTATTTCTTTATTATCGTAAATAGCTTTTAAGGACTAAAACTTTACATTATATTTTTAAATGAGCTGCATAGGTACAATACCTTAAACAAGAGTAGAACCATATATAATGTATAACAAAATAACCTTAAATTTGTATCAATACATAAAAATTCATACCACTGTAAAACATTTAAGACTAGTAGTTGGTTTTTTTGCATTAATATCTTTATTATGCCATAATGCAGTACTTTATACAGTAACTCATTTGAATGTAAAAACATTTTATGTAAAACTGCAGGAGAAATAATATAGCTGTCTCTTATACACATCTAGATGTGTATAAGAGACAGATTCAAGGCCATCCTGGTCTAGAGAGTGAGTTCCAGGATAACCTCAAAAGCTAAACAGAGAAACCCCTGTCTCTTATACACATCTAGATGTGTATAAGAGACAGCATTTAAGACTAGTAGTTGGTTTTTTTGCATTAATATCTTTATTATGCCATAATGCAGTACTTTATACAGTAACTCATTTGAATGTAAAAACATTTTATGTAAAACTGCAGGAGAAATAATATACAGATATCTTGAACATAAATACAGGTTATAATTCAAAAGTCCAGAGTTATTTGAAACTGGAAAATATTTTCTCTGTAGAAAATAGTAAAAATGATAACATTTCCCAATAAGCCCTTTTAAGCCAAATATTAGCTGAATTATACATATAAATATTAATTAGATTCTGGGATACAAAAGAAACCTATCTTCATTTAGATGTGTATAAGAGACAGCTTTCATTGCTATCTGGTCCCCTTGACAAGAAAATATATAAACTTTTAAAAGTAACATATAAATCTGAATTAACACAAATATGGAATGTGCAGTGTGCACAAATCAGTTAAAGATGATTTTTTTAATTTTATGTTTGGTCAGGCAAAAGGCACTTGTTAACTTTATAAGTTTATTTGGACTGAATAACCAAACTGTAATATACATCTCTATTCATCCATATGAAAGGATGGCATGTGATAGTAAATCTTGAGGACTCTGTAGCCAACAAGATTTATCATGTCTCATCCAGTCTCAGAGCTGTTCCCATGTCAAAGGATCAGCTTATACATCATCTGTCTTGTAGTTTTTCTTTTGTTCCTTTTTATGTTTGTAACCAAGATTTTAAGGAGGTCTCCCCCAGTCAAATCTAATCCCAATTAACTTCGAAGGAATCAATAGCTTTTTGTTTCCTGTGGAAACAAATGCACAACCTCTCCCTCAATACAATACATTTTTTGACTTCCATTCTGTAGCCAAGACATCTCTAAAGTATCTAGGCTGACTTAATTCAGCAGTCCCTTCCACAATCCAGTGTCTCTCAGCAGCTGCTGTTTGCTCATCAGCATTCAAAAAATTCAAAGCCAACAAAGCATCATACAGGATCCAGACACCCTGTGTATTTCTTGTATTTTCATGGCTTATTATTTTATATTATTTTACTCTCTCTTTAAAGAATATTATTTTTAGACTATATGTTTTCTATGACTATCTATACCCATTTTCTTTTTTTCTTCAGCATCTAAGCACATTTTTAAACATACTCAACTTTTTTAGACATTTTCTGTGTCTGGATCTGGCTTTACTAAGTACCTGCAGTGTTCTCTTACCATTTGATATTGTGGCAATTAACAAGGAAATTCCACATAGTTTGTCACATGTGGTCGCAGCACGGGTGTGTGGGTTTACGCTGATCTGTGGAAAGAAGACTCAGAGGCACCTTAAGAATGAATTTAGCCTTTGTGGCTGCAGGGGGATCCAGCCTCGAAGGACTGAAGCACTTTTCCTTCGCCTAGGGCAATTTTATTTTCCTCTATTTACAGTTAGCCAGTTAATTTCCATTTGCTCAAAACAACCTGAAAGGGGCTCCCAACGACACAATGCCAAGTGTAAACCTAAAATATCTTAGGTTCCTCAGTTTTCCGGGGTTTCCCAATCCAAGTTTTGCATAGGCTTTGTATCCTTAGGAGGCTCTCAGATAGGATTCACATAGGGCCATAAGAGAAACAAAAGGTATCCGTTAAATAAAAGATGGATTAGGCTAGGTGCTACTCTCTGGAGCCAGGCCAGGTATATCCCAGCAGGAATCCAGCCACAATAGTTTATCTGGTAATTAAAAGAGGTTTATTTCAGGGGTAACTTACAACACATAAGGGGTCGGTTCAGTTACAGGATCCGGGAGGAGTGAGGTGCAGTCCAGAATGGTTCTCTGGAGAACTCTGACTCAGTCTGCAATCCAGCATCCAGGGTCATGAGGAGCCAAGAGAGCCTGCATGTACTCATCTCAGGTCTTAAAGGGTCCCCTCTCAGCCATGCCCCAGGGGCAGGTCATAGGCAGGTGTGGCAGTTACCTGCTCTCTCACTGTGGGCAGTGCTTCAAGGTCAAAGCTGGAACAGCTACCCATTACATCTCCCCCTTTTGTCTAAATCAGAAAGTTCTAACCTAATAAAAAACCATCTACGATAGGAATGATTATCAAATATTATCCAGGAGGAATAAGGGTAATGACCTAGACAAGATGGAACTACAACCAACAAGAACAACACTAAACAAGAGACACATACTAAAATCCAGAGAAGTCTGGAGCATAGATAAATGACATGTTACAGAGATATTCCAAAAGGTGTCCTATCCTGAAGAACCTGAATCTAACACTTAACATGTTCTAGCTTAGATACAAGAAGATTCTAACTATAACTGTTAGTCTTCAATCCCATCTAAGACCTGAGAAGGAATGTAATAATACATGAGAAACGGGAGGATACAAGCAACTTTCGGGAGTCTCGTGAGAGTAGACAGAGACAGCTGGCAGACTGGACAGTCACCTAAAGTTTCTCAGTAGTCGCCAGCCAGTCACAGAGGAAGCAAGATGACAAGTCAGAGTTAGGAGTCACTAGACAGACACAGAGGAAGAAAGATGACAAGGCAAAACTGAGAAAAGGTACCAAGCCACGTGGCTAAACATAAATAAAAATTATGGGTTAATTTAAATGTAAGAGCTAGTCAGTAATAAGCCTGAGCTAATGGCCAAGCAGTTATAATTACTATAAGCTTCTGAGTGATTGTTTTATAAGCAGGCCATGGGACTGTGAGGGTCTGGCAGGACTAGAGAAACCTTCCAACTACATTTGGCTGCCCAACGTGGAGTGAGAATTTCCACCCAGAAACCTTAGAAAGCTTTTTAAAAAAAGATTCTAAAACAGCTAAACACAGCTTCCTAAATGTGTCGCTCAGGCAAGACATGAGCTANGCTATGGCAGATTCATGACTTGCAGGCACTGTGTACTGCAGAGTCTCCAAGCCACACAATGCACTGCACGGTGGATTTAGCTTTTGCTAGTACAGAAAAAAAAAAAGTTTTCTGGGCTACATGCTGCTAGATGGAGGCATGGACCCACTGCCTCCCAGAGTCAGCGGAGAGCATGGCTCCCAGAGCTGGAGATGAATTACCTCCGCCATGTTGAAAAGCTAAAATGGGCAGAGTCAGCAGCCAAGGCTGCCGCTTCTGCCCTAGCCGTGCTTCAGTTTAAAGCAATAGATTCATAAAAAGACAGATTCAGATGAAATAAACCTCTAAATGGTTTATATTATATGTAAAATGTATGTAGGCTTGGAAGAGAGAGAAAATGGAATATATGCAGTTATATAAAGAAATGGTTTTTAAAAATAGTCTTTAAAGAGACAGTAAAAATAATATAAACGGCTGGAGANATGGCTCAGAGGTTAAGAGCACTGCCTGTTCTTCCAGAGGTCCTGAGTTCAATTCCTAGCAACCACATGGTGGCTCACAACTATCTATAATGAGACCTGATGCCTTCTTCTGGAGTGCAGGCATGCATGCAGATAGAACACTGTATACATAATAAGTAAATAAATATTTTTTAAAAATAATATAAAAAATAAGCCACATAAAGATGGAAATCACACACAGAGTCTGGATTATATTGTCTTTGGGATTTTTTAACTGCAGAAAGACATTTGATGTTAAAGGCTACTGAGTTAAACCAATATATATATTTTAAAAGTATCTTTTTTTTAAAAAGATTTATTTATTTATTATTTTTACAGTGTTCTGTCTGCATGTATGCATGCATGCCAGAAGAGGGCAACAGATCTCATTACAGATGGTTGCGAGCCACCATATGGTTGCTGGAAATTGAACTCAGGACCTCTGGATGAGCAAGCAGTGCTCTTAACCACTGAGCCATCTCTCAAGCCCTTTAAAAGTATCATGACTTCAAAATTTATGTCTAAGGATACATTGCTTTGGAAAAGAGGTTCTGCTTCTGTTTCCACAGAAGATGAGAAACTGTGGATTGCTTCCAGGCTAATATGGTTTGATCAGCCAAGACCCCCTGAAAGGTCTCTAATGGCACCATGGCCCAGATGATCCAACATCCAGAACGGCTTCAAGGCAACTGGCTGAGATGATCCATCCTCACAGACTATTCCAGCCAGGACTTGACCATAATTCTTTTTTTTTCTTTTTTTTTATTATTATTATTAAAACATTCGATGTACAACTGCAGGAGAGATAATATATAGATAGCTTGAACATAAATAGGGGTGCAAATTTTTATCCTAATAGTGAAATGTTTCACTAAAGCATGCCCAGTGATTGGGCAAAACCAAAACTTATTTTATGCTACAGTTATCCTAGGGTCCTTCCTACTAGGTAGCCTCCCTGGATCTGTGGGTTGCAGACTGGATGTCCTTTGGTTTATATCTAGTATCCACCTATTAGTGAGTACATATCATGTTTGTCCTTCTGAGTCTGGGTTACTTGACCATAATTCTTAATTTTCTCAGGATCCCATAAGATTGCTAGCAGCCTCAACCAGCAGGATGTAGTATGAGAAGCTACGGCCAAATTCCCAAAATATTTATAAATGTTTATTTTTATTTAAAAAGAATTGATTATAAATACAATCTATAAAAAAGAAAAGGGGATAATATAGATATGATAGGATAAAAGGGTAGATTATTGAATCTACTTTTAAAGAGCAACAAGTTGTTTGAAATGTTTTACATTGCTATGGATTTTAGTTTATTGATACAAATTTAAAGTTAATCTTGTTATACTGTATGTATATTTCTATTCTTGTTTAAGGTATTTGTTTATGCAACTCATTTAAAATTGTAATGTATAATTAAGAAATACAGATTAATAATTAGTCATCTATGATAATCAAACTCATAGTCATGTTAGTTAAATTTTCTAGGCATACATAGATATATTTCAATTAGGTAGGTAATCTTCAAACACTTCAAAGACCTACAGAATATGGCATTTAAAATGTTTTAAAAACTTAGACTTTCTGGACAGTGAGACACGTCTGCTCCTGGCAGCACCGATTTACTTCAAAGAGAAAGATGGATATCGAAGACACTCTCTCTGGAGTTTATCTTCTTTTTGGCAAAAATAGCCATTTGGGCAACAAACTGCTCTTGCCTGGACTGCTGATAAGTTGTATGAACTGGACATGCAGGACCCATAGTAAAGTGACCACTGGACTTTGCAAGGAGAAATGGTCCTTCAGGTTCGTACTTCACAGAGAAGACTGCCAGACATTCTACAGGACACAGGGAGAAGCGACTGAGAGACTCTAGGCCTATAGGCTGAAGATGGACGCCCCAACATTGCAGAGGAACTTTGGGTGACTGTCCAGGCAGCCAGCTGTCTCTGTCATTCTAGATTTTGGAAGTTGCTTACAATGCACTTCCTGTTTACTTAGGTAATATTATATCATTCTGAAGTCTTTGATGTAGTTGAAGACTAGACAGTTATAATTATAGTTTCCCTTAGTCATGATAAAATTAGATATAAAACTTTGACTCACAAATAAAGGATAGTTGGATATTTTCTTTAATTTTGCCAAATACAAATAGACTAGATATTGTAACTGTAATTCTTTCTTGATAACTGTTCCATTATATGTGATTTTACTATGCTAAAAAGTTAAAACCTTCCTTTTTGATTAGACAGGAAAGGGGCAGTGCTGTGGAATGTCTTTCTGTATGCTGTGAATATGTGTTGCTCTGATTGGTTGATAGATAAAGCTGTTTGGCCTATGGCAAGGCAGCTTAGAGGCAGGTGGGAAATCCAAGCAGAGAGACAGAGAGAAACTTGGAGTTGGGGAGATGCCAGTCCACCACCCAAGGAGCAACAAGATGCCAGCAGACCGGTAATGGCATGGCCACGTGGTAACACACAGATTAAAAGGAATGGGTTGAGTTAAGTTATAAGAGCTAGTTAATATAAGCTTGAGCCATATGCTATACAGTTTGTAATTAATATAAGCCTTTGTGTGTTTACTTGGGACTGAGTGACTGCAGGACGGGGCAGGACACAGGAAAACTTCCAACTATAGTTTGAGACTAATCTTTTTTTTTTTTAAAGGATTATTTATTTATTATGTAAACAGTGTTCTGCCTCCAAGTATTTCTGCACACCAGAAGAGGGCGCCAGACCTCATTGTAGATGGTTGTGACCCACCATGTGGTTGTTGTGAATTGAACTCAGGATCTCTAGAAGAACAGTCAATACTCTTAACTTCTGAGCCATCTCTCTAGCCCTCTGTGAGACAAATCTTAAACTATGTTAGCCACCATGCAGCTCAGCTTAGCACTAGTGGCTGGCTCCAGCCTGCAAGCCACAGGCAGTAGCTTCACCACTGTATGCCAAGCACTGGCCCACCTGAGAGACTGCAGGACTAGGAAGCCATGTCTGGCTCCTTGTCCAGAACTTTTCTTAGCTTTCTCAAGTCCTGTGTTTAGATATTCAAGCCTCTATCTTGGATGTCATATGTAACGAGTCTTTCTCTGTCCCGCCAGCCAGCTCTCAAATAATGACATGAAGACTTCTTATTATGAAAGCTCAGCTTTAGCTTAGGCTTGTTTCTAACTAGCTCTTATAACTGAAATTAACCCATTTCTATCAATTGTGTGGCTTTTACCTCTCCTCCTGCATGTCCTGCTTCCTCTGTGTCTAGCTGGCGACTCCTCCCCCTTCTTCCCTGAGCTCTCTCTGTCCAGAAGTCCTGCCTATACCTCCTGCCTAGCTATTGGCCATTTAGCTTTTTATTAAACCAATCACAGTGACATATCTTTACACAGTGTAATGAAATATCTTGCAACAGTAGACATTATATCAAGGGATGTAGGGTGCAACTGACTTTTCTGTGAGGACTATAGTCCTCTGATGGGATGAAGATGCAGTCAATATTGTGCTTAGGGCTGTATTCATCTGATGACTAGGGTTGGAAGATGCCCCACCAAGACATTGCCCCTGTGGGTGCCTCAACTCCTTTCTGGACAGTAATATGGTCTTCTTCTCCATACATAAATGCTCATGACATGGCAGGCAACATTCCTCAGAGCATCATCTCCCAAGTGCCAGGATAACAGATGTGTGCCATCATAACTGTCTCATTGCATCCTCAATTTTCAGTGTGCTGGAGAGTGAATCAAACTGTTTCTGATTTTTTTTCAATCTTTTTTATGGAAGTGTGGAATTTTAGAATTTATCCTCTGCCATTTTGCTGATAAGTTATTTATTTATTTATTTATTTATTTATTTATTTATTTATTTATTTGTGGGACAGGGTTTCTCTATGTAACCACTCTGACTGTCCTGGAACTCTCTCTGTAGACCAGGCTGGCCTTGAACTCAGAGATGCACCTGCCTCTGCCTCCTGAGTGCTGGGATTAAAGGTGTGCCCACCACCGCCCAGCTGAGACTGTCTTAAAAGGTAAAGAGAGCTGGGCACAGTGCTCCTGCCCATTATTCCAATGCATAGGAAGCTGAGGCAGAGACATCTCCAGGATTTTGAGGTCAATCTGTGGCTATTTAATGTGTACATAGCCTGGGCTATAGAGTCAGACTCTTTAAAAATAAGAGAGAGAGAGAAAGAAAGTAAGAACAAAAAATGATCCTAGAAAAAGAGGCTGAGGAAGAGGAAGCTGAGGCTGAGGAAGATGGAGAAAGCCATGCCTGTCCTTCCAACATATTAATGTCCTCACTGTGCCCATCGGTCTATTTTGGCTGGCGTGGCCACATGATCTCAGCCAGCTGCAAGAGCTCTGTGAGTTCTTATTTTCAATTATGAAACAAGAATGTAAGTGGCAGTAGTTATATAACAAATTTGACTGCTTGTAGCAAAAGACAGAAAAACAAAAAACCAAAAAACAGTTTGCACAAGGCACAAGCTACTACCTTACCTATGAACAGTTGGTAAGAACTGAGGATGGAAACCAGGCATGGTGTCTCACACCTTTAATCTTAGCACTCAAGGGGCAGAGTCAGGCTGATCTCTCAGTTCCAGGACAACTAGAGCTACATACACAGTGACACCCTATCTCAAAACCAAAACAAAACAAACAGAATTGAGCACATTAGTCAGAGGAGCTGAGGAGGCTGGAGAGACACTTGGGAAACAGATCTCAGCCTCTATTTGATGATCCAAGATGGTTGTCAATTTTCCACTCTAAAGAGCGGGGAGAGGGAAAGAAGGAGGGCTGGACAAGTGCTCTACCACTGAGTCACACCCCAGCACCTCACTGGGGGATTCTAGGCAGAGGCTCTACCACTGAGTTATACCCCCACCTCCCAACTGGGGGATTTTAGGCATTTGCCTCAAAGTTTGTAACTGTCTTCCCTACTTACTTTCCCCAGAACACCATAAGGAATATTCGTCTACTTCTCGCTTTGCCAAACAAGGAAACTAAATCCAAGGGTACCACCTTTTATCCAAAGCCACACACCCTTCCAGAGCAAAATCAAGCTGAAAACACAGGCTGCTAGCTCTAGAATTTTCTTGGTGTTGAACTACACATGTCTCCCACTCTTTTCCAGAGTGGTGTCAACAGTGGATTGGTGCGTGCCAAAGACTCCATCACCAGCCTGAAGGAAAAGACTACAAGGGTTAATCAGCACGTTCAGACACTTCAGGTGTGACACTTGAGGGTCCCTGTGCCCTCATGTGACCTCTTCCTCCAGAACTAGGTTCCCACCCTGAAGCCTTCTTTCACCATGGTGCATGCCCAGTCCCCAGGAGGATAAGACCCTGCCCCCCCTCTAAGCTTCCCCAGTGCCTCTGTGTAACCCTGCCTCCCTTCCATGGTTAAGAGCGAGTGCTCAGTACTGAGTGAGAATCTGGAAAGAAGGCGGCAGGAGGCAGAAGAGTTGGAGGGGTACTGCAGTCAACTGAAGGTGAGCCACTGTGGAAGGAATGGGCTCAGGGCAAAGTGACGAGAAGAGGAAGGGAGCGTGAGGGCTTGGGATATGGCTCAGTGGGTAGAGTGCTTGCGAAACTCAGAAGTTCAAGATTCTTTTCAGCTACATAACGAGTTGGATGCCAGGGGTGCATGAGATCCTCTCATGGCTACCAAAAGTTGCCACTCTCTTCTGGCTTCCATGGGCACTGCATGCATGTCAGATACATACATATGCACATACTACATGCAGACAAAACACCCATACCCATAAGAATTTTTTTTCTTTTTTTAGTTTTTGGAGACAGGCTTTCTCTGTGTAGCCCTGGCTGTCCTGGAACTCACTTTGTAGAGCAGGCTAGCCTCGAACTCAGAGATTCACCTGCCTCTGCTTCCCGGGTGCTGGGATTAAAGGCGTGTGCCGCCATTGCCTGGCTCATAAGAAATATTTCTGAAAATATTTTAAATTTTAAAATTTAAAACAAAAAGGAGCACAGGAGTGGTGGGATGGTCGAAGGTTAGCAAAGGACAGGTATGGCAGGGGAGGAAACCTGGCTGGGACGTAGGTGCATCCTACATGGGGCAGGCGCTGTGCGAACAACGAGGCTGAAGGTGGGGGGCAGAACCGGAATGGGAAGGCAGGGCCCCCGCCCTGATGTCCTGACCCAGGAGAACTGCCGCAAGGTGACCCGCTCAGTGGAAGACGCTGAAATCAAAACCAATGTCCTGAAGCAGAACTCTGCCTTGCTGGAGGTGAGCTGGTTGTGTGTGTGTGTGTGTGTGTGGAGGGGTCCAAGCTAGCGAGAAGTTTGGGTGGAGCCTAGGGATGGGGGTCGGAGGAGCTGGGGAGGGAATGGACAAGTGCGTAGACTCCAGAGCTTCCAGGAGCTGAGGAGAGTTGGACCTGATTATGGAGCTTGGAGGTTGGGCTGGAGGGACCCACGGAAGGAGCCAAAAGAGGGCTTGGTGGGAGGGACCAGAGTGGAGCCTGAGGAAGCTGAGTTGGGCAAGCGTGGAGCCTGAAGCCCCCCCCCGGGGGGGGGTGGGGTCTAGAATGAAGACTTGCAAGCTTACTTTGCAACAAAACGCTGAGAAAGCTTGTGGTCCCTAAGAGGCAGGGGCCGATTTTTGACAGGAGGAGCAGGAGAGGAGGTGGTAGGCTGGTTGCAGCCTTAGAAACAGCTAGCAGGTTTTAGAGAAAATGGTTATCTCCCCTCCTAATGACAGCAATGAGGCTAGTTAGACTGCAAGCATACTTCCCAGTTTCCTCTTCCTACACTATTTTGCAGTCTCGGTGATCCCTGGGGTGCAGGTGGCTGAGGATGACAAGGTGCTGGACACCCCGACTCATTGTCCTCCCCTGTCCAGGAGAAGCTAAGATACCTCCAGCAGCAACTGCAGGATGAGACGCCGCGGAGGCAGGAGGCCGAGCTGCAGGAGCTGGAACAAAAGCTGGAGGCAGGCCTCTCCCGGCAAGGCCTGAGCTCTACCACTCCCAACCAGGGCTGCTCCGGCCCGCCTGGCAGCCCTGAGGAATCCCCGCGGCCGCGAGGCCTGGCCTCCAGTGGCTGGGGCATGGCACTCCGGGCAGGGGAGGGACCTTCGCTGACGGAGCAGGAATTGCAGAAGGTCTCCACCGGCTTGGAGGAGCTGAGGTGGGCAGGGACTGGAGGAGGTGGGTGGACCCGGCGCTGGAACAAAGGGCGGGACCTCCGTGGAGCGTGGAGGCTGGGTGGGCGGGGTTTAGATGAGGGTGGGAGGGACAGAGTGGATCGGAGGGGCTGCGGTAGGTGAGGACTTAGGTGCGTGGGGACAGCAGCGGAACGTATAAGAGGATTTGGGTAGTGGCATCAGTGATACAGGGCTAACCTAGAACACAAATGAAAAGGCATAGTGGCTCACACCTTTGATCCCAGCACTGGGAGGCCGAGGCTGAAGGATCTCTGTGAGTTGGATGACAGCCTGGTTTACATAGAGAATTCCAGTACAACCAGGACTACATAGACAGACCCTGTCTCAAAAATAACAAAAAGGCTGGGTGGTTGTGGCACACGCCTTTAATCCCAGCACTTGGGAGGCAGAGCAGGCGGATCTCTATGATTGCAAGGCCAGTTTGGTTTACAAAGCAAGTTCCAGGATAGCTAGGGCTACACAGAGAAACCCTGTATCAAAAAAAGAAGAAAAAAAGAAAAAGAAGAAAGAAAGAAAGAAAAAAGGAAGAAAAAGAGAAAGAAGAAAAAGAGAAAGAAGGAAAAAGAAAATAATTTGGTGATCTATTTGGGGTGAGGTCAATGGGGGAATACATTGTCAGATCTATGCCCATCCTTTCTCCCTCTCTGGTTCCCGCAGGAGGGAGGTGTCCTCGCTGGCAGCCCGGTGGCATCAGGAGGAGGGAGCAGTGCAGGAGGCCCTGCGGTTGCTGGGTGGCCTGGGTGGCCGGCTGGATGGCTTCCTGGGCCAGTGGGAGCGGGCACAGCGGGAACAGGCACAGTCTGCACGGGGTTTACAGGAGCTTCGAGGACGGGCAGATGAGCTGTGCACTATGTAAGGGTTCAGCAGGTGCTGGAGGGGACATGGGGTCCATGGGAAAGTGGAAGCAACCCAAGAGTGGATCCTTGAGGAAAAAGGATTGACCAATCTTCTGGGACTAAGTGACCCTACCAGGGGATAGAACTTGCCTAGAGTCCCCAGTGATGGGCTGGAGGTGTGACTCAGTGGCTGTGGGGTAGTGTCCCTGCTTGTGATCCACCAGTAAGGAATGAGAGCATGGTTCAGCACTAGTACATCTGCCTAGTAGAAGCCCCGGCTCCTATCCCTAGTGGAGATGGAGAACCCCATCAGAGCGGAGGACAGGCAGGTATATAGTATTGAAAGGTGGACTCTGGGGTTCTGGGTTAATATTGGATGTTGCAAGCTACCCACATTGGTGGCTCTCCCATCTCAGGGTGGAGAGGTCAGCAGTGTCTGTGGCTTCACTGAGGAGTGAACTGGAGGCCCTGGGCCCAGTGAAACCTATTCTGGAGGAGCTGGGGCGGCAACTTCAGAACTCCCGAAGGGGAGCTGACCACGTCTTGAACTTGGATCGGTCTGCCCAATGCCCCTGTGCTCGCTGTGCCAGGTATGGGGAGGGGTAAAGCCTGCATTGTGGGTCACATATGGGATAACACATTGTCATTGTGAGAGATGGGTTTCTGTGGATTGCAGAGTGAGAATCTTGTTGCATTGTGGGAACAACTTTTTTCTACCCTTCTCACATAGTAAAAATTGGCTGCTTGTGGAAAGCGAAGATTTGGTGCATTGATATTTGAGACATAGTGCATTTCCAGCAATTGTGGGGAGGTTGGCATGTCATAAGGGTGGGTTCTCAGGGACCCACAACATAACACCAGGGGCACGGAGAGAGCTCAGTTAAGAAAGTGTTTGCCTTGCAAGCAGATGGGAGGGTCCCTGTACCAGCCAGACTAGTTGAATCTAGGAACTCCAGGTTCAGAGACCCTGACTTTAAAAATAAGGTAGAAATGGGGCTGGAGAGATGGCTCAGTGGTTAAGAGGACCCGGGTTCAATTCCCAGCACCCAGATGGTAGCTCACAACCATCTCTAGTTCCAGGAGATCTAACACCCTCTTCTGGCCTCCATAGGCACCTATCTGTACACATGTGGCATGCAGTCACATATACATAAAAATAAAATAAATATTAAAAGTAAGGGGCTGGAGATTCAGATAATTATTAAGAGCCCACACTGCTCTTTCAGAGGACCTGAGTTCAATTCCCAGCAGCCACAAAAGGTGACTCACAATCACCTATAACTCTATCTCTGGGAAACCCAATTCCACTGGCCTCTTCAGGCACATGCACATACCTACACAGGTACACCTACATGCACATGTACATACCTACACAGGTACACGCACACACATGCACATACCTACACAGGTACACCTACATGCACATGTACATACCTACACAGGTACACNTGCACATGTACATACCTACACAGGTACACACACATGCACATACCTACACAGGTACACACACACATGCACATACCTGCACAGGTACACACATACATGCACATACCTACACAGGTACACACACATGCACATACCTACACAGGTACACACACACACACACATGCACATACCTGCACAGGTATACACATACATGCACATACCTACACAGGTACACACACATGCACATACCTACACAGGTACACATACACACACATGCACATACCTGCACAGGTACACACATACATGCACATACCTACACAGGTACACACACACACACACACACACACACATGCATAGATTAAAATAATAAAAATAAAACAAAGTAAGGTGGAAATTGACTGAGGAAGACATTTGTCGACCTTTGACCCCCCACACATGCACACACAAAAAAAGTGAGACCTCCTTGTGTTGTGGAAAGCAGGAAGTGGGTTTCCAGTACATCACATGGTCAGGTTTAACTTGAACACTGTGGATAATGTCTGGTAGGCTGCATGAGGTGCCTAAAGAAATTAATTGTTGGTTTATGTTTTTTTATTTGGTTTTTCAAGACAGAGTTTCTCTGTATAACAGCTCTGTAGACCTAGTCTTGAACTCACACAGATCCACCTGCTTCTACCTTCCGAGTGCTGCCACCACTGCTTGGCTTGGAGGCAGAGGCAGGCAGATCTTTGTGAGTTCGAGGCCAGACTGATCTACATAGTAAATTCCTGGACAGCCAGGGCTGTGTAGAAAGACCCTATCTCAACATGAAAAAAATGACCAGATGGAGCCTAATGCAGTACACCATCCATCTGCTGACTCTTGCTCCACAGCCAGGGGCAGCAGCTGTCCACGGAGTCCCTGCAGCAGCTGCTGGAACGGGCACTGACCCCGCTGGTGGATGAGGTGAAGCAGAAAGGCCTGGCTCCTGCCTGCCCCAGCTGCCAGAGGCTACACAAGAAGATTCTGGTACCAGGGACCATGGGTTGCCAGGACCCAAGTTACTTTTGTGTTTGGCAGAGTGTGGGGAGCCCTGGCTCAGGAGTCCTGCTGGCCTGTGGTAGCAACAGGAGGCCTGTGTGGGAACAGCAGGTTTTGCCTCTGTGCAGGAGGACAAAGAGCTTGGTGGCTGCTGAGTTACAGCCCAGTCACGGCCCAGGGTGACAGACTCTGGCCCAAAGCATAATAATGCACTGGGGCTGAGATATCATGGGATGTATGGGGCAGGTTCCACTCTACAGCTCATAGAACATGGACCTGATTTTCTGTAGCCCTTCAGGGAGGTCACTGGACTCAGAGGGATCCTTGATGCCAATTGGGGGAACCACTTTACACAAGTCGCAGCTCTATAGCTGTTAGAACTTGAGGCCTGATGCATTGGGGGACATAGAGAACCAGTGCATGATATTGGCCTATGGGATGATGGGATATAAATTATAGTGAACAGCTGTAGAAGTACATGGGAGGTCACGGCCTGGTACATTTTGGGATATAGAGATTAGTGCATGATGGGATACTGGCCTAAGGGATAATGGGATATGAATTGTAATGGGCTGCAGCCCCAATATATAGAAAGTCACAGAGCATGGTGAATTGTGGGATATAGAACACTATAATGCTAGGGACCATTCTTGTGACAGAGGCAGGCGTTACAAATACAGGGTCTTAAGAATAAGGGCTGTAGAAGGGCACCATGCAATTCTTGGATACACACAATATAGGACAATTCATAGGCATTAGGGGCACAGTACTTCAGATGTGACTCAGCTTGCTGGGACACAGGCCAGTGCATTAGGGACATTCACAGGCTTCCTAAGAGATGCAGTTGGGGAGACCAGTGATTGTGGGATGCCTGGGGTAATCCCTAAACTCAAGGCCTGATGGGTTACTTTGGGTGATGTGCGGGCTCCATGGGACCCTGCCCCTTGCCCTCCGCGACCCAGTTCCCCCCTCCACCCCCAGCCCAGTCCAGCAAGCCCAGCGGTGCCTACACTCCTCTCCCCAGGAGCTGGAGCGCCAGGCCTTGGCCAAACACGTCAGGGCAGAGGCCCTGAGCTCCACCCTTCGGCTGGCCCAAGACGAAGCCGTTCGGGCCAAGAACCTACTGCTGACGGACAAGATGAAGCCGGAGTGAGGACGGAGGCGGAGGGCATGGGAGGAGGGTGAGGTCTCTGGATGGGGCCTGGCTCCTCCTCCTCTTGCCCCTCCCCCATCCTAGCTCCCAGCTGGGCCTCCCCAGTGCTGATCCCCAGCTGACTGTCATTGCAGGGAGAAGGTGGCCACTTTGGACTATATGCATTTGAAGATGTGCTCCCTCCACGACCAGCTAAGCCACCTGCCACTTGAGGGGTCCACAGGGGCAATGGGGGGAGGAAGCACTGGAGGGGCGCCCCCTAAACATGGGGGCCCAGGCTCTGAACAATAAATGGCCTCTCATGCTGGCATGAATTCTGACTCTGAATTGGCATCAAAAAGTAAAACTATAATGGTCAGGTGTGGCTGCTGGGACAAGAGGATTACCACAAGGTCCGGAATAGCCTAGGTTATACAGTGACACCCTGTCTCAAACAAAGCCGGGAAGGAGTACAGCTCTAATTGTAGAGCACCTGCTGAGTTCCCTTGAAGTTCTGGGATCCATCCCGACCACCCAGGATTCAAGTGCACATCTGTCAACACTAGACTAGTTTATACAGAAAATTCCAAGCCAGCCTGTGTTACATGAGACCATATCTCAAAAGAACAAAGAAGGGGCTGGAGAGATGACTCAGTGGTTAAGAGCTCTTGCAAAGAACCTGAGTTCATTTTCAAGCACCCACATGGTGGCTCAGAACTATCTGTAACTCCAGTTCCAGGGAATCTGATGCCCTCTTCTGGCCTCTGCTGGCACTTCAAGTACACAGTGCACACAACACACACATACAAACACTGATAAGGACAAAATTTTTTAAAAATTTTAGAAAGAGAGAGAGGGCTGGGCAGTGGAGGCACATGCCTTTAATCCCAGCACAGCCAAGGCTACAGAGAGAAACCCTGTCTTGAAAAAACAAATGGGGGGGGGCAAAAGAACAAAGAGGAGGTGGAGGAAGGGAGAGGGGATGGAGAGCAGGAGAGGATGAGGTAATCACCCTGACAGAGGGCCCTGGAGTGTCGTTGGCCCTGGGTCCCTCAGGTCTTAGGAGAGTTCCTCACCCTGTTTTGCAAATGAGGTTGATAAAATGATGACCTACCAATTCCCAGAGACATCTGGTTAAGGCCCTGTTACTGTTTCTAGTATTGTTTTGCTTTGTTTGAGACAAGGTTTCTCTGTGTAGCTTTGGCTGTCCTGTGTAGATCAGGCTGGCCTGGAACTCAGAGATCCCCCTGCCTCTGCTTCCAGAGCACTGGGATTAAAGGTGTGACCCCTCCTCACCCTACCACCTGCCTTATGAGACTCAGCCTTGCTATATAGCTCAGATTAGCCTACCTCTGACTTCATTTTCAATAGTGGGACACAATGACACATACATGCTATCCCAGCATCTGGAAGGCAGACACAGGAGGATCAAGAGTTCAAGATCACCTTCTGCTACACAGTGAGCTCCAGAGCAGCCTACCTGGACTACATGATACCCTTTCTCAAGCCTTTCTCCTCATGGAAAAGAACTGTTGTTCAGACCTTAGTTTGGAGATAGTCTAAAGGAACTTTGGTGCCGGATGGCAGGAACTGGACTCATAGTATGAAGAGGAGATTGGGCAGGTCTGGGGAGTTTGGAGTGGAGCCTGCTCAGGTGGTGGTGTGGGCTATGGTTATGGTGAGG
Organism: Neotoma lepida; assembly: GCA_001675575.1. Taxonomy (NCBI): domain Eukaryota; kingdom Metazoa; phylum Chordata; class Mammalia; order Rodentia; family Cricetidae; genus Neotoma; species Neotoma lepida. The sequence goes on along the minus strand of LZPO01044424.1, from coordinate 307,501 downwards.
ACAACTGGGAATCCAAGTTGGGGTGGAAGGGGTACCTCATCCTCCCCCACCCCACCCACACCCTGCACAAGAGCACAGTGAATGACACACCCAACTCAGGTATCTTTATTACCAGGTGAGTGTGGGGATCCCCAGTACCCCTGTCTGTACCAGCCTAGCCCTGGGAACAGTGCACTCCGTCCTGAGGGAGACCAGCTCCCTTCTGAGGGGCTCAAAAGTTGGTGGAGGTTGTGGGGACCTTGGGGTCCACAGTCTTACTAGAGAGAGAGCCACGTCTATATCCCAAGTTCTCCCCAGGTCCCCTGAACCGGCACTTGAGATGCTGCCCAGCCTGGAACAGGGAGGCTACATCCAACAGTGCATCCTCAATATGCTGCCCCAGCCGGTGTGAGTCCTGTGGAGAAGCAGACAAAGACCTAGGGAGGACTGGGAGATCTGAGGGAGGAGGCAAAAAATGGACCACAGAGTCTTGGGGAGAAGGCTGGGGCCTAGACCCCTGTATCTGATGGAGGAGGTCTGAGAGAGGAGGCTAGACTAGGGACCCCCCGGGGTCTGAATGGCTCAATCCCAGATCGTGGGAGGGGTAAGGAAGGCACTCAATCTCACGGTTTGGGAGGGGTGAGGAGGGGTGAGGAAGGCACTCAATCTCACTGTTTGGGAGGGGTGAGGAAGGCACTCAATCTCACTGTTTGGGAGGGGTGAGGAAGGCACTCAATCTCACTGTTTG
>LZPO01044424.1:264301-306753 GCA_001675575.1 Neotoma lepida | reverse complement strand
AGGAAGGCACTCAATCTCACGGTTTGGGAGGGGTGAGGAAGGCACTCAATCTCACAGTTTGGGAGGGGTGAGGAGGGGTGAGGAAGGCATTCAATCTCACTGTTTGGGAGGGGTGAGGAGGGATGAGGAAGGCACTCAATCTCACGGTTTGGGAGGGGTGAGGAGGGGTGAGGAAGGCACTCAATCTCACGGTTTGGGAGGGGTGAGGAGGGGTGAGGAAGGCACTCAATCTCACTGTTTTGGGGCTTGATTTCTTGCTGGAGACGTGGAAGGTGATGGTGCTCTCCCCCATGAAGATATAGGAGATGCCATACCCATGGTCGCTGGCCTGGAGTCGGGAGAGCGAAGCAAGCCTGTCGCCCAGCCCCTGCACACCACAGGGCAGGAGTCCCCACCCCTCCCTCCCTGGCTCCTCAGGGGCTGGACACCAGTCCACTCACAGGCCCAAATCCACCTCCAGAGGAAACATAATCTGGATAATTGTGGACGTCAAACAGGTGCATCTGCTGTACAGGGATCTGGCTGGTGGACAGCGGCCACTGCTGTGACTGGACCTGAGGGAACAGGCNATCACATGAGCAGAAAAGACTCCCTTTTGCTCCACTACAAGCCAGACCTCCTCCTATGCCAATCCCTCTAGAGTCAGTGACTGTCCTCTGATGACAGCCCCCCCCCCCTAACCATGCGCCTCCCTGACCCCAGCTTGCCCTTCTCTTCCCCTCCTTTTCTACTGTGCTTTCTCCTCCCTCCCTCCCTCCTCTTATGGTGCTAGGAATTGACCCCAGGACCTCTAGCTTGCTAGGCAGGGACTCTGAGCCACACCCCAGCACCTCAGTGGGGAACTCTGGACTGGTGCTCTGAACCCCACTCTGCCCTCAGCCCCTCTGGCATGGCTGTCTCCACCCACTCTTCCACTCATTCAACTTTCAACACGCCCCTCCTTGCTCTTAATTCCTCCCTCCTCCCGCCATTTCCACTTCTCCTTTGTCCTGACCTGGGTCAGGAAGGGCGACTGCACATGGAGGAATCGGGACATGACATAGAGTGCAAAGAGGTGTCGGTCGATCCCCTGCCCACTCATCGCTGCCTTCAGTAGAGCCTGGTGCTTGTCCACAGCCACCCGGAACAGGGCAAGGCATTGTTGGTCCTGGGTCCCCCAGGACAGTCAGAGGTCATGGAAAGACAGGATGTGGGCTTACTTAGGTGACCTAGATCCTACTGGGCCTCAAGCCAACTTCCAAGGCAGGAATATCTACCCTACTTTACAGAGAAGAAATGGGCTCAGAGAGTGGGAGCGACTTACACAGGGTTACACAGGCATGTATAACAATACGTGCCTGACGTTAGCACCTTTAAACCTTCTAGTTAGCCACAGTATCTCACAGGTAAGGGAGCTGGCTTTGGGAATAGGTGGAGGGAGGTGGGGGAGTGTTTAGAGTAAAGGCTATAAGCAACTTGAGGCATAGTGTAGATGGAGGTCAAGGTCACATGGCTTCACAGTGGCTAAAGTGAGGAGAGCAAGAGAGTGGAAACAGGGTTCTGTGCAAAGTGTTCCCCTAGTACTGTGTGTCACCCCATTAAAAACATCCTGGTCTGTCGCTATTCCCTCATGCAGGGCTTTTTGAAACCTCTGATCGGAGCAGATTAGTCCCTTGTTGTGGATGCCCCGCCCAGATCCACAAGTATACAAAAGTGAGCACAAATGACAGACACCTCAGTGAGGCCCACACTCACTGTCTTCTCCTTGTCTTCCATGGCTCTCACAAAGTGACAGGCCTCTCTAGTGCAAGACCTCACCGTCTCTGTCCTGCCTTCCAGGAACAGTCGGCTCATGGCTGACTCATAAGTCAGGCAGAACTGACCCCTGTCCTGGGGAAAAGGAGAAGAACCTGTCAGCTGGCCTCGGGATATCTTCACAGCTTTGACCCACCTTTGTCCTGACCTCCAACCAACCTCCTCCTGCTTAAAAATATGTAGAGGAATCAAGATGGCAGACCTACAACAAGATGGCTGACCTACAACAAGATGGCCGACCTACAACAAGATGGCTGACCTACAACAAGATGGCTGACCTACAACAAGATGGCCGACCCAAAATATGGCTGACCCACACAGGATGGATGATCCAGAATAAGACGGCTGATAAACAATGAGATGATCAACCTACAACAAGTGACTGACCTACCAGACTTGGTAGCGCACATCTTTAATTCTAGCACTTGGAAGGTAGGGGCAGGTGGATCTCTGTGAGTTTGAGGCCTTCGAGTGACACACTGTAAGACCCTGCCCCCGCCCCCCTCAAAAGGTTGATCCAAAACACAGTGAATGACACGTAAGATAGATAACAGATGACTCACAATGACAAAAAAACAGACATTAAGAGGTGGCTGGAGAGCCAGGGGTTGGGGCCCTGAGGGAGCAGGCACTGTGGATGCCAACTGACCCGGAAGTGGGCCAGCTGCAGGACCAGCTGGATGAAACTGTCTGAAGAGACATGACAACATTTGATGAAGCTCTTGCCGAAGTAGGAAAAGGGGAAGACGTGGCAGTCAATATTGTCAGATAAGGTCTTGGCTCCCCTCAGGGCCAGAGAGATGGACGGATGGATCTGCCAAAGAAGGAGATGGGAGAAGTGACTGGTGTTACACACAGGGCAGAGGTGGAGCTAGGCATAGGCTGGAAGGGAAGATGGAGATGTGGTCAGGTGGGGTGGGACAGAAAGGAAAGAATGGAAGGGGTTAAGACAGGGCAAGAGTACCAGTGATGGGGTGGGGTGCAACTGGGCAACAGGGATGAGGGCAAGGGCTGAGATGCAACNAAGCTTGAACAGGTTTGAAGGGAGCAGGCATGCTGTTGGGTTTGGAGTCTGAATTTCAAGTGGGGCTATGGCTGTTGGGACAGGCCCATTTGGGAGAAAAGGTGTGGGGAATAGAAGTAAGAGGTAAGGCCGGGGCTGGGATTAAAGATGGGAAGGGTGGTGGGGATAGAGTCAAAGTTTTGGGGTGAGGCTGGGGTTGGGGATAGTGTGGGACTCAAGGCAGTGGGTATGTTTGGTGTGATAGGACAGTTGGGACAGGGAAGTGGGGATGAATTCAGGGTGAAGGCAAGGGATGTAGAGGGGACATCAGAGCCCAACCACACCTGTTCTGGAAGGTCCCACTGCAGGCGCTGGGGCTGCGGCAGAGCGGGGTCAGGTTGCCCCTTACAGTGGCCATCTGCTGCATATCCCAACTGGAAGCATTCTGTGGCCAGGGTAAACTGTGAATAAAACTGTCAGTTATTCCCCTCTGGCACGGAGCGTGAGCTGAAGCAGGGCCCAGCATGGGCAGTGAGGGCTTCTGTACCCAGTCGTGTGGGATGTTATAAGTTTGCACTGACGAGCATCTGCTGTCCGGCCTTCTGGGTTCCTGTCTCCACCTCTCTCAGCTGTCATAAAGATGGGGATCAGTAGACCCATCTTCTGCTTCATTTTGAAACAGGGTCTGATGGAGCCTAGGCTGGCCTGGATTTACTGTGCAGCTGAGGATGATCCTGCTGCCTCCACCCCCTCTGTGCTGGAAAGGCAGGCAACATCACCACAGCCATCTTATGTGCAGCTAGGGATGGAACCCAGGGCTTCAGGAGCAGTTGACAGCTGAGCCCAAAGCCAGCTTTGCTGCATTTTGCAATAAGGTCTCACCCTGTAGCCCAGACAGGCCTCAGACTAAAAAGCCTCCTGCTTTCCAAGTATTTGGATTACAGATGTGTGCTACAACATCCTGTGTGTGTGTGTGTGTGTGTGTGTGTGTGTGTGTGTCTGTCTGTCTGTCTGTCTGTCTGTCTGTCTTTGCATGTACATGGTGGTGGTGGGGGGGAGTGTCCCAGGCTCTAGGTTCACAGTCACTGTGCCTTCTTGCTGTGTGACTCTGGAAATTCACTTCCCTCCTGTGAGCCCCAGTGACCAAGTTATCCCAGGCGCGTCATCATGGCAGACACATTTCTTTGATGGGCTTTTCTCTGCCTGTCTCTGAGCCTGTATGTCTCTTTTCTAATGTCTTCAGGGTTAATCTTTGGACCCAGCCTTAGGAACGCACCTCCCACATATGTCCTGAGACAGGGCAGTCTGCCCAGGAGTGTTCCACACTGAGACCCAGCTTCCCATTGGAGAAGACGATGAGGCTGAAGGATTTGTCAAACCAGCTGCAGAAAAAGTTTGGATGGGTCATCAAAAGTCAGGGCAAGGAGGAGAATGTGGGCATCTGTGGGACTTTTAGTGTGGGGGGGTGCTTCAGAGTGAGGACGGGGCAGGGGAATCAGCAAGGGTACCAGCTCTGGGGGCCTCTAGGAGTGCTCCAGTCCCTAGAGGTGACTCCAGATAGTCTCCACATGGATATAAAATTTAGGGAATTGCTTTTTTGTTTTGTTTCTTTTAGGAAGTCAGCTCTATTTGAGGCATTGGAGGTGCTAGGAACAGACCCACAATCTTGGGTCTATTTTTATGGTTAAATAATCCTCCGTCATGGGACTACACTCCATTAACTGACCACAGCTTAATAGAGAAGTTGATCTTGACTAGCAAAAACCTAGAAGTCCAACAGTAGGGTATCAGTGAACTAGACTATGCTATACTCAGGCTATGGTATACTATACAGCTAGTAAAAAGGAATGAGGTACATCTATGTTTACTGACACAAAATGACATCAAGACATAGAGTCTGGGGTCTTAATCTGGGCAGTGGTGCTACATGCCTTTAATCCCAGCACTCAGGAGGCAGAGGCAGGTAGATCTCCATGAGTTCAAGGACAGCCTGGTCTACAGAGCTAGTTCCAGGACAGCGACACAAAAAAAAACCTTTCTCAAAAAACCAAACACAAACAAAAAAGTCTGGGGTCTTGAGCAGATGGGTGGGTTTTCTGGGTTAGAGGTCTCCTTGTTCTACTAAACTAAGTTTGCGGTTGTCAGATATTAAGTGACCCCTGGATCTAGCTGCTGAGGTATAGAGTTTGGCTGTCTCCTGTGGAGGAGCCCTAGGTCTCCACTGGAGTGTGGGATGGTTGGTAGAGGGATAGACTTACCGGTCATGGCCTCGGCCAGCCAGCAGAGCATGGGCATAGACATCCAGGGAAGCTGCAGGGTCCTCCCTGGTTAGTCCTGCAGGCTCAGAATCCAGGGACACAAAGAAGGCGGCCCCTTCCACAGCCTCCAGGGCAGTGGCAGCATGGGTCTTCACCAACTCCCGAACCTGGGCCCACATACTCCTGTCCAAGCGGGATGGGCCTGAGCCCAACTGGCCCTCTCCCCTGCCCAGCCTGCTCCCTGGAGCCCAACCCATCCCTTGTAACCTCAGGCCACCGGCCCTTACCTCGGAGCAGCAGTCAGAGCTGCTAGATGTTCCTCAAGGGGACAGGCTGGGGAGGGGTCATCCAGGATCTCCTGGAACTGCTGCTCTAGGGCCCGTGGGGACAGCAGGCCATTGGAAGAGTGGGTCCCTACACGGAAGAATCGGCCCCGGTGGAAGACAGCCACATGCCGGCTGTCCTGGAGGTGACGGAGGTAGTCTAGAGGAGTATGGGCAGAGCATGAAGGTGGGAAGAGCCTACATCTTAAGAACCACCCCACTTATTAATCATGTTCTCTGCTCCTTGGGCTATGCTTTTGTTTGTTATTTTTGACAGTTGCATAGTATTCCATAACTGGAGTGTGTAAACCAGGTTGGTTTCAAATTTGGTATGTAGCAGAGGATGACTTCAAACTCTTTACCCTCATGCCTCTGCCTTCCTAGTGCTGAAGTGACAGGTGTGCACCACCACATTTCATTTATTTGGTGTTTGGAATGGAACCAAGGGCCTCCTGCATACTAGGCAAGAAGTCTGTTAAGGGGCTAGAGAGATGGCTCAGGGGTTAAGAATACCTTCTGTGTGTCCAGAGGACCCAGGTGGATTCCCAGGACCCAGATAGCTGCTCACAACCATCTGTAACACCAGTCCCATATCTGACGCCCTCTTCTGGTCTCCACAGGCACTGCACACACATGGCACACATACATGCATGCATGCACAGCACTCATACACATAAAATAAAATATAATTAAAGAAAAAGAGGTCCAGGGCTGGAGAGATGGCTCAGAGGTTAAGAGCACTTGTTGTTCTTGCAGAGGACCTGGGTTCAGTTCCTGGCACCCACATGACAGCTCACAACCATCTGTAACTCCAGTTCCAGGGGATCCGATACCTTCAGACCTCCAGAGGCAGTAGGCATGCAAGTGATATATACATGCAGGCAAAATACTCATACACATAAAATAAAATGAATAAATAAACTGAAATTTAAGAAAAAGAAAGAAAAAAAAGAGGTCCAGCTGGAGCCACACTCGGGAGGCAGAGGCAGGGAGATCTCTGAGTTCGAGGCCAACCGGGTCTACAGAGTGAGTTCCAGGACAACCAGGGCTACACAGAGAACCCTGTCTCAAAAAAAATAAACAACAACAACAACAAAAAACCCCCAAAACGTCATGAGTTTGAGAGGGCACAGGTGGGGGCCATGGGAGGGGTTGGAAGGAGGAAAGTGAAGAGGGCAATGATGTAATTCTTTCATTTTTAAAAACTGAAAAAAAATTAAAATTTAAAAACTCTACTGAGAGACTTCCTGGCTTGGCCCACATGAAGCTACAGTATTATTCCGTTTTACCGTTGAAGAAACTAAAGTTCAGAGAGGACAATGATTTGCCTGGGGCCATACAGAAGGCATTACAATCAGGACAGAGACCTTCACGGGCTGGCTGAGGAAGGGACAAGGTCTGGGTAGGGGATTATCCTCACCTTTTTCCACCCCTGGAACCCGTGTAGTGTTGAATATCCTCTCGAACTGGGCAGAACACAAGGGTCGCATCCCCATCAGCAATGTCTGCAGGAGGCCAAGGGCTCCTGAGCTGGGCCCTGTGTGGTTCCCTGCACCTCCATCCCCAATCTAAGGGATTTGCCTTACCGGTGGGATCTCCTGCTGGTTCAGAAGGTGGCGATACAGGAGGAGAGCATGGACAGCATTGCCTGCACGGGCTGCCTGCAGTGGTGTGGGTGTGACATACAGGAAATCCTGCTTGGTGGCAAAGGGAGGGGACACAAAATACATTGAGACCATCCTTGTCACTGATAGGGGCCCTGACCTCCAAATCACATGGGATGGTGGACTCCAGACAGCATTCTGGACTTTAGTCATATCATGGGTCATCAAGGCCACAAGGCCCCTGCCCCCCACTGCCATGCCTCCCTCCTCACCATCATGTAGTAGGTGCTGTTAACCATCAGTGAGCCTCGGGAGCGCAGGTACACAAACTCTTCCCACCAGTCACTCACCTGAGAGGAGAATTGGAGATGCTCAGCTGGGGTGGCTGAGACCTTGTGGGGGAGGGATGGTGTCACCAGGGAGCACACAAACTTCCCTATGTCACATGGGCAGAAAGGATCTCAGTGGAAAAATTGGTTATGATTGGCACCTATATGTCCATAGATGAAGGATTAGTTAATTATGGAGTATTATGTAACCACTGCACAGAATAAGGNAACTGGGGGTATAACTCAGTTGGCAAGTGCTTGCCTTGCAAGCATGAGAACGGGAGTTCAAGCCTCAGGGCACACATAAAAGCCAGGTGTAGTGGTTCACACTTGTAATCTCAGTGCTGGGGAGGAAGAGACATTGCTGGGGTCTGCTAGCCTGACAGCCTAGCCCAATCAGCAGGCTCCACATCTCAGAGGGGGACGATGTTTTAAAAACTAAGATGGAGCTGGGGAGCTGTCTCAGCCCTTAAGAGCACTTGCTGCTCTTGTAGAGGATCTGGGTTGGGTTCCTCACCCACCTGGTAGCTCACAACTGCATAACTCCAGCTTCAAGGGCTCTGCCACCCTTTTCAGGCCTCTGTAGGCCTGAAACACACCCACAGATACAAACATGCACACATTCATACACATAAAAACAAAAAATTAGCCAGGTATGGTTAACGCATGCCTTTAGTCCTAGCACTCAGGAGGCAGAGGCAGGTGGATCTCTGAGTTCAAGACCAGCATGGTCTATAAAGAGAGTTCTAAAGGCAGCCAGGATTGTTACACAGAGAAACCCTGTCTCAAAAAACAAACACAAAAACCCACAACTGTATGGTGCCCTGAGAAATGATACCTGAGATAGACCTGCACACTCATGCACACACACACATTTGTACATATGTACACACAAACATGCATGCACACCTGCACATACACATACCTTATAGGCACACACATACACACACACACACATGAAATAGTAAGTACACATTTACTGACATAAAATGTACTGACATAAAATGAGCATCAAGACAGTTTTGAGGGCTGGGATGTCTCACTTGGTGCAATGCTTGCTTCCACAGATCAGGTGTGGTCCTGCCTCACACACACTAGGTAAGTAAATACTCTACCAACTGAGCCATACCAAGCCATCCTGTATATACTCCTAAAACATTTTAGGTTTATTTATAAGTTTGAGTGTTTTGCCTGCATGTATGTGTGCACCACATGGTGCAGCACCCTCAGAGGTCAGAAAGGGTCATCAGATCCTCTGGAACTGGAATTGCAGAGACTTCTGAGTCATCATGTGAGTGCTGGGACCCAAACCCAGGTCCTCTGTAAGAACAGCAAATGATCTTAAGGGTTGAGCCATCTCTCCAGCCCCCTATATATACTTTTTAAAAAATTAACTCTTTAAGAGTTATTTATTCGGCCGGGTGGTGGTAGCGCACACCTTTAATCCCAGCACTCAGGAGGCAGAGGCAGGCGGATCTCTGTGAGTTTGAAGCCAGCTTGGGCTACCAAGTGAGTAACAGGAAAGGTGTCAAAGCTACACAGAGAAACCCTGTCTCGAAAAACCAAAAAAAAAAAAAGAGTTATTTATTCATTATGTATACAGCCCCCCTATATATACTTTTAAAGAGCAGAATCTAGGGCTGGAGAGATGGCTCAGTGGTTAAGAGTATGGCTGCTCTTTCAGAGGCCCTGAGTTCAATTCCCAGCAACCACATGGTGGCTCACAGCCATCTGTAATGAGATCTGGTGCTCTTTTCTGGCGTGAAGGCATGCATGCAGGCAGAACACTGTATGCATAATACATAAATCTTTAAAAAAAAAAAGCAGAATAATCTAGCGTAAGAGCGTGAAGAAAAAAGGAAAAAAGTAAACACTAAGGTCTGGCTTTCTGCAAGCCCTGCACACTGAGTGAGCATGATCTTCACTCCTAATGTGGCTCCGTCCCAGACCCTCTTTCCTCCTACACTGGCCCCAACTGGCTTCAAACTCACAACTTTCCCTCCTGCCTCTGTCTCCCTAGTGTTGAGATTAAAAGCATGTGCCACCAGGACCAGTTAAGCCCAATGCTTTGATTAACTAAAGTGTCTTAACTATCCCCTTTTGCTTCCTCCTCAACCTTTAATCTCCAGGCCTTCTGACACATCCTGTCCTCCTGTTGCAATCTTCCCAGGGCTCCCTAGTACATTCCTGAGAACTATTACTCTAGGTTTCCCATCTTTGCACCCCCATTTTCCTACCAAGTGAAGCGCCCTTTCCACACTCGCTGATGTTTTCCTATTCGATTTCCCCAAAGTCCTGCTACCAACTGGACAGGTTCAGTTCCCTGTCGGGCTCTCTGCCCACCACTGACATATTTACAGCCCTGCCTTTCTTCCTCACCACCTCTCATATACACTCTACCTGTCACCTGGCTCCAGTTTCCTACAGAAGGCAAGGCTGGCCTTATCGTATGACTCACTCTGCGCCTCAGTTTCCCAAGGAGCTTAACTCAAAGTNCAGCCAAGGGCCTAGCTCCCAAACTAGCTAACCACCCATCTAGGAAGCTGTCCGGGAGCTGGAAATGCTGGTTAATGTTGGAATTCTGGTCCTAACGCAAGTGGTGGGACTCAAACTCAGACAGAGGCTCTTGAAGTAGTTCCAATATTCGGGACATGTTGTTCATGTCTTTAATCTCAGCACTCACAGGAGGATCTCTGAGTTTGATGCCAGCCTGGTCTACAGAGAGAGTTCCAGCACAGCCGGGGCTACACAGAGAAACCCTGTCTCCTGTGGAGGGATGGTGTGTGTGTGTGTAGGGGGGCGGGCGGATGCTGAGTGCAGAGGCGGGGCTTAGGGGCTGCCAAGGGGCGGAGCTTCTGAGCAAGGGCTGGGACTTACTGAAGTTGCATTATCCAGCAAACCCAGGGCTGGGGCGGGCCAATCATCAGAGGGCTGGGCTGGGCCCCCAAACTCACGTAGTTGGAAGCACACCAGGACTTGAGGCGCAGATAGAGCTGCAGCCGTGGTGCCTGCAGCCTCAGGAAGTCGCTCGCCAGAGCCGCAGCGCGGTCGAAAGCGTCGTCTCCAAGCACCGGGCGCACTGACTCCAGGTACTGCATGCAGAGCCGAGCGTCAGGGTCCCGCTGCTCGTCCGGGACCGCCCCACCCCCCGGACACGCCCACCTTGCGTACGGACTCCTGTGCTGTCGGCACTGGCTGCCGCGGGAGCGCACGTTGGAAGCTGAACAGCCTTGGGTGCCTCCCGGAGAAGATTCGGACCAGTGCCTGCCGGACAGAAGAAGGACCGAGTTGGGGGAGGGAGAAGGGAGGAAGAAGATGATGTGGGGAGAGAGAGGAAGGAGATGAAGTGGGAAGGATGGAAGAGAGATGGTGTGGCAGAGATGACGAAGATGGAGGGAGAATGGAGATGATGGAGAAGATGGAGGGAGGAAAAGATTATGAATGGGGGAGGGGGAGGGAGGATGGAGATAATGTAGAGAGAGAGGTAGAGACAGAGTGAAGAACAGGTTGAGAGGACAGAGGTGATGGAGAGATAATGAGAGGGGAGTAATGGCTTGAGAAGGAGACAATTGGGAAACAAACACCCAGAGGGACAGAGACTCAGAGAGAGACAGACCTACAGAGAGAGAACAGAGACCCAAAGACAGAGATGGACAGAGGCCCAGGGGTGGGGGTAGGAGAAAGAGACAGGAGTGGTGGTGGACAGAGACCCAGAAAGAGGGACAGCAGCGTGCATTCTGGGAGTCTAGGTCCTCTCACATACCAACCAGGTCTTTGTGGGTGAGGACATGGTGCCATGAGGTTCCAGAAGCCAGCCATGGTGGGACAGAAGCAGCCTCAGGGCCACGTGAAGTGTGAAGATCAGGGCTCCCCACAAACCCGAGGCAAAGAGTGCTGCGGCCAGGAGCCCCTGGAGCTGATAGTGCTGTCCGCCCCTGGGAGAGAAAAAATAAAAGGTGCCCCTGAAGCTATGCAGTGGACTGCAGCTGCAGGATGGGGTTTGGGTACAGTCATATTTGACAGACACATTTCCTTCATAAAGTGGGTGTGTCTCTGCTGCCCTCAATGACCACACTTATGAAGGCACCAAGCTTCTAAAAATCACTTTCCTGGGATCAGGGATACACCATGGTAGAGGGCTTGCCTAGCATGCAAATGCCCTGGGTTCAATGCATAGCGAGGTGTGGTAGCACCCCTTACACTCCCAGCACTGAAGAAGCAGGGGGAGGAGTTCAAGTCCATCCCTGCTACACAGTGAAATCCAGGACAGCCTAATCTACTCGAGACCCTGCCACAAAGAAATAAAATCACTTTTCACAGAAATTAATGAGTTTTAGCCAGGTGTGGGAATACTGTAATCTAGCACTTGGGAGGCTGAGGCAGGAGGATTTCTGGAAGTTCCAGGCCAGACTGAGCTATATAGAATGATTGACACCCCAGTTTTTTCTTTTCTTTTCTTTTCTTTTTTCATTTTTCAAGACAGGGTTTCTCTGTGTCTAGAACTTGCTTTGTAGACCAGGCTGGCCCTGAACTCACAAAGATCCCTGGGATTAAAGGTGTGCTCAGCCAAATGCCACACCCCTTTAATCCCAGCACTCAGGAGGCAGAGGCAGGTAGATCTATTTTTGGGAGTTCGATGCCAGCCTGGTCTACATAGTGAGTTCCAGGACAGCCAGAGCTATACAGAGAAACATCTCGAAATACAAAGCAAACAACAAAGAAGAGTGTGGGCATGTCACTGTATCCCCTCCATAGGATTCCCTTCACAGTTGGAACACTAAGGACGGACCCTCTCGAGATGGATCACGAATATGCCCTTTCTAATAGTTTCTATGTCTAATATGGGCTCTGACTTGTCTAGAAAGTCTGAACCTTTTCCCAAGGAAGACTGACCCATCTCTGAGAACCCAGCACACTTACCCCTGCTTGGTTTCCAGGCATTTCCTAACCAAGTTAATAATGTTTCCTTTAGTTTATTTGTTTTGAGATGGGATCTTGGTTTGTATTCCAGGACTCAAACTCACAAATCCCTGCCTGGGCCTCCAAAATGCTGTGATTATAGACATGTACCTGGCTGATGACGTTTTCTTTTCTTTTCCTTTTTTTGTCTTGTTGGTTTTTGAGACTGGATCTTCCTATGTAGCCCTGGCTTTCCTAGGACTCTCTATGTAGACCAGGCTATCCTCGAACTCACAGATACCTGCCTGCCTCTGTCTCCCAAGTGTTGGAATTGAAGGCGTGCACCACCTCACCTGGCCTCTGATGACGTTTCAGGGCTGACTATGTGATAAGCGATGGTAAGCCTGAAGTGGTGGCACTCTCAGGTCTCAGGAGGCTGAGGCAGGCAGATCTTTGTGAGTTGGAGGCCAGCCTGATCTACATATCAAGTTCCAGGTCAGCTAGGACTACATAGAGTGTCTCTGTCTCAAAAACAACAGCAAACAAAGCAAACAAACAAAACTGGTCTGAAGAGATGGCTTGGTGGTTAAGAGCACTTGCAGAAGACACAGGTTAGATTCCAGCTTATAACCATTTGACTGGGGGACCCAATACCTTCTTCTGGCCTCCTCTGGCACTGTAGACATGTGGTACACAGACATACATGCAGTCAGACACACATACAAGTAAAGCTTTTTAAGAGTCTCAGCACAGCTGGGCGGTGGTGGCACATGCCTTTAATCTCAGCATTTGGGAGGCAGAGGCAGGAGGATCTCTGAGTTCAAGGCCAGCCTGGTCTACAGAGTGAGTTCCAGAACAGCCTTGACGTATAGAGAGGTCTCTACATAGAAAGGCCCTGTTTCAAAAATCTAAAATAGATGAAGATACAAAGAGAAGGAGCCCTCTCTCTTTTGGCTGTACCTCTATTAACAGACATCAAGTAAGCTCCAGAAATTCCTTTTTTTGTTTGTTTGGTTTTTTGTTTTCTGAGACAGGGTTTCTCTATGTAACAGCCCTGGCTGTCCTAGAACTCACAGAGATGCCCTTGCCTCCTGAGTGCTGGGATTAAAGGTGTGCACCGCCAATCTTGGCTCCCAGAAATTACATTTCTTTGACAGGCAAAGCACACAGAGTTTTTTGGTGGGGGGGTTAGGGTAGTGAGTGGGGTGAAGAGGAGGGCCCTTACCAGTCTGGAAGCAACTCTTTTATCTTCTCCATCAGTCCTAGGGAAGGATCCAGCTGAAGGAACCAAGCAAGCTGGATTGCACTGAAGAGGAAGAGCCAGCTGAGGGGGCTTGCAGGGACCACACCAGTAAGAATGTCGTTCTGTGGTGAGCAATGGACACCATCAGTCCTATGTTCCCTCTGAGGACATGCTCTGTATCATTCTCAGTGGCTTAAAGGGACCCGGATGTGGGCAGAGCTCAGGATCCCCTTTATTGAATGTGTCAGTAAGGAGCTGGGGGAGTGGCTCAGTGGTAGAGCCTTTGCCTAGAATCCCCCAGTGAGGGGGCTGGGGCTGGGCTGTGATAGAGCCTCTTCCTAGAATTCACCATGAGGAGCTAGGTGGTAGAGCACTTCCCTTGAATCCACCAGTGAAGGGCTGAGGGCATCATTCAAGCTGGCCTAGATTGTTCAAGACCCTGGGTTCTGTTCCTCAGCACCAATAGATAGATAGATGGATAGATAGGTAGATCCAAAATAAGGAGACTTGAGTTCTAGAAGTTGTTGGGGGAGAAGTTGTATGGGGAGGGTAGCAGGGGTAAGTGAAGTGAGTCAAAAGCTGAGCAGAAGAGGCCAGTGGATGGGACAGAGCATCCCAGATGAAGGCATAGACAAATAGCTACTAGTGGCCCAGGACTGGACATCCAGAGCTTCATAAGTGGGCTTCAGGCAACCCAGAAAGCGGGTACCTTGATCCCCAGAACAAAAACCAGCCAGTACCCCTCCTCACCCAGACTCGCCAGAGATGCCTTTTCCAAGAGCGCAGGCCAGAGAGGTAAATCTCCTGCCACACCGGGGAGCTGAGCTCTACTTCTGTCCCATCGGAGCTCAGTGAAGACAGCAAGCTGGAGGCCTGGTGTGCCTCAGCCATGTTCCCTGGGATCCCTAGGAGGAAGATGGAGAGTCATTCTCCAGGACCTGGGAGCCTCCTCCCTCAGACCCAGAGATGTAGACTTTGACTTCTACTCTCAGACTTTGGGAGGAGGGGTCCTGGCCCCTAGGAGTCTAGACCCCAGCTCTCCTTCAGACCCAGTGGTTCAGACCTTATCCCTTCCTCCCCACAGCAAGACCACAGGACTCCATTCACTCTGCCCTAAGCACCTAAGGTGTGTTGCAGTTCACAGATGAAGAGTTAGAGGGCTTGGGGGGAGGACTTCATTCAGTTGGGGATCTCTGTGTATGTAGAGAGAGGCTGGAGAGCAAGCTGCCTTGCTGAGCATTCAGTGCTCAGTATTTGGGATGGGGGAGGGAAAATGATCCAGGATTAGTTGTGGGGCTTCAAATAAAACATATTAGGTTTTAGTTCTTTTTTAAATGTACTAGTTTTTAGATCCATAGAGAAATGAGCGTCTGCCCACGGTGGCACTATTCATTTATCATTGCAAGGCAGAGAGGCATGAGGGGTCCCTTCCACTATGGGGTCTGGAGAGGGATGAAAGAGGAAGCACCCTACTGCGCATGCTCCGCAGCGAGGGATGCTGGTGATGAGTGAAGGGGAGTTCAGACAAGTGATGGAAAGCTCCATTCACCTACCCAATGCAAGGTCCATAGCCCCTCTTGTGCCCGGCCCGGTACTTACGCTGTTCAGAGGTCCGCAGCTGTGGTTTCTGGGGTCAATCCCATGGACACCTCCTTCCCCCTGGGTTCCTTGGGATATATATCCAGTCCCAGTGTAATGAGTCTACAACCTGATTAACTGTCTTCAGCTGTCACTCGTCACCTTAGCCCAGAGATCCACCTCGCGTGCGCCTAACTGGGTGTTCAGGTCCTGGGTTTTATTCCCCGCCCCTTCTGATTCCTCCGCGTTCTGTCCCTGCCCCGTTCCAATCCTTCCGCGTTCTCTCCCCGCCCCCTTGGAGTCCTAGCGTCCAATCCCCTCACCCCAAGCTCGGTGTCTCGGTTTTTTTTTCAGTACAGCGAGCGGCTGCTTATCCTCCCAGGCTGACCTGCTAGAACCATCCACAGCAGGTGTATGGACTGAGAGGCCCATGAAAAAGGGGCCACTGGGACTATATTCAAGCTAGACAATTAGAGGGATGGCAGGCACAAGGTGAAAATAAGACACCCACGTTAGTCTGGCCTTATTCCACTCTGGACGTTCATACTCTGTCCTTGATGGATCCAGTGGTCCCTTGGGTCTACCCCAGGATGGAGACAAGCCCACTGTCTCTTTGCTGCAGGTGGGTGGGGAGCTGTGGAGGGCCTAGGGCTCTCGTTTTCCCTAGAAGTACTCCTCAGAGGCAGGGCCAAAGCCAGAAACCTAGTGTGGCCAAAGAACCAGTGCAGTAGACACAGGTGGGAAGCCAAACCAAAATGATTCTCTTTTCTCCAAGCGCATCTTAGAGCCCAGGCCTGCTAAGTGAGCTTTGGCTTTACTTACCCAGCCCCATTTGGCTATGCCACATAGAATCCAAATCCAATTCTTGCCTGTTCCCAGCCCAGGCTGATCCAGCTTCCATAAAGACTAGTGAATCAGGATACTGGTCTCACCCTTACTCCTGATAACATGAGGGTGAACTAGCCCACTTTAGCAACAGCACAGGAAGGGCAGGACATGGAGGACAGGCAGATAGAGCTTCCAAACTGCAATCCAGTGTGACTGGAAGCCAGGGGCAGGTTTAAACAGACCCAGTTCTCCTGCTGATTGCTCTTAACAACTAAAACAAAGGGGGGGGGTGCTGAAGGTTGGGCCCCAGTTAGCCCTAGCCTGGCTTTACAGGGTTCTGGACAGAAGAGGAAGAGATCATAGGAATCCAGAGACTGGGTGTAGTCATGAATAATGGACATTTCCCTAGGAAGTGACAAGCTGCCCAGCCACCCTAGCCCCCAGGACAAGAAGTGCAACGGTCAGCTGAGGATTTATTGGCGTAAACGCAACCATATAAAAACATAAGTTATGAAAAACACAGTCACGATGTACCCTCCCATCCCAAGCCCAGCCCCTGAGCCCCCTTCTGCAGGAGGGCCNGCCTGGCGCCTCCTCAGCGCATCCGGTAGTCAGTGGAGCAAGAGAGCTCACATAGCTGGCCTTTGAAGTCCAGGTCGATGGTAAAGTCCAAGTCGCGCTGAAGGGAAAAGGTGGAAGACAGGGCTCAGGTGACACATCAAGCCAAGGGTGAAGTGTACTGGCAACTTCTGCTAGCACACTCCATACCTTGCACCCTGCTCAGTGACCACACCATAGGCCATGTTCACCCCACTATGTTTCCCAGTAGCCCCCAGAGCCCAGGCAGGCTCTGTAAGAGTTTCTGCATCAAGAGGGAACACTGCCTGGCATCAAGTGCTATTCTCCTTTATTCTCCTCGAGTCTCCCACCACTGTCTCCAGGCCCCCTGCAAGCTTCCCCAAACCCTTCCACCCATGGAACATGGCTGGGTAGTCCCAAGCATCACCTTGCTCTCCAGTGTCTGCCACTTTAACCTGTACAGGGAGTCAGGTGACTTCAGTGGCTCCATCCCTGTGGGAGGGCACTGAGCAAGGATTATCACTGACCCCAGCAGCCATGCTGGGGCTTCCTAGAGTACCCCCTACACCACCCAAACTGACACTGCTCAATTCTGCTCAGATCCTTCTCTGCACACCCCACATAGCACGTTTACTCTCCTCCAAGCCTCACATTGTTTTTGGCGTTGGGCCTCATGCCAATGGTGCCAAAGATCTCCTCGCCAGTCTTCACTGTTAGGTAGTCCTCCATGTAGAACACAGTCTGCTTCCAGTGTGTGTATGGGGACTCAGGACCTGAAAGGTGGGCATGATCAATCCCAGCCTTTGCCTAGCCCATGCTAAATCCCGTGACCAGCCAGTGTCCCCACAAGATCACTACCAGCAAGGCTGTGAGGGCTGCTGTCTCTGTATCCTGCCTGTGTTTACAGAGCTACGCTAGGATCAAACTCAGTCACTCAACCAGACAGCAAAGCCAGTGGAAGAGGTTCTCAGTGCCTCACACTCACCCTTGTTCTTACTAGGACTAGTGGTGGAACCCAGGGCCAGAGTACCACAGGCACTATACCACCGAGCCATGGCCCAGTCTCTCACTGGGAGAGTCTAGGCAGGCTCTCTAAGGCTCCATTTTCAACTGTCTTTTCTTTGATACAGAGTATCACCAACTTGCTTGCTCAGGTTGGCCTTAAACTTGACAGCTTTCTGCCCTAGTTCCCAATTATCTCTATGACAGCCATAAGCACCAAAGGCTTGTCTTCTGCTATGAAGGAAATGATGTCCTTTTGGCCCTGGCCCAGCCCCACATGGCTCTCACTGGTAGAAAAGCCGGTCCTCTTGTGGCATCGGGTGAACTCGATGTTGAAGTAGGCCACCAGTGCATGCACATAGTCATTCCTCTTCACTTGNAGGCAGAAGGGGGAGGTGAAGGTCAGGTCCTCTACCTTGACTGTATAAATGTCCACCTCCTGCAGAATGGGCAAGTCCAGTGATCAGACTGTCAGGCCCCTTCCCATCACAGCAAATACTGGTACCCAGCAAACCCCACAACTGTTTCTGAAGCAGGGGCTCATGTAGCCTAGGCTGGCCCTCAGGAAAAAAAACAAAGATTTATTTTTTGGGTGCTAGAGAGATGGCTCAGTAGTTAAGAGCACTACTGGTTGCTCTTCCAGAGGATCTGGGTTCAAATCCCAGCACATATTTGGCAGCTCCTGTAACCCCAGTTCCAGATCTGATGCCNTCTTCTAACATCTAGACAACAGGCACACATACATGCAGACAAAACAAAACATACACATTAAAATACGTATTATAGCCAGGCAGTGGTGGCGCACGCCTTTAATCCCAGCACTCGGGAGGCAGAGGCAGATGGATCTCTGAGTTCAAGGCCAGCCTGGTCTACAGAGCAAGTTCCAGGACAGGCTCCAAAACTACACAGAGAAAGTCTGTCTCAAAAAACAAAACAAACAAACAAACACAAACAAAAAAACCAAACAAACACCAAAACCACATATTATTTATGTATAGTTACGCATGTGTGTGTGCCTGCCTGAATTCATGGACTATATCCATGCACATGCCCTCCGAGGCTAGAGGGGTTGGATCCCTGGTCTTGGGAGTTACAAACAGGATTGTGAACTGCCTGATAGCCTCTGAATGAGCAGCAAGTACCACTGAGTCACCCATCCTTCCAGTCAGATCACATGCACACAACAAATTAAATGAGAAAAACCACAAACCACCAAAACCCTAGCAGGACACCCCACCAGCTGCCAGTCTACAAGTAGCACACCTTCACCATCTCTGCTGTCCACAGCTGTGCTTCTCAGTTGGCTTCAAGGTGCCTTGCACTCTCAACACCAGGCAGGGGCTACCTCACAATCCAGCCTGCTTCCAGCATTTGCCTGTCTGGGGCTGGTTCTGCTTCAGTGCCTGCCTTGTCCTTGCTATCCTGGAGTTCAGCACTAGGCAGGGCCCTCATGACTCAGCTGTGTGGGCTAAACTGTCTTCCCAAGGCCACAAACGGACAGGTCAGGGACCCAGAATCCCTACTGCTAAGTTACCTTTATGAGGCAGGCATTAGTGACCAGCTGCTTCGGGTCCACCACATCCACCAAGGGCTCCTTGATGGCCACGTCTTTGATGCAGGACATATCAAAACCATATACATTCTCCCACCCTGGACACAGATAAGGGTCAGGTGAGCTGTGGAATCCAGACCATGCAGTCATCACCCACCCTGCCCTCACTACCCACTACAGCCCCAGCTCACAGTGGATCTTGTAGTCTTTATACTGTCGGTCTTCAATGGCTGTCACATAAAGGGTGGCCCGGTCTGGGAAGATGAGGCCATCGGGTGCCTGAGGGAGGAGTTGGGTGAGAGCAAGAGCCTAACATCACCTGAGCAGAGCCAACTGTCCACACCCCACTGTGCTCCCTGGCCATCACCTGCCATGAAGACCCCTTAGCCNTCTATGTCTCACCCTCATCCTTGAGTCTGGTCCCCACTCAGGCACAGGCTGTTCCACAGTTCTTAGGATCCTGGAAACACTCCAGAGGGAAGGATCCCCCCTAACCCCCGGTGTTCCTCCTGACCCTCACTGCCCTGTCACTGCCCCACTGCTGCTACACAGCAGACCCACTTCTGATGTAAGGCCCCCCCCACTGGCCTTCTTGAGGTGAGCTCCTCTCCACCCCTCCTTTGGTCCCTTTTCCTTGGAAAGGCAGGCTCCACCTGAGCACCTGGTGGTACCCTAGTCACTGCTCTGGCTTCTTAGCCTAGGGTGCCCACTAGATCCCCAACAAATGTGCAGCTCTGTGGGGACTCCCATGCATGCCTCACCAGCCACTTGTCACGGGCATGCAGCACCGTGTTGAGCATGGACTCATAGAACAGACAGTAACCCATCCACTCGCTGATGATGATGTCCACTTTCTCCACAGGCAGCTCCACTTCCTCCACCTTGCCCTTGATGATGGTTACCACTGCAGCCACAGGAATGACATGCCAGTCAGAGGGAGGGCTGGCCCAGCTGGCTCCACACACCCCCACCAAATACTGGTCAAGCAACATCCCCATCTCTCTTGAAACAGGGTCTCACTATGTAGTTCTGGCTGTCCTGGAACTCGCCATATAGACCAGACTGGCCTCAAACCCAGAGATTTGCCTGCCTCAGCCTCCCCAGTGCTGGAATTAAAGGGCTATAAAAGCAGACCCAGCTCAAGCCACACAGATGCAGCAGCAGCTTCATGCTCTGTTTGTGGGGAGGGGAGGAGCTCTCCTTAGAGCCCAGGTTTACCTTTCTTCAGGTCTGGGCTTCTACGCCAGCAATCCTCAGAACAAATACATTTTTCTATTCAGTAGACTTGAAGCAGTAAGTAATGGTATGGTCAGATTTTTAACATGAAGGCCAGTGAGATGGCTCAATGTTTTAGGGTGCTTGCTACCAAGCTGGTTGATCTGAAATCTACCTCTAGGACTCACAGAGTAGAATTTGAGAACAAACTCGTACTGTCTTCTGACCTCCTGTGGCATACCCCCAAGTAAATAATGTGTTAAGAACAAACAAAAACCCAATTATATGGTCTAGTAGTACAGGCCTGTCACCTCATCTGCTTAGGAAGCTAAGAATCCAGGGCTGAAAGTTCAAAGCTGCTTGGGTTACAGTAAGAGATCATGCCTCAAAATACAAGGAAGACTGGCAGCCTGCTAGGCAAAGGCCAAGGCTCCATCCCTAGCACTGAGAGGTAGAAAAAAATAGAGTAAACTGAGGAAGTTATCTTACAAGTATATGACATTCTATGGTAATGTTGCTTCAGGCTATTCCAGGGCAAAGAGGCAAGCATGGGTAGATGTGACCTATTGGGATCTGGGCAACAGTGCTTACTTTGAAAGGTATTTTTGTAGCTGGTTGGTAGTGGCACACACCTTTAATCCCAGCTTGTGGGAGGCAGAGGCAGGTGGATCTCTTTTAAGTTCAAGGCCAGCCTGGTCTACATAATGAGTTCCAGTACGGCCCGGGCTATTACATAATAAGACCCTGCCTCAAAAACAAAAACAAAACAAAACACCAAAAAAGCTTAACCATGGGCTAAGATGGCTCAGATCTTAAGAGCACTGGCTGCTCTTCCNGAAGTCTTGAGTTCAATTCCCAGCAACCACATGGTGGCTCACAACCATCTATAATGAGATCTATCTGGTGCCCTCTTCTGGCATGAAGGCAAACATGCAGGCAGAACATTATATATAACAAATAAATAAATAAATCTTAAAAAAAAAAAAACTTAACCATATCAAAAACTACTTTGGTGTGAAATGACATGTGCCAGAAGTTAATGTCTAAGGCAGATTAGAAGCCTCCAACAGACAGGCTTAAGTAAATGTGTACATTTGACTATATGAACAAAGCCTTTAACAAAAGGAGCCAGCATGATCAAAAACACTGAGGACAGTCTATGCTGGAGAGGATGTGGAGCAAGGGGAACACTCCTCCACTGTTGGTGGGAGTGCAAACTTGTACAACCACTGTGGAAATCAGTATGGCGGTTTCTCAGAAAATTGGGAATCGATCTTCCTCAAGACCCAGTGATACCACTCTTGGGTATATACCCAAGGAACGCTCAATCATACCACAGGGGCACATGCTCAACTCTGTTCATAGCAGCATTATTTGTAATTGCCAAAACCTAGAAACAACCTAGATGTCCGTCAACTGAAGAATGGATTAAGAAAATATGGTACATATACACAATGGAGTACTACTCAGCAGAGAAAAACAATGACATCATGAAATTTGCAGGCAAATGGATGGAACTGGAAAATATCATCCTGAGCGAGGTAACCCACCCACAGATCCAGGGAGGCTACCTAGCAGGGAGGACCCTAGGATGACTGTGGCTTATAATAAGTTTTGGTTTTGCCCAATCACTGGGCATGCTTTAGTGAAACATTTCACTATTAGGATAAGAATTTGTACCGTATAAAGCTGATGAAAGGATATGCTGGCTGTACTTTCAGGAGGGGAGGCTAGAATCTTTTTAGATTATAGAACCTATAGAAAAAACATCTGCCGTAAATCAAACAGTGAAGAGGAAGATGAATAGGAATCTCATTCACACAACTTAAGTAAAGCATAGCTCTCTGAATAGATGAGGATAGGTTTCTTCTGTATCCCAGAATCTAATCAATATTTATATGTATAATTCAATTATTATTTGNCTTAAAAGGGCTTATTGGGAAATGTTATCATTTCAGAGAAAATAATTTCCAGTTTCAAATAACTCTGGACTTCTGAATTATAACCTGTTTTTATGTTCAAGCTATCTGTGTATTCTTTCTCCTGCAGTTGTACATAAAATGTTTTTATATTCAAATAAAAATACAGGAAAGAAATAAAACAAAAAACAAAACAAAAGAGAGGAGCCAGGTACCCAACCCTCAGGTGGGAAAATGTACAGCACTGCAGACTTGTGGCAAGTACCACCTGCATACCCAACAATGCAGTGTGGAGAAAGCTGTGGATACATTGGCAGGTGTGGGATTCTTAGGAAGGCAGTGTCAGTCATGGTCAGAGTGGACTGCTGAGGCAGAACTCGACAGGCCCTGGATGTGACAACTGAGGGAAGTAGTAGGGTAGCACAGAGTTCCCGCCTTGCATGCAGGAAGCCCTAAGTTCAATCCCCTTAAAATCCTAAAGCACTAGGGCCAACACCCTGGCACCCTCAGCAACCCCTAGAGCACAAAGGAGCCACTAGCTGCCCACTGTAATCTTTAACTCTTCACTGAGGCCTCCAAGACACTGGCTGCAGTGCTCCTCCAGAGACCATTCCCTCCTTCTCACCGTGGTCTAACTTGTTGGCTTTGACAATCTTCACAGCGTAATCAGAGATACTGGAACACTCAATCTAAGGCAGGAAGAAAGAAGGGTTGGGTCCTATCCTTGTTCTCCCACCATCTCCAGCCTCCAGCCGACCCAAGCCCCAGCAAGCCCCTCTGTGAAACTCACCCCAGCAAGCCCCTCTGTGAAACTCACCCCAGCAAGCCCCTCTGTGAAACTCACCCCAATGACCTTGCGGGCCCCTGCCTTGGCCGCAAACATGCAGAGGATCCCAGTGCCTGAGCCCACGTCCAGCACCACCTTGTCTTTGAAGAGGTGTCGATTATGAAACATGGAGTTGCGGTATGTAAGGGTACGTACCTCATCCTTCAGCATCTCCTGAGAATGGAGACAGAGGACCAGAATGAAGGACATATAAGGCCTGGGCGCCACCACCACACTGATGGTGAGCAAGGTTAGTGCTTAGACCCCCTCAGTTTCTTTCCCTTTGTCAGCTGGCCAGGTTATCAGTGCCACCCAAAACCCAGGAATGAATCAGAAGGCTGAAGCAGGAAGATCCTGGGTTCAAGGCCAGCCTAGATCACAAAAAGGAATCATGGTATTGGCCTGTTACCTTAGCTATTTGGGAAACCTAGTCAGGAGGAACAAAAGTGTTTTTTTTTTTTTTTTTTTTTTTTTGGTCTTTTGAGACAGGGTTTTACTGTGTAGCCTTGGAGCCTGTCCTGGAACTTGCTCTGTAGATCAGGCTGGCCTCGAACTCACAGAGATCCACCTGCCTCTACCCCTGAGCGCCGGGATTAAAGGCGTGCGCTGCCACCACCACCAGGCCTGGAGGAGCAAAAGTTTAAAGCAAGCTCAGACAAGTTAAAACAGAGAGAACAGACACAGGTGAGCAACAAGTAGGCTGCACGGCACATGCAAGGAAGATGTCAATTCCTGATGTCTGTCACCTCTCAGGCTCCAGCCACCTTATTTTTTGACATGGTGTCTGAGATCTGGTAGCTGGACAATTAGGTTAGGCTGGCTAGCCAGTGAGCCCCGGGGATCCACATGCCTCTGCCTCCCCAGAGCTGAAGTTATATAAGCATACACTACTATGCTTGGCACTCCAAAACTTATCGTGCATGCAGAACATGGAGGTCACAGGACAATTTTCTCCATCTATTCTGAGTTCCAAGGACAAGTTCGGACCATCAGAGTTGCATGGCAAGCATGTCTACCCACTGAACCATCTTGCCAGCCCTATGCCTGGCTTAAAAAGTGGGTTTGGGGATTGAACTCTTCAACTCATGCTTGCATGGCAAGACCTTTATAACTGAGGTATGTCTCCAGACTTCTAAAAGTTTAATTTTGTTTTATGTATATTTTCCAATTTTTTTCTCCTTTATGAGCTCGGGATGGAGGCCAGGGTCCAGCATGCTCTACACCACTTAGCCACATTCCCAGTAGAACAGTCTTTTAAAAGGCCTGAAGAGCCAGGCAGTGGTGGTGTACACCTTTAATCCCAGCACTCAGGAGGCAGAGGCAGGCGGATCTCTGTGAGTTCTAGGCCAACCTGGCTTACAGAGCGAGTTCCAGGACAGGACAGGCTCCAAAGCTACAAAGAGAAACCCTGTCTTGGGGGAAAAAAAAGGGCCTGTGGAAAAGATGAGGATTTCTTAGAATGCCATTTCAGTTACATTGAACCCTATCTCCTCCATCAAAAGGGTTGGGAGTAAAGCCAGTGTAGCATGAGCAGTGGGCTAAGTTCCACTGCCAATCACCAGAGGGCGCCTGACACCGGCAAACCCTGACCTCATCCTCAGGTCTGCAGTAAGCAGGCACAGCACTCCCATCCCAGTCAGAAGACTGGCCTGCAGAGCACTGGGCTAACTAACCTCAGTCTCCAAGGCAATGGATCAGGGGAAGAAGGGTAGCAGTGCCCTTTCGGCGACATTCCCCACCTGTCCGACCATGCAGCCCTTCAGGATGTACTGGCTTTAGGGGAAGTCTTCACTCACCTCATGGATGCCAAAGTGGGCATAGGAGTCAAAGTAGTAGTCTTTGGATGTCATGTCCTCAGCATTGGGCTTCTCACTGCTTTCTGCTTGGCCACAGGAAACCTGAGAGGGAGTAGCAAAAGGGTCACAGGTGGGCTCCCCAGAACCTCCTCAACCTGGAGAAGGCCCCTCATCACAACCCTACAGCCCCCTCCAGCATCTTTCTTCCCCAGGGAATGTTTCCACTTCCGGCACCCACCCAGAGCACCATCCAGGGAGCAGCCGCCTCGCCTACCATCTCTCCAGGCTCTATGCCCCGTCTCTAGCTCAGCCCACAGCTGGGGAGGGAGGAAAGGGAGGGCAGAGCCAGGGCAGACACATGGAAAGCCAGGGGAGGGGGGCTGGAGATGGAGTTAAGGAAGCAGCCATGGTTCTGGGTAAGCCAGCTGGGGCCAGGAAGGGGTCTGTCCTATGTGTTTAGGGGGCACAGCAGAGGGAACTAGTTTGAAGCAAGAGGATGGTTAGACCTCCTGGTGTACCGAGGTATGCTTATGTGGAAGTGGGCTGGGGTGGGGTCTCACAAAAGGATATTTACTTCTTCAAGAGGCGGCTGGAGGCTCATCCCATTAGCCAAGGTGGCTACAAAATTCTAGGAGAGAGTAACAGGGAAAAAGGATTAGCTACTGGGGTGGCTGGGGA
Source organism: Neotoma lepida (assembly GCA_001675575.1). NCBI lineage: Eukaryota > Metazoa > Chordata > Mammalia > Rodentia > Cricetidae > Neotoma > Neotoma lepida. The sequence continues at coordinate 281,327 of LZPO01044424.1, read as the reverse complement.
AGGCCTTTGGGGCAGTGAGTGTTTTGCACATTGGCTTTTCCTGGGCATGGGAGTGGTGTAAGCAGGAGCAAGCAATGAGGCTGCAGTTGGGTAGGGAAGGGATAGGAGTAGAGAGGGGAGGGAAGGGAAGGGAAGGGGGTCTCCTGTCCCAGCTGTTGGCTGAAGAGATGGTGGCCAGCCCCATGTTGTCCCTCTCTGGTCAGGTGACTGGCCACATACACACCTACCCTATCTAGGCCAGAGGACTGAATACCTGCCAGGGCACATGGGCACTGCCAGCTGTTGCTCCCCTTCACTACCTAATCCCCCCTAGATTAGGTGACATTTCCTGACACACACACACCAGCCTCAAGTGCCATGAATAAACCAGAGGGAGGGGGCTGACAGGTAATGGGTGCTGGGCACCTGGTTGCCCCACCACAATTCTGTCTCCCGCCCTAAGAGGATCCCACTGGAGAAATGTGGCATACCACCACACCACAGCAGGTATACCAACCCCCAACTCTACCTGGACGAGGAACATACAGAGCCAGCCTCTGTGTTTTACCTGCCCCCTCCCAAGAGGAGTGTCACCCAGGGTACAGCACATGCCTTAGAAAGGTGGGGCCAGCCTCTCCTTTCACAGCCCATCTGGATCCCCACACTGAAACAGCCCTCTCTTTTTTCTCTGTCCACAAGTGCCAGGCCCAGGGTCACTTCAGTGACCCTGTAAGGCTAACTGATCCCCATGGCAGGTGTCCCAGCAACTGACCTTCCTCTCCAGAGAACCTGAAGAGGTACGGGCCACATCAAATTATATCCCATCAATGACTGCTATCCAAGGCTTTCAGAGAGGCCATGACCCACCATGCTCTCAGTTCCCCACAGCCAGTGGAGGAGTTCCCGTGTGGGCCTCTCTTTTTTAATAGTACAGATACCAGCAGGTTAACAACTGACTGAAGAGGGTTTGAAACCTGAGACAGGACCCGCCTTACAGGCCTGGTGGTGGAGGTCCGTCACCTGAACTACTCAGGGGGCTTAAGGAAAGAAGACGGCACTAAGGAAAAAGTAGACTCNGGAATACAGCTCAGGGGTGGGACACTCAACTGTAAGCAAATAAACCAGGTGCTAGAATTTCATTCCGTTTTTGGGGAAATAGGCAAAGGTAGAAATCCCCCCCCAATCCCCTCCCACCCTCAAGCTGCGTAAAAAAGGGGTTCAGGTAGGGGTTAAGGCCCCTTGGTCTGTATACCTACATAGCCATCCGAACTCCTTCACCCCCAAGACCGACCTCTGACCATCCACCCGAGGGCGCTCCCATGAGGGGGTGGGCTTTGGGCCACGCCCCATGAAAAAAGACGCCCCCCTCCTAAGCCCATAATGACCACGAGGGGGTGCCCGGCGCCGGATCCAGATCTCCTCGGTGACGATGCCCCACCATCCTCTTAAAGAGAGGTCACAAGGCCCTGCCCATCCCCCACCAACCGCACAAGGGTAACCCAGGGCTGAGGAAAGGGGGGCGAGGGGGTGATGCTCTCAGGCCCCACGAGAATGCACGGACGCCCACAGCCAAGCCTGGGTGAGCGGGTGGCAGGACGGAGGTGGCACCCCCAGGACCCTCTGAGTGCAGCCCAGGTCATCGCGCCGGGGGCGGGGCCTTTGTCCCGCACGTGGAGCCCGCGGGGCCCCTCGAGCGGCACACCCCCCTCCCCACGCTACGCTGCGCGACCACGTGCGGGCCCGGCTGGACGCGCCCCGGGCCCGCGACCACGTGCGACGGCCCTCGACTCGCCTGTAGGGTCCCAGAGCCCCGAAAGCTGGGGTCACCCCCATCACGATCGCACACATGCCCCGATGCGGACCTACGCGAGGCCCAGCACACGCAAGGCCCCGTCTCCACAGTTCAAGCCGTGGACAACCCGTCGCGCGCCGCCCCTCCACGGGCCCAAAGAGCCCAGCTACTCACCTCCATGATGCAGTTCGCGGCCTCGGCTGCCGCCATCTTCACCCAAGTCCTCCGGCCTCCGAGACCCCCCCCTTTCTTCTCTCTCCCCCCACACCGGGGACCGCCTTTTACCAGAGGGTCCACCGCCCGGCCCCTGAGACCCCGCCATAAGTCTTCATTGGCCAGAAAAGCCGTCCATCTGAAAGGATCACACTGCAATTGGATGGTATGCACGTCTATCAATCATCAAGTGCCCGCCCCTCCTAGCGTTCAAAGGACCACCCCCTCCTGTCGGCTAGGAAGGGAACAACTGTCTGTCTATCTTAACCAGTGCTTGTGATGATTGGGTAATATCCCACCAGGTCTTCCCGCCTCCTTCCGGCCAGCTCCTCCTCGAAGCTTCCCGGCGGGCTCCGCGCTAAGCGGATGTCAAGAAACTAAGCTGTCTATCACTAAGATGGTCCGCCTCTCCCTCGTTTCTATTGGCTGAGTAAAGTTGACGTTGCACGGTTCTTATTCCATTCCCTTCGAGTGATCGGTGAAGAACGACAGGGGTTATTGGCCCACAAGGAGGCGGGCAGTGTTTGTACAGTAGCGATTGGCTCTCAGCAATGTCAGTCATCATCTTTTGGTGGATTCTCCCAGCTGGAAAGACTACAGGAGGAAATAGGGCGCGTGGGCGAGCTATAGGGAGATACCGAGTCGCTGGGAGGTAGATGGGGGAAGAGTTCTGGTCTGGGGTCCTAAAACTAGCCAGGAGTCGTAGTGAGCGTCAGTGTGATGACTGACCGGACCTTGTACCGGACTGCGCCAAGTTCTGAAGACCTGTGGCCTCCTAGTCCTCTGCGGGAAACACCCTGATATCACCCTTTGTCTGGCCAACTCCTACACGTCAATCACGGGCAATTTGAACACCACCTCCTCCAGGAAGTTTCCCTGGATCTGCAAAAAGTTACTTCTTTCCTGATGGTGCATGCCAATTGCTGGGTTTGTGCACCTGCCTCTTAGCTTTTGTCCCATCAGCACTTGGCTCAAGCGCAGGATCCTTTAAATTCCCAAATGAGCCCCTCCAATCCGGGCCTCCTCATGAGGTATGCGTGCACATCAGACTTGCTTCCTTCAGACTCCTAACATTTAATTATTTTGTTTAGTGTGCCTGTGGATGCGTGTGTGCCAAGACGTACGTATGGAAGTCACAAAGCAACTTGGAGGAGTGGTTTCTTTACACCATGTAAGTGTAAGGAATTGAACTCAAGTCATTAGCGGGAAGCGCCTTTACCATCTGCTGTAGACTCTTAACACTTAAGATAGCTGGTATGACTTGTTTGTTTTTTAGACAGTCTCACTGTGCCTTGGGCCTGGAACTCGCCTCCTAAATCAGCCTGCCTCTGTCTCCCAAGTGCTGGGATTTAAGGCGTGCGAAAACCTCTCCCAGCCACTTTGATTTCTTTTTGTTGTTGTTGTTGGTTTTGTTTTTTGAGACAAGGTTTCTCTGTGTAGCCCTGGCTGCCCTGGAATTCGCTCTGTAGACCAGGCTGGCTTCGAACTCAGAGATCCACCTGCCTCTGCCTCCCTAATGCTGGAATTAAAGGCGTGCACCACTACCACCCAGCCTGTACTTTGAATTTTGAAACGGTCTATATAGGCCAGACTGGCCTGGAACTCGAGATCTGCTTGCCTCTTCTTTCAAGTGCTAGGANTAAGGCGTGCACTGCCATGCCAGGCACCACCTTATTTTTTGAGAAAAAGGTCTCAGTAAATCTGGAGCCTGCCAATTAATTCATCAAGCTGCAGAGATCCTGTTTCTGACTCCTGAATGCTGAGATGACTGACATGTACTTGTGCCTGGCTTTTCAGTGGCTGCTGGGAATTGAGTGCAGGTCTTTATGTTTAGGCAGCAAACACTTAATACTGATAGGTCCTTTGTTTTAGCCCCGATTTTGGGTTTTTGAAGCAAGGACTCATGTAGTCCACACTGGCCTTGAACTTACTATGTAGCTGAGGATGACCTTCAACCCCTGATCTCCTAAGTGCTGGGATTATAGACCTGCTGCATCATGAACTGCAGAGCTTAAAGGTACAGATGACACCCATGAGACCTGTCACTCACAGCCCCACCCTCCAGCAACCTCAGAGTTCTACCATAAGTCAGGGCTGGAGATGGAGCTTGGTGGTTCTCAGTCTTGGGTTATGACCCCTTTGGGGTAGAACAACCCTTTCACAGGGTCACCTAAGACCACAGGGAAACATTTACATTACAATTCGTAACAGTAACAAAATTAGTTACAAAGTAGTAACGAAAATGATTTTTTGGTTGGGGATCACCATAATATGAAGAACTGTACTAAAGGGTCACAATTTTAGGAAGGTTGAGAACCAGTGGCCTAGCTGAAGGACGTGACAACCATAGCAGCTCAAATAAAAAAGTGCAGCTGGGCACTGCCAGAAGCCAGTTGTGTACCTATTTCTTCCAGAGTGGAACATGAGGAGGAGGAAGCTCTTGAGATTGGGGAAATTTACATGCCTAAGACTCTCAGAATCATACAGGACTCCCAAGCTGTTCGCCAGGGTTACAGAAGCAGTTAAGCATTGGCTGGTAGGCTGTGTTAAGCTCCAGATCCAAGCTCCTGTGAGTCCAGTTCCAGGGATTGGATGTCACCTGCAATCACATCCATATACCCACCCACCCCCTGAACACACCTGTACATGTAATTTTTAAATTTTGAATCTTTTTTTAGAAATCAGTAAGCTGAAGTTGGAGAGGCTACCTGTCGGTTCACAGCATTTGTTCTTGCAGAGGATCCAAGTTCTGTTCTTAGGGCCTGCCTATATCTGGCACGTCACTGCCTGGTACTAGCTCCAGGGGATGTGATGCCTTTTTCTGGCACCTTCCTTGCATGTGTGCACATACTAAAATACACACACATAAAAATTAATTTTTGGCAGGGCGGTGGGGGTGCATGCCTTTAATCAAAGAACTCAGGAGGCAGAGGCAAATGGATCTCTGAGTTCGAGGCCAGCCTGGTCTACAGAGTGAGTTCCAGGACAGCCAAGACTACACAGAGAAACCCTGTCTCAAAAAACAAAAATAATTTTTAGAAATAAAAGGGCTTGGAGATGACTCTGCTGTTATAACCCTCTTGTAGCCTCTGTAGGCACTGCACACATGTAGTGCACATACATGCAGGCAAACACTCATACACATAAAAATTAATATTTTTCTGCTTTTTTTTTTCTTTTGGTTGTGCTAGGATTAAAGAAGTGGGCCACCACGCCCAGTGAAAATCCCAGCATTCAGGAATCAGAGTTGCAGGACAGCCAGGGCCACATAGAGAGACCCTGTGTCAAAAATAAATAAATAAATAAATAAATAGAAAGGGTGGAGTATGGCAAAGACCCTAACCTTGACCTCTGACCTCCACACATTCCAGTTCACTCAAATGCACATGTGCGCACACACACACATAAACAGTCAAAACACTTTGGTGCTCTAGTTAAAGAACAAAGTTTTTAATACGGAGACATTTCTAAACAATCTTTTTGGCAAGAAAAAAAAAAAAAATTGGCCTGGCAAGCCACCCCACCCCCTACAGCCCTGAGAGGAAATATGTGTGTCACCAGAAGCTGTGGTCATTCCTGCAGCAGCTTCAGAGGAACACTCAGTCCAAGGGTAAATCCAAGTCCACAGGTGAGAGGGCCAGGATGCCTGCCTGCAGGGGACAGAGCCCATGAGCTGAGGACTTTCACAAAAGACAGGGAGGGGAGAGTGAGGCTAGAGAGATGGGGGACAGACCTCATGAGAGGGACAGTCCCGGCACTTAAGTAATTCAGTGGCTGGCTATTCTGTGCTGGTTTCAGTCTCTGTTCTAAGAGCTGTCCTTTAACTCCATGACAGCCCTGCCCAGCCTCTGGTCTCCCCTAAGTTCTCCTGACGTTTCTGTTAAAAGACGCGGGTACGGCAGGTTCTTGGATGAGTTCCACACGGCCATCCTTCCTCCCCTCACTCTGCTCCAGTGTAGTCGATTCCTCCATCACTCCCAGCTCCCTATCCCAGGGAATGCAGCAGGAACCCTGCAGATGCTCACAACAGCATCTTTGACATGGTATTGAGAGCCGCTGGTAGCAAATGACCATGAGATTATACAGCAGGTGACAACTAGTTCAGAAGGTCAACCTATCAGAACCAAGGGTTCTGTTGGAGGAAACCATCACGCAAAGCGTTATGGAATTACTGCCTTTTGAATGAGTTGGCTGTTTCTTGTTGTAAACTTCTTGTGCAGTAACAGCTAGGATTCTCCCCCTTTACTGAGCATTTCCATGTAATGTGTACATGGAATCTCACGATTACCTCTCAATCTTATGGGCACACATAATTGTGGATAGTCAAGAAGATGGTTTCTTGTCTAACTGCACAAATTTTATGAACAGAAACATACTAAAATATGCTTCATAACTAGGTCTATTGTTCCATGTGGACTGTAGACACTTAGAGGTCTTGTTCTCCATCCTTAGCCACTGACAAGGTAAAATTGGCCAAAGTGTCCTCGTAGAACTTTCACAGAGCAGAATTGCAGGTGCCTGGCCTTGTTGGATCAAAACCCTTCAGAAGAATTATGGTGAACTAGAAGTGGTAGTGCAGTGTCTGACCTTGTTATACCTTAGTCCTTCAAGAGATCAATAGCACTTATGTTGCCCTAAGCTTCATCCACCGGCACCTCCCCACTCTGATTCAAAAAACAATTAACACTTTGTATTTATTTCTACACCAGTTTTTAATGTAAGATTTTAGGCTCAGTAGACTATGTATAGGTCCTGAGATTCAGGTGATTAACAGTAAAAGGCTGTTAACTGACTGATCATGTCTGGATATTATTAATCACATAAAATAGTACATGTATTCTTTGCCTTTTCCTTAAATCTCCAATTGGTTTAATTTCTTCCCTTGTAACCCTTGTAGCTATCCCTTTAAGAGATGAGCAAGAACTTTTTACAATCTGCAGCTGTTGTCAGTCACCAATTAAGCTGACCAAGTCTTTGCCAAGTGTGACTCTTATCAGAATACTTGTCCCTGAGAGTTTACTTTGTAGTTTTTACTAACAAGCTGTTAATGAATGGATAGATATATATACATACATACATATATGCATGGGGGGAGAACAAGGGAAGGGAGAACTAATATAGAACAATGAGAGAACAGTAGAAGGGACAGAGAGGAGCTACGTATGAGAACAGAAAAGAAGCTGTGTAGAGAGAATTGACTTAGAAGAATAAAGTGAATGGACTAAAGAAAGCTCAATGTGCTCAGATTCATTTGNTATCTACCCCTCAGATTAATTTCTTTGCCACTTGGTAGTGTCTGTTCCGGACCCTGGGAGAAATCTCCACTGGCAGGTACTAGTGGGCAATTTGATAACCTGGTGCCCATATTCAGTCTTGAGAGAACCTGCAGCCTCATCAAACAATGAAATCCAGAATCCTTCCTGCTGGGACCATCTCCATCTCCAGGCCTCTCCAGGTCTATCCATAAGGCCAGATGGGGCTATACACAGACAATCTGTATCTCAGAGCCCCCATCTCATATGATCAGGGGCCCTCTCATGACTGGCTGTGTTTCTAGACCACACTTTTTCTCCCCTTCTGAAGTACTAGACTCTACCATTGCGCTTTATTCATATTTTGAGACAAGATCTCACTAAGTTGCCTAGGCTGACCTTGAATCTACTCTCTGTAGCCCAGGATGTCTTTAAACTTGAATGTTCTTACCTCAGCCTCTCTGGTACCTGGGATGACAGGCCTACACCACCAGGTACCATTCCCCCCATCCATACTCCCACCTCCAGAGTCTCATTATATAGCCCTAGCTGGTCTGGAATTCCCTATGCACACTAGGCTGGCTTGACCTCATAGAGATCTGCCTGCCTCTGAATCCTGGGATTAAAAATATGGCATTATGCCAAGCAGATTCATTTCTATTTTATGGTTATAAAACAATAACTAGGGTCCAGGGGAGACCTCATTGGGTTGATACTCAACATAGGAAGCAGAGGTCCATGGGACTTAGGACACTAGAGAAGTACCCCATGCATCCCTGAAGAATCCCATCCTCCACTATACAGCCACCCTAAAAAGATGAGAGGACTGGGGAGCTGGAAGAGCTATTCTCACATCTGCTGGATCAAGCCAGAAGGGCATCAGACCTCAGCACAGTGCCTGGCATATAGCAAGTACTCAATAAACACATGATGGAATTTTGGAAGGAAACCTAAGCTGTATCCCCATCAAATGGCAGTAAACTGAGGCTTGGCAGGATGTGTACTACTTACCCAGCCCCCCTGGGCCTGGATCCAGGGCGCAAAGCTGTGTACATGTTCCACACTGAGGCTGGCCAGGGTACCCCCCAGCCCAGCCACGCGCCGGCTCAGCTCCATGGCCAGAGCCAGGCGGGCCAGTGGCTCTGGGGATGGCGGTGGAGGGGCCGGGCATGGCATCGAGGGGCTCGAACAGCTTGGGGAAGAGCCGACTTCCCGGCTGGAGAAGAGTTCCACAAGGCGGGCGAAAGAGCCTGCTGACAGGCGAGCCAGTTTACGGTGCAGAGCCGGATCAGAAGCTAGCTGAGGGGCAGAGGGGAAGTGTCAGTTACTGCTACCCCTCTGTGACCAGCCCAGAGGAGCAGGGCTGCCAAGCACCAAGTCCCACCCAACCAGCCACTATGGTCTTGGCCAATGGACTCCCAGGAAGGGGGGGAGGGTCTAGACTCAAAGCAAAATAGAGCTGAGTTCTAAACAGTAAATTCTCCTTTAGTTAAGAGTCCCTGAAGCCAAGCCCGGAGTGGTGGCACACGCCTTTGATCCCAGCACTCGGGAGGCAGAGGCAGGCGGATCTCTGAGTTCGATGCCAGCCTGATTTACAGAGTAGTTCCAGGATAGNCAGGGATACACAGAGAAACCCTGTCTCAAAAAAGGGGGAAAAAAAAGTCACTGAAGTCATTTATGGAAATCTTGTTTCCTACCAGATAATTACTGTTACAGTACTGTCCAGCTTTGAAAGCCAATCAGATTCCAGGAAACTCAGAAGCTACACCCACCTCCAGTGGGCATTTCCTCTTTAAAGTCCTGCTGTGGTGAGGCTCCAAAGCTCCTGTAAAGATGATCTGGAGCCTTACCCGTTCACCAAGACAATTCGACTCCTGCTTCTGTCCTACCTATCCCATTACTGTCCTCTTTGAGGCACAGAGCACAGGCCGGTCACCTTTTGGTTGATGGCTTCTGCTTCCTCTTCCAACAAGGCTACCAGCCTCCTCAGCAGGGCTTCCTTTTCTGTGGGTGGGGGTCCCTGGAACTCTGGGGGGAAGAAGAGCAGTGAACTGAGGAGGGGCCCTGGCTTCACCCCTACTCTCATGGGTCTCCAGGGCACCTCTGCTGCTTACCTGGGCTGGGCGGAGATCTCAGTTGCTCTTGGACCAACTGTTCCAGACGCTGGGCGACCAGGGTATAGAAGTCTGAAGTAGCTGGGCCTGGTGGAAAGAATAACTCTTTGTGTCTACAGAACAGGACACTTAGGGATTATCTCCTCCAAACCATCTTACTAGACAGCAACAATTTCCATTTCACAAAGGGGTAAACTGAGGCCACGAGAGAACTTGGTAAAGATGTCAAAGTCCTCAGCCTTTCTACTTTGTTGCACCCTCAAATTAAACTGAGAATATCTGAGCTAAACTTTGGAGAGTATTCCGTCCAGTAAGACAAACACATAGCATTTCTGCTATTACCACCTTACCTTGTCCAGTTCACAGACCAGCAACAGACCCTGCAGCTGCTCTTCTCCTCTTAGGTAAGCCATCTAATCAGTTACGCTCCCTTAAAATTGTTTTTAATTTTATGTATATGGGTGTTCTGCCTGCATCTGTGTTTGTGTACCACTTGGGTGCATGGTGCCCATGAAGGCCAGAAAAGCAGGTCATGCCTCCTGTCCCATGCGCTGGGGTACTGGGGCTATTGAAGCCTTCCTTAAGAGCCCAGGAAGCACCTATGTAGGGAAAGATAATTACTTCAGTGTGCCAGAGCACCTCCCCCTGGTAAACCACAGAAATGCTAGGTAGAAATCTAAGCTGACCACTGGGCAGTGGTGGCTTAGGCCTTTAATCCCAGTACTTGGGAGGCAAAGGCAGCTGGATCTCTGTGGGTTTGAGGCCAGCCTGGCCTACAAGAGCGAGTTCCAGGACAGCCAGGGCTACACAGAAAAACCTGTCTTGAAAAAACAAAAAGGGGTTTTAAGAAAACACATTCACTTATTGTCAAACAGCCTTATTACTGTCTCTTATACACATCTAGAAAAGAAGCTGTGTAGAGAGAATTGACTTAGAAGAATAAAGTGAATGGACTAAAGAAAGCTCAATGTGCTCAGATTCATTTGATATCTACCCCNAAAAAAAAAAAAGGAAGGAAGAAAGAAATCTAAGCTGGGGTTCTATTTAGTAAGGCATGCCTGTGATTCCAGTACGAGGTAGGCTGATGCAGGAGGGCCCCAGCAAGTGTGACTATGTCTCAACACTGTCCTTACCCACTAGAAAGAAGTCTAACAGAGGAGGGGAATAGTTATGGCTTATGCTAAAACAGGTACTGTCTGGATTTTAGAAACCAAAGCTCCTAACCATCAAAGTTTCACAGGTGACCAGGCTAAATTTCTTACCAGGCTCAGAGACATAGCAGGGGCGAAGGGGAAGGAAGCAGGGCCGAGAGGACTCCGGGGGAGGGGCTCCTCTCCCCAGGGGACAAGGGAGGCATCTTCGGAGGCGGCTCAGGAAATCTGTTGGCTCCTCTTGGGCAGGGCTCCTGGGGACAAGAACCTCAGAGTAACCCCATGGAAGATCACTCTTGAAACTCGAGACAGGCATATGGGGTCAAATTTGAAGGCAGGAGACAGACTCAGGAGGATCTTCCAGTCAAAGGCTGGACCTGGGAGAGTGGTCACTCACTGACCTGGGTGGAGTTGGGACAGGGGACCCAGCAGCTTCACCGCGCCTAAGGAAAGCAGCCAGAACCTTCAGTGTATCCTCTCGGAGCCCCAGCTCTTCAGAGCCGGCCATGGAGGCACCTGAGGGAGAGGACAGAGGTTGAACCCAAGTGCAGTGATAAGTTCAAACTTCCGAGTCCCTGAATGAAGAGGGTGCCAGATCTCGGGAGACTCCTAGAAGGAGGCTAAGGGCCAGTGGGACAGTTGATTCCATCGAGGGAAAAGGGTCTGGAGAGAGGAGGGTCTAAGAGAGGAGGTAGCTGAGTACTTGTACTCATCCAGGAGACGGAAAGGGGTTTGGAGCTCCCAGCCCTGGATGCTGAAGGAGCCATTCACCGAGGTATTTAAGTCCTTAGAGGATAGGGAACTACCAATCCCAATAGGCTTTGCGGCATACATTGGCCGGGTTTCCCTGCTTTTTCGCGGAGCAGCTTGCTGGGAGATATAGTTCCAACTACCTCTGGCTGGCACCGGAGACCCGGGTGCTTGGACCTCAGAGAGGCAGGACTGGCTGTGGCCGCTCCTGCAACTGGTTCCCCTCCCTTTCTGTTCTGATCCCTTCCTGGCACCCCGCTCACCTGGTTCGGGGCTCTGCTCTAGTCGCGCCGGCGCCGGCGCCCACGCTTTCACTCAATTTCTACAAACTTTTCTTCGTAAATTCAACTTTCCCGCGCCTGCGCACTCCACCGAACTGGTAACCGCCCCAACGTTGAAGGGGTGGGGCGTTGTGTTGCAGTCTCATTTGCATATGGCGTTCCCAGCATGCCTGTGGGCGGAAGGCCAAAAAAGGGCATTGAGGGAGTTGGGTTTTGCCCAGAAGTAGCCTCTCGACTTTTGTGTTTTTTACCCAAATTATGAGAAAATTGTTTTCATTTCAAAATATCGTTAGAAAAGAAAGTCCTAGCCCTCAGAGGCTTAGCTGACAGGAGGGGAAGGGTGCGTGACTACGAGTCTCAGAACCACTGGGAGCCCCGAAACCAGTGTTGGCACCAGCGTCCCACGAGCGCGCGATTGCTCCCCTGGTAGGTAACGCGGAAGAATCCGGAGGGTGGCGGCCCGAGGGCGCAGGATGGGGCAGCCCTGACGCGCAGGAGCTCGGCTACCGAAAACCAGAAGGGCCGCGCCTTGAAGACGTAGATCTGCAGTCTGAGCACCCAGGCTGAAGGCAGTAAGATTGCTGCAAGTTCAAGGCCAGCCTGGGCTCCAGAGTGAGTGCCAGGCCAGGTTGGACCACAGAATGAGCTCCAGACCAGGGTTATTTGAGTTGAAGACCAACCTGGGCTACTGAATAAGTTTGAGGCTAGCTTGGGTTACAGAGGGCATTCGAGGCCAGCTTGGGCCACATAGTGAGTCCCAGGCCAGTCTGGGTTGCATAGTGAGTTGAAGACCAGCCTGGGCTACATAGCAAGTTCAAGGCCAGCCTGTGCTACCTATTAAGAACCTATCTCAAAACATGCATAAAAACAGCATAGAAAAATGACAACAGGAGAAGGCTGGAGAGAAGCGACTGCACTTGGGAGCACTTCAGAGAAGACTCTGGAAATGAGCAAGGGTTTTCAGTGCAAGGGAACTGTGGGTAAGGGAGCAGTCACGGTCCTGAAAAGACTAGGGAAAGAGGGCTCCACCCTAGTAGTGGGGTACCTGCTTTGGCTAATAGGGGTTTACATTTGTTAAAGAGAAGGAACCGATGGGTAGGTAGAATTTCTACCGAAGACGTTGAGGTAGGAAAGACAGCCCCACTGGGTACGGAAGGGTGGGAAGGAGTTTGCCTTTTGTACCCCCACGAAAGCATGGGTGAAAAAAGGCTTGCGCAGTGGCGGGTCGGAGAGCTTTGAGTGCTTTAGCCCCTAGATATGCAGGCTCAGGAACTGTCCTGTGTGCGCAGGCCCGAGCATGGGAACCCCGAAACCGCGGATCTTGCCCTGGCTGGTGTCGCAGCTGGACCTGGGGCAGCTGAAAGGCGTGGCCTGGCTGGACGAGAGCCGCACTCGGTTCCGGATCCCATGGAAGCATGGCCTGCGGCAGGACGCCCAGATGGCTGACTTTGGCATCTTCCAGGTGCTGGGGGCCAAAGGCTCTGGAGGACTTCGGAGCGGCGTTCCTGGGCGTGGCTAGTCAGGGGCGGGGTCTTGCTAATGAAAGTGGATGGGACTGGAGGGATAGACAGGAATTGATTGGCAGATTCCAAGAATAGAACCGGAAAGCAAGTTGGAATCGCTTAAGTACATTCTATAGCAGCGGTTCTCAACCTGTGGGTCAGACACTTCCACAGGGGTCACACGTCAGATATTTACATTACGATTCATAACAGCAAAATTACAGTTATGAAGTAGTAACGAAAATAATTTTATGGTTGGGGTCACCACAACGTGAGGAACTATAGTAAAGGGTCGTAGCATTAGGAAGGTTGAGAACCACTGCAGAGCATGGGAGATCTTTGGGGGTGGTGGGCTCTTGATTTTAGAACCCTTAAACCGTAAGGTCTGAGACTGCCTTATAGATGGGGTTATTAGCTGCCAAATTAGCATGGACTAGTGGGAGTAATAGAATGAGATGTGGTCCCCAGAGGGTGTCCTGGGGTGAGATACCAAATAGGTCCTAGAAGGCTTGAAGGCAGGCACGATGGCATAGTTTGTAATCCCAGCACTCTGTAGGCGGCAGCAGTTGGAGCCCAGCTTTGGTTACAGTTTGTGAGACCCTGTTTCAAAACCAAAAATGATTTTTTTTTTTTGGGGGGGTGGAAAGTAGTGGCTAGGGATGAGGATGGACCTAGGGGCCCAGTGAATGTGAGACCTTGGGTAGGAAACTATGGGATGGAACATGGTGGGAGGTGTCAGGACCTCAGGGCAGAGTCTTAAGTTATCTTTCCTCCTATCCTGGAATCACTGGTATGTCAGGCCTGGGCCGAAGCCAGTGGTGCCTATACCCCAGGAAAGGATAAGCCAGACCTGTCAACCTGGAAGAGGAATTTCCGGTCAGCTCTGAACCGGAAAGAAGTGTTGCGATTAGCCGATGACCAGAGTAAGGACCCTTTTGACCCTCATAAAGTGTATGAGTTTGTGACTCCAGGTATGTGTAACCAGGCTTGCTTGGGGGTCACAAAAACCTTGTGATCAGGAGGATCTCTCCCTTCATTTTACTCACCCTCTCTCTGGACAGCAGCAAGAGACTTTGTACATCTAGACACCTCTCCAGATACCAATGGCAAAAGCAGTCTGTCTGATCCCCAGGTGAGGAGGCACCAGCCCTGTGCCTCATCCTTGCCGTGTCCCTATTAGGTCACCCCTTCCTCCCACCCCCAGCGTTTACCCCTGGACCTCCATTCTTTTACCCAGCCCTTTCCTCCTCCAGGAAGACCTCCTGGAATTACTGGATGACTTGGTCTTGGGGCCCTTCTCAGATGAGGCGTCCTCAGGCCTGGCTATTGCTCCTGATCACTCTCAACCACTGCTAAGCCCCAATTTGGACAACTTCCCAAACCCGGCACCCCAGGAAAACCCACTGAGGCAGCTGCTAGCCGAGGAACGTGAGTGATAGCTGTGGGGTAGGAAGGGCTGCAGCAGGGACAGCAGTCCTCACCCTGGTCCCCTTCATCTCTCCCCTTTCATGCCACTTCTCAGAATGGGAGTTCGAAGTGACTGCTTTCTATCGAGGACGGCAGGTCTTCCAGCAGACACTCTTTTGCCCAGGCGGCCTGCGGCTAGTGGGCACCACAGGTGATAANGGGACACTGCCCGGGCAGCCAGTCACCCTGCCAGACCCTGAGGGGTTTCTGACTGACAGGCTCGTAAGGGAGTATGTGAGACATGTACTCAAGGGGCTGGGCAAGGGGCTGGCACTGTGGCGGTCAGGGCAGTGTCTCTGGGCCCAGCGTCTAGGCCACTCCCATTCCTTCTGGGCTCTGGGTGAGGAGCTGCTTCCAGACAGCGGGCGAGGGCCTGATGGAGAGGTCCCCAAGGACAAGGACGGAGGTGTGTTCGACCTTGGGCCCTTTGTGGCAGGTGAGTACCCTATGGGAATTGACAGATCATGGTGGTTGACTGAATTCAGAGCCTGCTACTCTGCTTTGTGGTGAAGGACAGGCCTGCACCACCAAGTTCAGGGACTGGCTGCTGTAACTGTTAAACCTAATGTAGTACAGGCACCATAAGATGCTCTGGCAACCATTTTATAGTGAGTACAGAAATGATGCTGGGTTGGGGGTTTGGCTCAGTGGACATGCCCCTGCAAATTACAGGAAAATAAGTCCCCTAACTTGTTTCTGCTGTCCAGCAGTCTTGTGGAGTGATGAGCCCAGCACCTGCCTCCAGTGTTTTTCACCAAACACATGGGACTGTTGAGAACCCAGAGCCAAGTGCTGATGGAGAATTTTAAAGCGGTTTTGAAAAAGGGTCTCGCTCTGTAGCCCAGGCCTCTCTCATGCTAAGATGCCAGGGTGAGCAGGTGCTCAGCTTGACGTTCCATTTAAATTACCTCAGTTTTTGAGGCAGGGTCTCACTCTTGTTGCTTCTGCTGGCCTTTAACTCATTCCTCCTGCCACATCCTCAAAGGCTGGCATGACCGTGTCATCAATTCAGAGAACCACAGTGAGGCCTGAGTTGTTGAGGAGCCATCCCAACAGCCTCCTCTTCCATTGAGCTACTAGGGCCCACTCTCCTCCTCACTGCTGAGCCTCTGCATAGAGTGGGTTAACATCTCACCCTCATAGTGCTGCTGATGGAGGGAAAGAGATATGGATGGGGACACTTGAGTAGTGTCTGCAGGACTTTTCCAGATAGGCAGTACCTGTGGTGGTAGCAGAGCATTACCAGGGAAGACAGGAAGTTGAGTGTGTGGAAAGGGTAGAGGGCCGTCCTTTCTTTTCTGACCTGACTCCTGGGTTCCCAGATCTGATTGCCTTCATGGAAGGAAGTGGACACTCCCCACGCTACACTCTGTGGTTCTGTGTGGGAGAGTCGTGGCCCCAGGACCAGCCGTGGGTCAAGAGGCTTGTGATGGTCAAGGTGCCAGCTGTTTTGTACTTCCGGGGCTGGGAGGGTCCATTTGTGGAGGAATCTGCAGCAGCCAGGGACTAAAACTCCCAGAAGCCCCTCCAAGAAACAACTCGAGCAGGGCTCTCCAGCCACTGTTCCCCATCTTCCACAGGGGCGGTCAGAGCTTATTCTGACACTAGACCCTGGAACTGGCAGCTGCAGGTCTTTGCAGCCTTTGAGATGTACAGCTCCCAGGATCCCCACTGGTTATGACTGGGGGAGGGAGAACTACAGTTCCAAGCAGCCCTAGGCTGAGTAAGGGTTCAACCTGGGATATGCTGGGGCTCACAGCTGACTGGAGCTCTGCCCCGACCCCTTCCTGCCCCCTGTAGGTTGTTCCCACATGTCTTAAGGAGCTGTTAGAGATGGCCCGGGAAGGGGGAGCCTCATCACTGAGAACCGTGGATTTGCACATCTCCAACAGCCAGCCTATCTCTCTCACTTCTGATCAGTACAAGGCCTACCTTCAGGACTTGGTGGAGGACATGGACCTCCAGGCCACCGGAGACACCTGCCACCAATAAAGCAGTTTATCCCACCATCACATGTCTGTTTGATGTTACACTGACCCCAAGCTGGTGATTATTCTTCTACAGGGGTTTCAGGTTCCTATGTGCAGCTGGAATTTCGGTGGTTAGTGAGTGAGGCACAAGGAGCAAGCAGAGCATGGCTACCAGCTCTTGACCTCTCCCCAAGGTCCTGGAGAAAGTAAGAGGAAGCAAGGGACAGGACAGGCCCAGGGCTGCACATTCTCCTGTCATGGAGACGAAGCTGTTACAGGTTGTGAGCTACCTGAGTAGTAATGGATGGTAACTGGCAGGCCAGTGTGAGGCAGCACGTAGCCCGTGTTGGCCTCAGTTTCCTTCTAGGATCATGCTCACAGGGCTGCTAACATTAGAGGCTATTCACTGGGGTCAGCTCCAATGCACATGAGACAGTCCAGCTGCTACTCAAGGCTGGGCCCTGCCTCCTGTCACCACCATGTTCCTGGGTCTGGTGTGGCCCCATCATAACCCTCCACCCCAAATCCTTTCCTCCTGAAAAGTGCATTTTATTG
>LZPO01044424.1:249524-262029 GCA_001675575.1 Neotoma lepida | reverse complement strand
TACATAAAGGGGGTATTTATAAACATATACAAGCTCCAAATGTTTTTAATTCTTTTATACATGTTAGCTCATTTTATCTGGAACTGAGAATGGAACCCAGTGCTTCTTACATGCCAGGCAAGCACTCAATAATGAGCTGTAGCTCTCCTCTGTGACTTTCTGTTGTAACTGCCCAGCACCCAGCACCGTGCCCTGTTCATCTAGTCCTTTGGTGCTCCAAGTCCATCTCACCTTGTCAGTGTCCCCACGTCCCTCTGAGCTGCTGCTGCCCTCTCTCTTGTCAGATGCAGGGGCCAGCCCAGTGGGGGTAGGAGGGGTAGAGCCACAGCCCCCTATGGGGAGGCTGCCAGGAAGCAGGTAGCTGGAAGGGCCTGGGGGCAGGCCCAAAGAAGTGGGTACAGGAGCTGGGGTCACCCCCAGAGTGGAGGGTGGCTTCCGATGGCTGAGGATCTGTGAGAATAGAGTATGATGAGCCAGGGAAGGTAGAAGGGAAGAGGGGGTTTTGTACCCCCTCTGTTCCCTCAAATTTCCCAATCTTAGAGAGCAATAGGCTCCTCTTCTGGCCAATACCTTGCCCTAAGGCCTGCTGGGAGTTGTAGTTCCTCTCCTACCCCGAGGCAATGGACAAAAGGGGCTGTGGGGACTCTTCCCCATGGGAGCCCACCTGGTTGGTGGCCTGGATCAGCTCCTGGGCCTTTGCTCGGCTGGCCAGGTTGGCTTCTTCCATCTTGAACAGCAGTGCAGTCACTGCAATAGAGAGAGATATGACAATCAATGCAGGTATCGGGATGGGTAGCAAACCTCACCTAACCCTGATACTGCCAGGTCCCACACTTGATCCCAGGACTATAAAAACAGAAAACAAATACCTCATCTACGGAGAATCAGCACAGACCCACAGTGTTCCTATGACTTAAGAGGCGTGTATGCAGGGGCAAGGAGGACTAGGACATGGAGGGATGGCTGGAGTAACATCTGCTTCCTGACCCACCCAAGTCCCAACTTTCCCCCACCTAGCGGGAAGACAGCACCCTGTTCAAGCTCTCCATTCTGTGCTAGCCACTACATACCCCTGTTCCACCTGCTCCCTGTATGCCCAAGATTGGACTAGACCCTGCCCTGCTCCATCTACCCAACCCTATCTACTCATCCTTTTCACGCCTTCCCTGTCCCTACTTCAGAAGACTCACAAGCCAGGACACCACTGGTAGTGCAGTCCACACCAGCAGGCAGGTTCCAGGGCATGGGTGGGGGTAGCGTAGGCAGCTGGGAGACCCTAGCAGCTGGCCCATCCTCTGCGCCAGAGTCTCCAGCTGTAGACCCTGCACTAGGAGCAGTACTTGGGGCAGCTGCAGCAGTGCTGGTGGCTGTGGTAGTGGCAGGCTGCTGCTCCTCCTCTTCTTCCTCCTCTTCCTCCTCTTCCTCCTCCTCTGCCCCTACTCGGACCCCAGTGTCCTCACTGGCTTCCTCTGGTAGGAAGGAGACTTCAGGGGTCTTACAGCTGCTGTCCACAGTCTGGGAGTCCGGGGTGAGTGCGGGTGGAGGTGGGGCTATCTTAGGAGGTGGGGTACTGGGGGCCTTGGTGGTCCGCTCCTCCCCAGACCATGATGTTTCCTCTGTCCCCTTGGTGCTGGCTGCCTGGCTGCAGCTGTCGGCCTTGGACTTCTTCAGTGAACCGGGCCCACCGCTGGCCGTGCTACTGCCTCCGCTGCGAACCTTCTTCCTGGTCTTTGATGGCTTGGTCTTTCCCTTGGTCCCCTTGGCTTTCTTGGCCCCGGCCTTGGCCTTGGTCTTGGTCTTTTTGGGCTTCGTGCTGCCCGGGGCCACCTTGGCCACCTCTGCAGGAGCCCGTTCTTCCGGCTTGAGAAATGGCGAGCGACTCTCACGGTCTCGGCTGAACTTAACTCCGATGGAGCCCAGGCCTGAAGATGAGGAATCCTTGGCAGGGGTAGTGCTGCTGACGCCCTCTCGGATGAGTACGGCCACCTTGGACTGCAGTTTCACTTTGCGGGAGGAGCAGGAGGACGAGGAGGAGGAGGAGCCGCTGCTTAGTGGGGCCTTGGGCAGTGGCCCTGAGCCAGGCGCTGACTCCTTAGGTGGCCGCGTCTTCTTAGATGACCTGTCCCTGTCTCGGCCCCGGTCCCCCCCATCAAGGGTCTTCCGTCGAGAACCTTTCTCCCTTGAGGACGAGGATGAGGATGCAGCCCCTGAACGCCTTCGGTCCTTGTCACTCTTGCCACCCCGCTCATCCGCACTCAGACCCTCAGAGTCATACAGGACCTCCCGCTTTGGGGACACAGCAGGTGCTGGCGAAGGTGCGCGGGGCTCTGCCTTGTCCGGGCGGCCCACCGTGATGGTCCGTTTGATGGCGAACAGGTCGTGGTCCGTGAGGTCCTGGATAGAGGGTGGCACAGCCCCGCGGCGCCGGCTGTCACGGTCAGACCCTGAGGGAGGGGCAGGTGCGGGCAGCTTCTCCAAGTCCCCAGCGCGCTTCTCGGCCCGCGAGCGCGATCGCTTCTTCTTCTTCTTGCCACCCTCGCGGCGCTTGCCTCGGTGCCTTTCCCGCCTCGAGGATGACGAAGACGATGCTGCTGGGGGCGGTGAGGCTGAGCGCCTTCGGCGTCTGCGCTTCTCCCGGGACCGTGAGCGGTGGCCCCCTCGTCTGCGTTCAGCGCTGCGGGAGCGAGACCGGCGGCGGGAGCGGGAGCGGGAGCGGGAGCGACGGCGGGCAGCAGTGTGTGAGCTGAGCTTGCGCTCACGTGAGCGATGCTTCTTGGCATCCCATGCTGGCGAGTCGGGTGGCGCTGGGTCCCCGCTGCGCTGCCGCTCTCGTCGCGCCTTCTTGCGTGCAGGCGGTGGACCGGGCGAGGCGGAGCGCTGGCGGTAGCGCTCACGTCGCTGAGTTAGGATTTTGCGGCGCAGGTCCAGGCCGCCCCAGCGCGCGTCTGCGGCGGGAGGTGCGGGTGGCTCACCCAGGTCCACCTGTAGTGCGCCCTCGCCATCCGAGTCAGCATGCAGGGACAGGAAATCGTCACCCTCAGGGGCACGTGGAGCAGAGGCTGGGGGCGCAGCAGGAGTGGCCACTGAAGCAAGGGTGGCTACCGAGGCGGGAGGCTGACGTGGGCGCCCAGCCCGGAACAATGACACTGCAACCCTGGGCTCCTCCTCGGGCTGCACAATCTCACCCTCCTCGATCTCGGGATCAGTTGGTGGTAGTGGTGGCAGTGGCAGCGCTGGTCCACCAGCTGTCACTACTTCCACAGACACCTTGCCCTCAAGACAGGCCTCAACCTCTGTTCCCACCACGAAGACCCTGCGGCGTGGAGCCCCTGGAGCCCCTTCTGCCCGCGTGGAGTCAGCCTGCGGTGGCGTCCCTGGGGCTCCCAGCATCTGCGGGGGTGGGGGCTCCGGGCGGGGGCTGTCGTCACCTGGGAAGTCCTGGCTTAAACTGTTGTCATCGTAGATGCCCGCCAGGGTCTCTGAGATGCGGCTGATGCTCTGTGACAGACCCTCTTCTTCCTCCTCCTCCTCCTCTTCCTCCTCCTCTGGTGAGGGGCTCCCCGCTGATGAGCTAGGGTTGGAGCCTGTGGGCTCGAAGGGATCATATTTTTGCTCCGGGGCTGGCGGCGGGGAGTAGGCCTCATCGGTGGGATGGAAGGGGTCATAGATGTCGAATCGAGGGGCAGGTAGAGCTGGAGGGGGTGGAGGAGGAGGAGGAGGAGGCGGGGGAGAAGGGGAAGACGAGGATGGGGAAGGGGAAGGGGAGGAGGAGGCAGAGGAGGGAGCAGGTNGAGGGGCAGGTCCTCCATCCCCTGTGCCCAAGGTGAGGAGGTGCCGAGCACAGGCAGGTCGAGAAGCATGAGACTGTGGAGAAACTGCAGAGAACAGGGTAGACAGAGTCAGTAAGTAACACCCTGATCCTCTCTCAGTGCAGAGGCCTGCAGACAGGCCGGTGCTATCACTGCCCCATCCCCATCTTGACCCTCCTCCGACACTATTCTAGTGCTTCTTGCATGCCCTCCAGGACCTTGAGCCACACAGGAAGAAACGGAGGTAGAGCAGACTGGGGTGGTAAAGAGGTTACCTCTCCAGCAAAACTGATGTATTTACACCACACAATTAAGGACTAGGTGCTGTTGAGTGAGGTCAGGGTCTGGGGTGTGCAGTGGCAGAGCACTGGCCTAGCATGTATGAGAACACCCAGTACAGCAGAAAAATGGCCCCAGAGTCCACACTTGGGCCCAGAAGGTGCACTGACCTAATCTCCCACAACACAAATTGGCCCTAAAGCCAAAAATCTGCCTTAACCAATGGCAGTGATGTCCCCACAGAACAGAGGAGCCAGCTGCCTCCTATACGAGTTGACCCTGCTTTGTGGAGAGAGCCAGCGTAGACCATGCAATGGCAGGGCTGGGCCTGGCAAGACAAGGGCATCCTTCCANGGNNNTGTCCCCAACCTGCACCCNNGGGCTAAGGGACAAGAGCCACCAACCCACAGGGACATCAGGGAGATGTCCCCAACCTGCACCCGAGGGCTAAGNNACAAGAGCCACCAACCCACAGGGACATCAGGGAGATGTCCCCAACCTGCACCCGAGGGCTAAGNNACAAGAGCCACCAACCCACAGGGACATCAGGGAGATGTCCCCAACCTGCACCCGAGGGCTAAGNNACAAGAGCCACCAACCCACAGGGACATCAGGGAGATGTCCCCAACCTGCACCCGAGGGCTAAGGGACAAGAGCCACCAACCCACAGGGACATCAGGGAGAACTTGCCCCTTCTCACAGGCCAGGCTCTACACGACTCCTTAGTTTGCCCCTAACACCCACTGCACCAAGGGCACACAGCAGCAAGGGCTGGGCCTAGACTCATATGATGTATCTAGGCATGGGAACCAGGACCCCACCCAGCATGGCCGAGCGAGGACAGTGCCAGTTCCTCATAGAGACCCAGGTCACAACACTCTCTAGTAATGTGGTCACATAGCTCAACCTGTCTGCTTTGGATTCCTTCTATAAAATCAGGGTCTGGCCTGGTGGCAGTGCCGCACACAGGCAGATCTCTGTGAGTTTGAGGCCAGCCTGGTATACAGAGTGAGTTCCAGGACAGCCAGGGTTACACAGAGAAACCCTGTCTTCAAAAACCAAAAACCAAAACAAAACTAAACTAACAAGAACCATGAGCAATGCAAAACCACAGTTCTAAATGCCAGAGGCTAAAGCAGGAGTGCCTGAGCTCAGAGCCTGTGAACAGTTTGAACAACATAAAATACCCCATTTCCAAGATTTTTTTAAAAACATAACCACAAATGGTGGTGGTCCAAGACTAATCCCAGCACAAGAGAGGTTAAATCAGGAGGACTGCTACAAGTTCCAAGCCAGCCTAGGCAACAGTGCAAGACCCCACGTCAAAAAAAATTAAACCACAGCCTAATTTTAGAGTCCCCCTGAGAACAATTGGCTCCACATACATTGCAGCCAGGAGCCAAATGCAGCCAGTTGTCTGTGTAAACAGGTTCTGTTGGCAAGCTTATCCGCTGCAAATCTGGAAGTTTGACTTTAGAGTCAGGATCTCCTGGTGTTACCCAGGTTAGTCCTGCACTCATGGGCTCNAGGTATTCTCTTCTCTCAGCCTAGCAGCTATGTCAGATCACAGTTGAGGCTGCACTCACAGCTCCACACCCTGTGATTTTAGGATAGATTCAAAACCCTTCTGTTGGCCTCTATGGAGGAGCATATAGCCCCTGTGCCCAATGGATAAGTGGACTTACAACTGAGAAGAAAAGGGACAAAGTGACTGTGACCTGCCTCAGTGGGGTCACAATCCATGCTCTTTAAGGCACTGGGACTGATGGCTGCCAAAGACCCAACCTGAGCACAGGCCTTTCTCTCTACTCCACTTGTAAATGCACACAGAGGGAGGGTAACTTGCTGGGGCTCAGACACCACCACCAGCACCAAAACAAGGGCCCTGGTGGAGCCTGAGTCAGAAACCAACCTTAGGTGTTCAGGAGCACCAGTGCCACCGGAGCTGATGTGCTGAGGTTGCTGGGCACCTACCAGGAGCACAATGGGAGCAGAATCTAGCCTACACAACCACAGCACAGAACCAAAATGTCTGGCCTTTCACTCAGACTCAAGACAGTAGCCAGACCCACCAATGGAGCTAGTAAGGATTCCCCTCCTAGGAGATGAATCCCCAACTCAAAGACACTATCAGTCAGCTCTGACATCTGGTACCCAGCATGCTCAATGCTCCTACCTGATCCCCACTGTGCTTTCTTTCTAGGAGTATACACATTAACTTGTATCTAATATAACCATCCTTACTACCTTCACTTCAAATAGCTCAAGTAAGGCTAGGGGCTTAGCTTGGTGGCAGAATGCTTGCTGAAAATATGCGAGACCCCCAATGTCCAGTACCCAGCACCATTAACAAATACATGAAAATAGTTGATTTCCAGACTACTCCAAGACCACCTACCCAACACAGTGCAGTCCCACATACCCGTTTTTCCTGTCCTCCAGGCCCTGAGACGGGGCAAAAGGCTGGGTACAGGTAGAGGCATGGGGTCCCTGTCACCAATGCGGACCTCAGCCACCAGCTCAAGCATATCCTCACTTCTGCAAAACAGAGAAAATGGTGAGCCCCGCAGAGTCATAGCTCTCAGGGTGAGGGTCACCCATACCTTTAGCTGCCCAGGTTCTTACTCGCCAGGTCTCAGGTCCAGGCGGCTGGGGACCCAGGTATCTGGGGGATCCAGGATGTTCACCAGCCCCACAAGAAAGCTGTCTGCAGCTGTATCCAATACCTGAAAGGGGCCAAGTTGGGCTCTGTTCTGTTAACACTCACACCGACAACCTTCCTAGTTCCAGCCTCTCAGGAACCCACCACCTTCCCCCAAAAACATTCAGGGATCGAACCAACCTTATCCTCGATGGTCTCTGGAAGCAGCTTAGTCAGGGATCTGGTCCCCAGACTCCCATCACTGCCTACTAGAGTTACCCCAGACCCAGGGGTATAGATCCCCAGTTCCTTTGTCTTGCAGGCCCCAGGATGAAGGTTCATGGACACCCTTACTCACAGCAGCTGTGTCAGCACCCCCTGACTCCTGTGAACGAGGCTCTGATCGTGGACTCCGGCAGCAGCGCCTCCATCGAAGGCCACGACACCGAGAGCCATCTGGATAGACATTGAAGTGAGGTGGAACTCAATGTGAGGCTCTGCAGAGTACAGGAGCCAGGACCAGACCTAGTGTCTGTTGTGGGAGTACCTACCACCTCCCAGTTAGGTTCGGACCCTGAGCTCCCCCAACCCAATCTGGGGTCAGCTTGCACCCACTAGATTACTGAAAGGGAGATCTCAGCTTGGCTCTGGAGCCCTGCACAGCCCTGGGTTTAGACGTCTCCTGCCTCCCAAGTGTCCTAAGACCCTGCTCACAACCTCTCTCGTCAACCCTAACACCACACTGAGTCCCATGACACCATTCCCCTAAGCTGCAGGTCTCCTGGTCCCCTGCCAACCAGGCCTTCCTCCAGCCAAACCCAGTCCCCAGGACACTCCTAACCCTAGCACAAGGGTAGCACTCATGACACTTCAGAAAGAATGAAGATACCAAACCCAGAAGAGGGGTAAGGGCCCGAAAGGACTAGACCTCATACCTTTTTCATTAGGCAGGTCCCCCTGCAGGGAGCTTCCCACAGCCTGCTGAATGGCCCGCTGGGAAAGGGGAGGGGATAAAAAATCAGGGCTATCAGGTAAGAGACTTTTGTAACATCTACTGTTTAGAAGGCATGTTCCAGGCACCCCATAGCCAAGCCACAGGCTGAGGCCACATAAGGCCCCACTTCCTCCAGGGCCCAGACCCTCAGCCCCTACCCCAGGAAATGGGAACCTAGGCCCCCAGACCCCACTGCCCCCAGCTGTCTTACCAGGATAAAGGCAGAAGGAGAAAGGGCAGAATCTCTGTCAGGTGGACCATCTCCCCGATCCTCTCCCGACTCCTCAGTTTTACCTCGAGACTCATCTTCCTCCTCCATGGTCACCTGGGGTTGAGGGCGACAGTTTGGAGTGAAGCAAGGCCTCAGGGCCCTCCCATGCTGCCTCCACTGTATCCTCCTTTAGTGTCCCTCTCTTCCACCAATTCCACGCTGACCTGCAGGGACTAGAACACCCTTCTTCTGGGTTTCAGCTGCCTCCCCGTCAATGGGAGGACGCCTCTGCCACCTGCTCCAACATCTGGCCCTCCACTGCCCACAGTTTCCCAAAGCTCCTAGTCAAACCTCAAGTTCCCCAACCCAATCAGATAGATGCAAACTCAACCCTGACTCTGGGCTCCTGATTGTATGAGCGTGCTTCAGTCTCAGGAACCCACCTTCCCCACAGTGAGGAATGCACCGACATGTTCAGTGGCACTCTGTAACATTTACCATAGCTTCACACAGCATCCATCATCCTTCATGGTAAGGAACCAAAGAGTTTTATTTATAGGCATGAAATAGACCTATGGTAGTATGGTCTACATAACCACTACACCGCTTTTAAAACAAAAATGTCAAATTTCAGAAAGTCATATTGTCCTCCCAGCCCCATTGGGACACTTGCCTATCACCCAGCTGCCTGTCCTGTGGAAGCATGGCCAAAGCCTCGGTGATGTCACGGGAATTCTGAGCTTTGAGTGCCCAGTCAGGTGGTTGAAAGAGCATCCTTCAGACTGGTGGATGTCTTGATTGAGGCTTCAGAAAATATGAACATCACAGCTGTAAGCCTCCCTACAGCTGTCAAACCTGGGACTCTGAACACATCTAATCTTGGAATTCTAGAAGCTCTGGGCTCCCTAAACAAACCTTGTGCTTATCTGAAAATGGCAAAATAGTAGCATCTATCTCACTCATTTGCACATACAAATGGCTGGATACACATTAGCAATAATTGTATCATTGGCCCTTAAACCAGGTTTCCCCTTTGTCTCAGCCTGCTTCCCCGGCTGTGCATCTTCAAGGAAAAGACCTAAGACCTGGTCCCTGTCCTACTATGAAATTATGCCCAGGCCTCCACATTCAGCTGGCCTCTAAGCTCCAGCTGCCCAAATCTTCAGCTTCTTCTTTAATTCCCACCGTCATACCCTACTCTGACAGCCCCTCTACCATATCCAAGCTTCTCTAAGCTAATACTCAGGACGCCCCTACCCTGTGTACCAACAGTTCCCAGCTGTGGGGCTGCTCCCCAGCACTGTCTGGGATACAAATACTATCCAGAGTAGTGACTGCCACGTACAAGAAACTGTATCAAAAGCACCTGGCTGAAGACATTATAAGGCTCTGCAGACCATGGGAGATCAGTGATCCCTCAATTACAGGCTTCTGGGAGCAATTTAGTGATTCACAAATAGCTCATTACACAGAGTACATAAAACATAATGGAAAATACTTGCCAAGTTAAAATGGAAACATCAGCTTACATGACTGGAGTAATATTAGTAAAATGCATATGTTGGCATGTACTGAATCTAATCCAACGAAGTATTTCCTCCTACCTATCAAGGTCAAGTTGCAGAGCACTGTACTAGATGAGTCTAGACAGCTCCACAGACCCTCAGGCCTCCAGGGACTGATTCTAACTCCTCAGCACCAGGACAACAGAGGTTCTTTTTCTGTTTATTTAAAGCCATTTTCTTTTTAATTACTTTCTGAAGGGCAAGTAAATTTGAGCTGGGTAAAATGCCCAGCTCTTTGTTGTATTATTTTCTACACATTTATGTCCCCAGAAGCACTTGAATTTACCCCAAGACACAGTCTGGATTCTTGCAGTCACATCAAAATCACCTGGATAATTCCAGTTCCTTCTAACTGTCCCACCCCACCCCACCCCTGTCTCCGAGTCACCCCACATCAAACACTTCCCAGACCTTGGCGACCCATTTATGCCTCTGGGCACATCACAATGCTTGCCTCCCTCTCCCAGGGTGGGAACACCATCCTTCCAGGTGGCCCTTAACACTTCCTAGTCCTTAAAGAGAGCTTCCAGGTCTTATAAATTGCCCCAGATCCATGTAGATGAGCCGAATGCAGAGGCCAGCACGGGTAGACACTTCCCAGCCCTAAGACACATACCCCAGCAATCTAGGTGGCTTTGCAGACCCCTTCACTCCTGGGACACACATCAGGATCTCAAGATGGCCCCAAAAGCCTCTCAACAGACCCTAGCCTACGGTCGCACATAAAAACCATCTACAGCGCCTGCAGACACGTCCGGGTTCAGCAATGCGATGGAGGGCTGACCTAGGCGCGGTCCAGGCCCTACGGACGCCCCCTGGCACCCACGGGCGCGTCCCGGGCCCTAAGAAGGCCCCACACTCAGCGACTGCCTTGGCCGCCGCTGCGGGATCCCTGGCTGCCACGTTATGCTCTCCAGGCCCGGTGGCGTAAGGACGACACTCGGAGACGACTAGCGACCCGACTCCGCCCCGCCCACCCCGCTAGGCCCGAGCCCCGCGGCCCGGACCGCCGCCGCCATCTTACCCCGCCGCTCGGGCTGCGGCTCCGGCCCCGGCGCGGGGCGGGGCGGACTGGGGCGGGGCTCGCGAGCTCAGGGGGGCGGAGCCAAATTGCCGCCGAGCTTGCTGGGATTTCAAGTACCCAGCTGTGTTTCTTGAAGGCCGGCAGGACGGAGGGCGGACTCGGTTTCCCAGAAATCAACGCGTCGCATGGAGGCGGGGTGCGCGCGCTGTACGACGGGAGACGTAGTCCGCGAGTCAACTCCGTCACGCGGGGACAGTGTTAGGGGTGAAAGGTGAAGTGGGCGGGGTTGCTGGAGCGCGCGGTGAGGCCCCCCACAGTGCCCTGCGTGCGCGGGGAAAGGGCGGCGGATCAGGAAGTGATGTAAAAAAGACGCTCCGCGGTTGAGATCCATGGGAATTGAAGTGAATTGAACGCTACCTCTCCCATATTCTGCCTTTCTAAATTTGAGACCCTTCTAATTTTTCCCCCTCGAAGTCCTAAGGACGGTTTTTGAGGTGTCTATGTAGCTCAGACGCCTGAAACTTGCTGTAGACTGTGATCCTGCCTCTGCTTCCCCAGTGCTGGGACTCCAGGCATCCGTCACCATGCCCAGCATAAATTATTCATTTTGGGGGTCCTGGAGATTGAATTTAGACCCTCCTACATGCTAGGCAAGCGCTCTATTATTGAGCATTACCTATAGCCTTCTTTTTGTTTTTTATTTTGAGACAGGTTCATTTTAAGATGTCGAGGCTAACCTTGAATTTACAATAATCTCCACTAAATTTAGAAGCAAGGGGTCAGACCAGAGCGTCCTTACTCAGGACAGTGAAGTCCAAAATCTGAGTCCTCTGACTCAGAACAGAAGAGTGAAGACTCATTTCCCTCCTCCCTAGGACTCAGAAATCTCAATCCTCTTCCCTTGGACCCGTTCCTCAGGTCTTTCAGGGCATCAATATAATACCTTACACAAACGTAAGTGCTAGACTCACTCACAACCCTCCCGTCGCGTACTCATGCCCTGGAGCCCAGAATTCTGAGTCCCCAGAATCTCCATCCTCTGGCTCCAAGAGTTCAGGCTCTCAGCTTCCCCAATACCTAATCTAGTAGTAAGGAGCCCCTCCCGAAGGCCTGTTCTCCCTACCACCCGAGAATCCAAGTCTCCAACTCGATGCACTCGTAGAAACCAGGTGTCTGAGTCATCAACTGCCTCCTCCAAACCCCAGAAACCCTGGCTGTAGGCTCTTCTGGCCCCGGACTTCCCGACTAGGATGAGCTGGCTCATGGATTAGGAATGTGGTGATCTCACAGCCCATCCCTGCCCGGTTACCCTGATGTCCCCAATCCAGAGCCCCAGCTCCCCTCCCAGACTATCTTCCGTTTGGCTGGGACATAGGGAACCGGAAGCCTGGGTCCCTTGGCGGGCCAAGACTCCAGCTTCTAGACCAACGCGGGGCAGAGAGCTTGGCGAGGATCCCAGGAAGGAGGTGGAGCTTTCTTTTCGAGACCGGTGCTTCCTAAGAGCACCCTATATACGGCCCTGAGCCGGAGCCCACGAGCCCCACCCACCCAAAATATTCAGGGGTGGTACTTTGATAACTACGACTTCTAGTGTCCTAATTTGCATATCCCCGCCCCGAAAGAACTTTTCGGCCGAAGATGGGACTTTATTAGCATAGCTCCTCCCACAGGCGGACTGCCTGAAAGGAGCGCTTAGCGGGGCTGCGGGTGGGACGGGTCTATATTAGCATATCCCCGCCCTTCTTGGAATTCCCCTTCTTTGCAAACTTGTTTCCCCTACCCTTATTAGTATAGCTCCTCCCTTTCCCTGACCTCGCCTTCTCCTGAAGCAGCCGGAGACGTGCGTCCTACAGACCGGAGCTCATGTTTATGCAGTATTTATTAGCATAACCCACCCCTTAGTCTTGCCTGACTCCCCCCTAGGCGGTAGCGGCGGCGGCAGCAGCAGTGGCGACATGAGCAGCGGGGCGGCGTCCGGGACT
>LZPO01044424.1:189140-214874 GCA_001675575.1 Neotoma lepida | reverse complement strand
GGTTTTTAGGTAGATAGCAGTTCAGCTCAGCTCCATTTCCCCAGGTGCAACACAAGCGTGACACCTTTTCCAGGACATAGCAAATACGCCCTCCACCTTTATGCTGGATTACGAACCGCCCATGTGCCCGAGTGGGGAAACACACGAAGATGGGCGTGTGCACGGGCCTGGTTCTCTGCTCCCCGCGACAGCGGTGGGGTCAAGTCACGCTTTGTCCGAGTTTCAGGGCCGCTGCTCAAGAGGAGGGTGGCGCGAGAGGCAGGGGAACGGACTCGGCAACAGGACGTCAGGGACATGCGTGTATCCGTGCGCGGCGGAAACACGTGTGTCATGGTAGACCTCGGGTCCGACGACCCTGACTCCCCCACGCACACACTGAAGCCGGGGAGTCGAAGAGGCCCAACAACTTCCGGAATCCGCTGTGAATCAGAGGCACAGTTCGGGGATCCGGCGCTCCGGAGCAAGTCTTCATTGAGGCCTTCTCAGGCTACCCGGGGTGGGGGTNGGGAGTGTACAGTGCAGAGTCAAACAAGCCCCCTCCACCAAGACCACACCGACCCGCCCTTGGTGCTTCAGCCAATCCTGAATCCTGTAGGCACAAGCTCCACCCTCCTGAAAAGCTGCACCCTTGCAAGGCTGGTCCACGCCCATACAGACAATTGCGTAGGGCCCGCCCTGCCCTGCAAGCCCCGCCCCTTGTAGACTTCCCAAAGCACCAAGCCCTGCCCTTGGGGACACGCCCCTCCCACGCGTTGCCTTCCTCCGCTCTATACCCCCTGGTAGAAGCCCCACCCCGTACCTGGAGTAAGGGGGCGGAGGGGCGTCGTGCACCCCAGAGGCTGCTAGCGCTTGCTCGTAGGTGGGGAGGCCTGGGGGTAAGGGTGGAGACGAGGGCGTCGGAGGACTCAAGGGGCTGATGAGCCCGGTCCTGGGGACAGAAAAAGAGTGGTTAATATAAAACCTACATTGGAGTGCCCCTGCCTCCTGGGAGCTCGATGACTAGAATGAAGCACCATGATACCCAGGTATAGCTATCAGACACCCTGTGAGACTCTGCTGGTGGGAAAGACACACCTAGACAACTCATAGCTCATACAAACACATGCTGCGACCTGTACACTTGGAAAAGACTATGCCACTGACAGCTATGGACTACGGCCTATACAGGAGAAGCTTCACCACTTGCAATTTGTTCACAGTGATGACCTCACTGAAACCTGGTATTCAAAAGACTGACAGGTATCAACTTCACGCAGATTTTTCTCTCCATAGGCCTATGGTTCCAGACTCTTCATCACTGATCTCCCGCCTCAGACTTTAGCCCTTCTCCTCAGATCAAACCTCCTCCCTCCCACTTTCCTCTCCATTCACCTCCCAAATTCCCTCCTCCTGGAAGCCCCCTTACTCTTGTTGACGGGACTCCCAGACTCTGAGTCGGCGNCGCCGTCGGTAATGTAGATACCAAAAAGCTCCCAAGCCAGCCAACACGATGAGCAGGACCCCAGAGGTCAGGCCCACCGCTAGGCCTGCAACATCTACTCGGCCACGCCCTGTGGGTAGAGGGTACCACTGATCCAGGGGCTACCACCTCCTCCAACATCTTAATTCCCTTTCCTAAGGGCATGGGCTAGAAAGCAAGGCAGAGAGATCTGAGTTCCCTTCCTGCCCCTGTGGCCTCAGGCAACAAACACTATAGTTTTCTGGAGTCTGTTTCCTGCTTTGCAGAATAGGAACATGAACCCTACCAGGAGCTCATGAAAACTCATTGAGATTTGAGTAGGGAGTGATGGCCCAGGCCTGTCATTTCAGCTACTTGGGAGTCTAAGGCTGAAGGATGGCATGTTTGAAGTCTGTCTGACAGTGAATTCAAGGTCAGCCTGGGCAAGTTAGGAGACCCTTTCACAAAACAAGAAATGAGAAGAGAATTCAATTTCAGACATAGCTCAGTGGTGGGGCAGTTAGGTAGCATACTTAAGGCCCTGGGTTCATCCCTACCACTGGAGAGGGCAAGAAAGGAAGAAAATTCATTGCAAATGTATGAATGTGTATCTTCTACTTAAACTGAACTGTGTTAGTGTAGCACAAGAGGAAGGACCATTCCACAGGAAGGCTTCAGCATTTACAAGGCTAACAACGGATAAATTGGAGGACACCCTGATATATGGAGGTGTCAAACTTACATGAAGCTGTGCCTAAGGTGCAGGCCCCATCAACAAACTAAGGGAGCAAAAGGAGACTTCAGCATCCCTAATCTCAATTTGACTTGGTTTGCTTTTAGCTCTTTTTATTTTTAAATACTTTTTTAAATAAGATTTATTTATTATGTACAGTGTTCTACTTGCATGTATCCCTGCATGCCAGAAGAGGGCATCAGATCTCATTATAGATGGTTGTGAGCCACCATGAGGTTTCTGGGAATTGAACTCAGGACCTCTAGAAGAGCAATCAATGTTCTTAACCTCCGAGCCATCTCTCCAGATCCTTAAATACGTTTATATACTTTTTGTCATGCTGGAGATCGAACCTCCAGGGTTTTTGTTTCTTTTGTTAGTGGTGGTTTTGGTTTTTCAAGACAGTGTTTCTCTGTGTAGCCCTGGCTATCCTGGAACTCACTCTGTAGACCAGGCTGGCCTTGAACTCACAGAGATCCACATGCCTCTGCCTCCTGAGTGCTGAGATCAAAAGTGTGTGCCACCACTGTTCCAATGAACTTCTAGTTTTTTAAAAAACATTTTATGTGTATGTGCACCACATTCATGTCTGGTGCCATAAGAGGTGTTGGATCCCCTGGAACTGGAATTCATGATTGTGACCATTATGTAGATGCTGGAAACTGAACCTAGGTCCTCTGCAAGAGCAGCAAGTGTTCTTAACCCCTGAGCCATCTCTCCAGCCTCATGTTGATTTCCTAAATAATCTATTTTATTATTTTATTTGTGTATATGTCGGGGGGGAGGTAGGTACACGTGTGTGGGTACTCACAGAGGTCAAAGGAAGGCATTGGACCCTCTGGATCTGCTAGAGTTATCACCAGTTGTGCGCAGCATCCAACCAGGGTCCTGGAAACCAAACTCCAGTATTCTGCAACAGCAGCAAGCATTAAGTGCTGTGCCATCTCCCTAGCCCTTATTGCAGAATTTTTAAAAATAGGGTGTGTGTGTGTCTGTGTGTGTGTGTGCATGTGTGTGTGTGCTCGTGTGTGTATGTGGTGTGGTGTGTGTGTGTGTGCATGTGTGTGTATGTGGTGTGTGTGTGTAGTGGCCACAGTTCAACCTTGGATGTTTTTCCCCAGGAGTCATACACTGTTACTGTTTTCATTTAATTATTTATATGTATGCATATATGTGTGTAGAGGTCAGAGGACAACTACCAGAAATCACTTCTCTCCTTCTATCATGTGGGATCCAGGGACTGAACTCAGATCATCAGGCCTGATGATGGGCACAGTCACTTGCTGAGCAGTCTCACTGGGGTGCCTTGTTTTTTGAGAAAGGTTCTCTCATTAGGAGGGGAGGGGGGCAGACCTCAGTAACTTAGGCAGGCTGGGTACCCAGGGAGCCCCATGGACCCTCCTGTCTCTCCTCTCACACAGTGGGATTACAGAGGTATACCAGCAAGCTTAGCTTTCTCCTATAGATTCTGGGGATCAAACTCAGGTCTTTGGGGTTGCACGGCAAACACTTTACCAACAGATCCATCTCTTCAGCCCTTGGTTTTGTTTTATTGAGATATGGAGTCTCAAGCTGGCCTCAAACTTGATATGTAGCAGAGGCTGGCCTTGTACTCACAATCTTTTTGCTTTGGCCTCTGGAGTAGCTGGGATTGAAAGACCAAGGCCAGGGCCATTTTATCTGGCTACCTCCCATCTCCACCTCCAACCTTGCTTTAGCTTGCAGTGAGAAGACAGGGCTTTCAAAGTCTGGCAGATTTCAGGTGATCCAAGGAGCCACTAGGCCTTGCTAGGATTATAGAAAAGGAGCTATCTCCCCTAGCAACCAGTTCAACTGTGAGGACTCCAGCACAGACCCAGGGCCTGTTGCTAAGGTGCATCCACTCCTAGCAACCAGGCCATGAGGGGGTGGGGCAGCTGGTGCCCAGAGGGGGGTCCTCCAGCTGGGCAGGAGGCCCTGGTCCTCCAGCTAGGTACAGTTGCTAGGGAGAAGGCCTCCTTAGCAACCAGGCAGGCTGTGGCTGGCATNGGGCTGTGGGGGAGGGGAAGCAGCCAGGTAGCGCTTCTGGCTTCCTCTCTCTGGCCTGGCCAGCGCCCTGTTGCTAAGGAGCAGCCCCCCTTAGCAACAAGGCTCAAGCCAAGATGAGGGCTTCAGAACTCACAGGAGGGGCTGAGGTACGCAAACTGTACAGGTGAGAATGGCCAGGCTTCCTGCCCTAGCTCTGTTGCTAGGGAACGGCCCCATTAGCAACCAAGATGCAAGTAAGGGGCTGGGGCTCTGGAGTCTAAAGAAGGCCCAGGTGAGTTTGTCCTTCTGACAGTCCCCATGAAAATGACCCTTCCTTCCATCTCCCCACCCACACGACCCCCTCCTGGGGACTTGGGCCCTACTATGAATGTGAATGCAGTTGTGTTGGGTTTCTCAGACAAGAGCCGTAATGAAAAGGGAGGGGACACCTTGTCAGTCATCTCTGGGCAGCATGGGATTTGAGGGACGGTGGTCCTTGTATGTGTGGAAGGGATTTTGGATTGAACTCCAGGGCTAAGGGCTGCTTCCCCAACACGGAGCAAGAGGGCTGAGGACCACTCACCTCCCTTGCCATTGTAGGTATAGCTTTCCCAGAAGCGTTCCTAGAAGGATTGGAGGGGAAGAGATGGGAAAAGAAGCAACTAAACATGGAACAGCCCCCCACAACCAGTCCACCCTGATATCTGAAACCCTAGGGAGGTAAAGAGGGAGATGAAGGCTGGATGCCTGCGATCCTTAACACCTGGGGAAGGCAGAGAGGACCTTGATGCCAGGGTCCTCTGAGGCCCTCACCGTCAGTGTGTTGTCCTCAAAGTACTCCCGGGCCTCCTCCCAGGAGCACCTCTCCTCCTGGCACTCCCGTTCCAGGTTCCCAGGGGTCAGCAACTCCAGGTCCCAATGGTTAGCCCGAGGAATCCGCCTGTGGCCAACTAGGAAACTCTGGGCCTCCGGAGGATCCAGGAAGATGTCAAGAACTAAGGACATCAGGGTCAAAAGCAGAGAGGCCTTAGGATTGAGGACAAAGAAAATAAAGAGCTACGGGGTTCTGAGGGGTGAGGGCCAGGTATGAACAAGGAGGGCCAGGGTCTGGANGATTGGGTATGAGGGAGGATGACTGGAGCCTGGGAATCTACTTCTAAAGGAGGAAGGCTGGGGCCTGGATCCTTGGGTCTAAGGGAGGAGGCTGAGGCCTAGATCCTTGGGTCTGAGGGAGGAGGCTGGGGCCTGGACCCCTGGGTCTGAGGGAAAAGGGCCAGGGTCAGGGAAGCCAGGAAGTATCCTGGGTAGGGGAAGGCAGAAATTAAACCTCTGCAAGGCTCTTCCCCAAACACTCACCTTGGTTTTGCTCTCCCTTAGATAAGGTGTCCAGGCAGGTGGCCAATCCCATATAGACTAAGAGCAGGGAAGGATGGCCCCTCATATTGTGTGGACTCCCAAACGACAAATGCCTCAGCAGAGTTATGAGGCCAGGACTCCCTGCCTGGACTCTGCAGTCAATGAAAGAAAAAGCAAGCACTCATCTCCCATGCTAGACACCACAGTCTGTATCAACTCCTCTTACTTTTCAAAACAATCCGATTACTCCTGCCGTTCTATAGATGACCAAACTGTCACCAGGTGGGAAAGTTACTTGCCTATTGTACCAGGTATTCAAATATGAGAGGAGGATCTCAGAGATGACAGTGCCCTCCCAATGATGAGCACAAAATTGGTGTGCTTTCTTCTTCTATACCTCTGCTCTGTCCACCGTACCCATCACAGATCTGACACAGAGTAAGCATTCAAACAGGTTCATCTTCAGTCCTGATCCCTTCCAACCTGGCAGATTCCATTCCAAGTCAACCTCCCTCAGCCTGTTGCCTCATCCACCCTCAGAGATCAAAGATTACAGGACAGATGAGGGCCTAAGTTCCTAGGTCTGAAGGCTTGAGGGGACAAGGGGCCCTGGACTCCAGGGCTTAGGGCTTAGGGTCCCAAGTTTCTAGATACCAATGGTGTGGGGAGTCGGGACACCAGATCGCCCCACCCCCCACCCTCAAGTTTCTCTGAGAGCATTATTCACTTACCTGCCCAGACCTGGGAGCCCTGCCTCTCCTCTTCTTAAACGAAGACCCCCTGGGTCAGCAGTAGCTAGCTGTGAAAAGGGGTAGGGGTAGGGGAGGGGAGAGGAAGGAGGAGGGTGCTTCACTTCGGTAACTAGGCCCAATCCTGGCTTCTGGCAGGGGGCGGGGCTACTGATTACCTGCTCTGGGAGGGACTCAGGTAAGGGACAAAGTACTTAAAGGAACCTTAGGACTAAGGGCTTTGGGGACACAGCCCCACATAGAAGCAAGGCTTTCCTATTCTATGGAGGCATCTAGGGGGCTTTATTTAGAGTCTTCTCCTCTCTCCTTTCCCAGCCCGGGTCTCTCCCTACAGACCATTTGCTTGGCAGAGCCAGGAAAATAAATCTTGGGTCTCTAGAGATCTACAAACTGGTGGGAACGGAATGCCTTGGTTCCTAGAATAACTGGGCGGTACCACATTATATCTGTTTCCGGAGGGTGACTGACTTGAACAGTTTGGCCTCGTGATCTTTTGACTATAGCTCTTTCTATAATATGGGCAAAGAAGAATTCTCACTTAGTCGTCTCTTAAGATGCAACGGGAAAAAATAGGTATATATTTGGGAAAGTGGGTATCAGAATCTCTGGGCGAAGGAATTAGTTCTTAAACTCAGACTTGAAGAGACTCAAAGTAACTACCCCACTCTGCCTATTACAGGCTAAGCTGTCTCCGATATTCAAGCCACTTTCGCTCACCGGAACCTTCGAGTTGTCACTCACGTTTCCGGGGGGTAGAAGAGAAGAAGAAAGGACTTACCAGCCTAGACGAAGCGCCTCTGCAACTAGGGGCAGTGTTATTTCCGGTTTCTGCTGTCGAGCGGAAGTGGGAGGAGTTGAGTGGAAAAAAAGAGTACTCTTTTCCGGTTCGGGACACAGGAGAAGCAGCGACGGGTCGGATAACCGTTTGTGAGGTGAGCTGCAGGCGGTGTGGGGTCGCGTCGCTAAGATCCCTTCTTGTGGGTGGGATATTTGAAGTTCCAAGGGTCATAGGGTAAGATTTCTCACTCCGACTTCCCGTCACTCATTAATAAGAGCGCTCTGGACTCCCTGAGTTGAAAGCTGAACTACATCTCCCAGCATGCCCTGCAATGTCAGCCTCATCCTGGGAGCTCTTAGAAAATGTAGTTTGGCAGTGGAAAAGCGATCCGTCCCAGTGCAGGGTGGAACGTGGGACTCACTGGATTAGTGAGAGTTGAGGCAGGATTCCTTAATCCACTTCAGTTTTACAGACAATGGTGAGGAGAGCGATGAGCAGTAGTGGATGAGGCCCTGAAGGATCCTTGAAGCAAGTGAATTATTTTATTTTACTTGAGACAAGAGTCTCACTACGTAGCCCTCGCTGTCCCAGAACTCACGATGTAGTTCAGGCCGGCCTCAAACTCACAGAGATCCACCTGCCTCTGCCGCCCTAAATGTTCAGATTAAAGGGGTGCACCACCACGCCCAGCCACTTATTTTCATTTTTTATTTTTTTTATTGTTTGTTTTTCCAGATAGCCTTGTGTAACAGCTCTGGCTACCCCGGAACCAGCTCTGTAGACCAGGCTGGCTTCAAACTCNCAGAGATCCTCCTGCCTCTACCTCCCAAGTTCTGGAATTTAAGGCATAGCCTACCCGGCGATTATTTTATATTTTTGAGACAGGTTTGCATGCTGTCCAGGGTGGCATCACATTTCACTATGTATCTCTGTAGGGAGATTAAGATTTATTTAAAATGGGTGCGGTGGGCACATCTTTAATCCCGTCACTGGGGAGGCAGAGGTAGGTGGATCTTTCAGAGATTGAGGCCAGCCTGGGCTACACCTGATGTTCCAGGTCAGCAAGGGCTACATAGTGAGACTCTGTCCCAAAAAGGAAAAAAAAAAGGATTTATTTATTTTTATTTTATGTGAATGAGTGAGGTTTTTTGTTTGTTTTTCGAGACAGGGTTTCTCTGTGTAGCCTTGGCTGTCCTGAAACTCACAGAGATCCACCAGCTACTGCCTCTGAATGCAGAGATTAAAGGCGTGGGCCGCCACTGCGCAGCTTGAATGAGTGTTTTGCCTGCGTGTATGATTGTGCACGACTCGAATACAGTGCCTACAGAGGCCAGAAGAGGGCCATCAGATCACCTGGCACTGGAGTTAATTGTGAGCTGCTGTGTGTTAGGTATCATACCCAGGTCTTCTGGAAGAGCAGCCAGTGCTCTTAGTCACTGCACATCTCTCCTGCCTCTCAATTTGTTTTGTTTTTTGTTTTTGTTTTGAGACGGGGTAGCCCCGTACTGAAATTCTAAGCATGCAGTCACCACTCTAGCTCATGAGCTTTATTGGGATATAATTTTACATAATATATACTTTGCCCACTTAAAGCAAACAATTCAGCCATTTGTAGTATATTCACAGAGTTGTACAGACATCACCACTAACGATTTTAGAGCATGTTCTGTGGGTGTGGTAGCCCACACCTGTAATCCCTCCAGTTCTAGCAGATTTAATGCCCTCTTCTGGCCTCCAAGGGCACCAGGCAGGAATCTGCTACACAGGCATAGACACTCAGTGGTGGAGGCAGCAGAATCAGAAGTTCAGGGTTATCCTCAGGCTGCAGAGAGACTCAGAGGCCAAGCTGGGCTAAATGAAATCCTGTCTCAAAACAATTTCAGGACGTGTTTAATAACTCCAAAAGAAGCCCTGTCCCACATTGTTTGCCGCGTCTTCTGTCTTTCCTTCTCCCATCCCTGGCAGTCTCTACACTCCTGTGAATTTGCCTTCTCTGCACCTTTCTCCATGTGCAGTCATACAGTATGTGGGCTTATGTGCCTGACGTCTGTCACTCAGCATGCTGTTTCTAGATCCCTCCGTGTTATATCCCGATACCGTTTGTGGATGAATAGTATTCTGTTGTATGAGATATACCACATTTCATTTCTCCATCAGTTGATGGCTCTTTAGGATTGTTTCTACCTTTTGGCTGTTGCAGGTAGTGCTGCTGTGAACATTTGTGTACAGGTTTGTGTGGATGTTCTCAGTTCATTGGGGTAAAATCTGTGGATCAAGGACTGTGTTGATCCTCCTCTAGAGGAACTTCCTCCTCACGTTGTGTGTGTGGCTCCCAGTTTCTCCACCTCTTCATTCTCACTTTTTAAAAATGATTTATTTATTTATTTATGCCTGCATGTATATCTGTGTGAGGGTGCCAGGTTCCCTGCAACTGGAGTTACAAATAGTTGTGGGTACTGGGAATTGAACCCTGGTCCTCTGGAAGAGCAGCCAGTGCTCTTAACCTCTGAGCCACCTCTCAAGCCCCCCATTCTCACTTCTTAACTATTTGTTGGTTATATGTGGTTATAATAGTAGGGTGTGAACTGATTCTTCATTATGGTTTTCATTTTAATTTTGAGAGCATGCTCAAGTGTGTGTGTGTGTGTGTGTGTGTGTGTGTGTGTGTGTGTGTGTGTTCCACAGTGTCTCTCTGAGAGTATTTCAGTGCCCACAGAAGCCAGAAGAAAGCGTTGCATTCTCCCTGGGGCTGGAGTTACAGGTAGTTGTGAACCATCAGACATAGGTGCTGGGAACAGAACTTTGGTCCTTTGCAAGAGCAGCAAGTGCTTTTAATCCCTGAGCCATCACTCCACCCCAGTCTCTGTTTTTGTGTGTTTGGTTGGTTGGTTTTTGGTTTTGTGGATACCATGTCCCCTCAGTTCGGCTTTGTTAAGAAGTTACGCTTTTGTAGGATCATTAGGGTAAGGTCCAAGTTGCAGAAGATTTGTGTTCTCGTAAAAGGAGGGGGAAATGCAGGGATGTGGTTCAGTAGAATGTACCTAGATGTGTGAAAGAAATCCTGCANCCCATCTCCGGATCCAAGAAACTGATGGTGATGGTGAAAGCTTGTAATTCCAGCGTTCCTGAGATGGAGACAGGAGAAGGGGAATTCAAGGTCATCCCTGGCTACATAGTGTTAAGTTTCAAACCCAAGACAAATTGCTGAGGTGCCTATTTAACATATCAAAGTAGACCTGGCAGGTTCTCTCAGCATCCCTCAGTCCCTACCAGTTACTGAGTATGGCTGGCACACCCCTGCCCTCTACCCTGAACTCTCCAACCCAAGAGCTGGCTGCCCTTCTCCCAGTCATTATATAGGGCTCTTCCCTGTACAATGCAGACATTTTGGCTACCCACCCTTTTTGGACCTTTGGCCTGGCTGTTGCACCTAGTTCCCCTCTCTCCCCTCTGCCTTCCCCTCCCCCTCTCCTATATGGCCATACTCAGTCAGTCCATGTCCTCTCTGGACTCTCCCAGATGTCCCTGTCTCTGCCTGTGCTCTCCCACATATCTATAATAAACCTTCTCCTCCATCATACCTAGGAGCAGTCATGTCCTTTCTGTTCCTTTTTATTTCTTTTTTTATTCACCTAGCAAGTGGGCTAATGAGCTGGTGCCTCAGATGAGGTGCCTCAGAGGACAGCCATCTGCAAAGCAGGAATGGGGTCTTCATCACCAACACTGTAGTACTGATATCCATGCTTGAACTTGCAGTCCCC
The DNA here is from genome assembly GCA_001675575.1 of Neotoma lepida. Classification (NCBI taxonomy): domain Eukaryota; kingdom Metazoa; phylum Chordata; class Mammalia; order Rodentia; family Cricetidae; genus Neotoma; species Neotoma lepida. The sequence goes on along the minus strand of LZPO01044424.1, from coordinate 204,052 downwards.
ATGAGAAAGTGACACACACCTGTCACCCCAGCCCTTAGGAGGCCAAGGTAGGGGAATTTCTGTGAGTTCAAGGCTAGCCTGAGCTACAGTATGAAACACACACACCTCAAAAAGGACAAAAAACAAGTTCCTTTTAGTTTAAGTGACTTGCTGTGTGGTGTCCAGTGGCTCTGCAGGGTGGGGTGCTGCTAAGCTACATTTTTCTCTTTCTGTGCCGCCCTCTGGCTCTCCAGTCCCTGTAGGCCTCTCTCTCTCAATGCAGCCACCCACAAACATTGCCTGAGTCAGGTACCAGAGATTGTGAAAGGGTGCTGTCCACATCCCTTACCCCTCCTACATGACATAGTCTGTAGTTTGGGTTTTATCTTGAGCCCTTCTGAAAAGCTCCTTGTATCTCTAGCTTGTAGTATTTGGGGGAGGCTGTGCTAAACCTGTACCCTACCAATAAGCTAAGTTTCTAGCGCTGGGTCTCTAGATCGAGAGACTCTGGAGAAGGACTTGGAGTGAAAAGGCAGACTAGATTATAGATGATACCCTATCTTAATATAAAAAATAAATATACACATAAAAGCACCAAAATTGAGACAGTGAGGGGTGGGGACATGGCTCAGAGGCAGAGCACATGCCCTGCTCACAGACTACACTAGCTCCAATCCCACCACACACACACAAATGTTAGACAAATGCATGTGTCCATTTCCTTGGCCATCTGAGCCTCCAAATTTCTGAACTTCATGTGGCCTCAGAAATTAAACTGTACATGTCTAAGGGAATAAAATAAGAAGGACAAATCCCATAATATCAGAGATGGGGGTGTGGACTTCTGAAAGGATATAGCAATCTCTCTTTTTTTTTTTTTTTTTTTTTTCTTTTGAGACAAGGTTTCTCTGTAGCTTTGGAGCCTGACCTGAAACTCACTCGGTAGCCCAGGCTGGCCTCAAACTCAGAGATCCGCCTGCCTCTGCCTCCCGAGTGCTGGGATTAAAGGTGTGCATCACCACTGCCCGTTTTTTGTTTTTTGTTTTTTGTTTTTTTTAAATGTACATTGGGGTTTTTCCTGCATGTATGTCTGTGTGAGGATGCCGCATCCCCTGGAACTAGAGTTACAGATAATTGTGAACTGCCATGTCGGTGCTGGGAATTGAAATTGAACCTGGGTCCTTTGGAAGAGAGGCCAGAGTGGCCAGTGCCCTTAACCACCGAGCCATCCTCCAGCCCCCTTAGCAGTCTCTTGAATCCTAGATCTTACAAGCTCCGCTGCTCTAAGCAGGCAGCTTTCCTTCTAAGCCTCAGCAAAGGAGACACTTAGGAGACAGACAGGAGAGTATGGCTGTGGCACCATAGCCTATGACATCAGGGTTGCAAGACTGACATGTGAGCTGGGCATGGTGGCATAGGAAGATCTCTGGGACTTCAAGGCCAGCCTGGTCTATAGAGTGAGTTCCAGGCTAGCCAAGGCTACATAGTAAGCCAAGGCTATATAATAAGACCCAGTCTCCAAAAAAAATTGGCCTGTGGACAGAGGCCAGGCAAGTTCTCTTCTTAAAGTTAATTATTGTTATCTCTGTGTGCATTCCTGGTGTGTGTGTGTGCACATATGTGTTGTGCATGATGTTGGGGGCACTTGTGTCACAGCACACAAGATCAGAAGACATCTTTGTGTCTCTCCTTCCATGTTCACATGGGTTCTGGGGATGGAACCCAGGGCATGAGGGCTGCACAGCGAGTGTCTGTTACTCAGTGCCATCTTGCTGTCCCATTAAATGTTTTTATCACATTATTCGTTTGTGTGGATGTATGTTGTATGTTCACACAGGCATGTATGCCACTACACTTTTGGAGGTCAGAGGACAACTTACAGGAATTAGTTCTTTCTTTCCAGCATGTGGATCTGTAAACAGATTTTTCTTTGGGCCGCCAGCTCACAAAAAAATGACATGGAGACTTATTATTAATTATGAAAGCTCATCCTATAACTTAGCATTGTCCCACTATCTCTTATAACTTAACCCATTTATATTAATCTACGTTCTATCGCGTGGCTTTTTACCTCCCTTCCATCTTGCACCCCGTTTCCTCTGTGCGTCCTCTCGCATCTTTCCCATGCCTAGATTCATCTCCAGTTCTCTTCCTGCCTAACCTCTTCCTGCCTAACCTCTTCCTGCCTAGCTATTGGCCATTCAGCTCTTTATTAAACCAATCAGAAGGCGCCTTGGCAAAGACATCTTCACAGTGTCCACAAAGACTGTTCCACAACATGGATCCCAGGGGTTGAACTCAGGTTGTCAGGTTGCAGGAAGCACCTTTACCCCTTGAGCCATCTCACTACCTGGCCAGTTTTGTTTGTTTTTTTGTTTTTTGGTTTTTTTGGTTTTTTTCAAGACAGGGTTTCTCTTTGTAGCTTTGGCACCTTTCCTGGAATTCACTCGGTAGCCCAGGCTGGCCTCCAACTCACAGAGATCCGCCTGCCTCTGCTTCCCGAGTGCTGGGATTAAAGGCGTGCGCCACCACCACCTGGCCTGGCAAGTTTTTTTAATTTGTTTTGTTTTTCTCTTGGTATTTTGTTTGGTTGGTTTTTTGAGACAGGGTTTCTCTGTAGCCCTGGCTGTCCTGGAACTAACTCTGTAGACCAGGTTGGCCTTGAACTCACAGCGATCCACCTGCCCTTGCCTCCAGAGTGCTGAGATTAAAGGCGTGCACCAATGCTGATGCTGCCGCCGCCGCCGCCGCTGCCACCTGGCTGTTTGTTTAGTTTTTACACTTGTGTAGGCTGGAGAGATGTCTCAGCTTTAAGGGTATTTGTTGCTCCTGCAGAGAACCCAAATTTGATTCCCAGCACCCACATGGCAGCTTGCAATCATCTGTAACTCCTATCCCAGGGGATCTGACACCCTCTTTTGGCCTCCAAAGACACAAGACACACACAAGTGGTGCATAGACATACATGCAGGCAAAAACTCATACACATAAAATAAAAATAAATAAGTTTTTAGCAAGGTAGTGGTAACACACTCCCTTAATCCCAGTATGGGAGGCAGAGACAGGCAGATCTCTGAGGCCAGCCTGGTCAGTTCCAGGACAGCCAGGGCTACACAGAGAAACCCTGTTGGAAAAGAAAAAAAAAAAAAAAATGCCCCTTGGGCCTGGAGAGATGGCTCAGCAGTAAGAAGGCCTCGATTTGGTTCCCAGTACCCCCTCCCCCATGTCAGGCAGCTGTAACTTCAGCTCCAGGGAACCTGACATTCTCTTCTAGCCCCTGGGCACCTGCAGAAGTGTGGCAAAACATACACACAGACATGTACAGAAATAAAAATAACATCTTTAGAGAAGACGCTCCCCGTTTAGTTTTTCCTCCCACTTAAAGAGTGTTTCACCAGCCCAGCAGAATCCTCTACCCGTGGCCAAGAGATGCCAGCCAGCCAGTGCCAAATACTGCTCAGGGTTAAGGCAGTTTGGCGACTAAGAATAAAGCAGGAACTTGCCCATAAGGTCAGCAGGGAGCAGAAGCCCCGGAGACCGGGAAGTGGGTGTGAGTGAGAGTAGGCGGCAGGTGCTGGAGGATTGGGGGCTGGGAGATCAGAGCAAGCTTGGCAGGTAGATGCCAAGGGCAGAATGGCTCTTCTTCATAGACAGGACTGTTTGTTTGCAGTGGATGGAATGCTTGCTGGACTAACATTCTTAATGAGCTACATTCATAACATCTTGCCAAGTTGCCTAAGATGTGTGTGGTGATATTTTGCTTGTGATCTAACAAATAAAGCTTGCCTGAAATCGGAGTGTGGAGCTAAGTCACTAGTTAGCCATAGAGGCCAGGCAGGGGTGGCACACACTTTTAATCCCAGCACTGGGGAGGCAGAGGCAGATGGATCTCTGGGAGTTGAAGGCCACTCTGGACTACACAAGATTGATCTAGTCTAAAAGAGAAACAGAGCTAGGCGGTGGTGGCACACACCTTTAATCTCAGTACTTGGGAGTCACATGCTTTAATCCCAGCACTAGTGGTGGTGCACACCTTTAATCCCAGCACTAAGGAGGCAGAGGCAGGTGGAGTTTGAGGCCAGCTTGGTCTACAGAGTGAGATTCTGTCTCAAAAACAAAAGGAAGTGGCCCGGTGCCTGGCTGTCTCTCCTCCCTGCATCAGACACTGTACTACCGTGGCTGAGGCTGTGCTTAAGTCAGTTGAACAGGCTTCTGGGGCAGTTCTTTGTGTGAGTGTCCTGGGGTCACCCCAGCCCTGCCACTGCCCCTTTGTTCCACAGGATGACACGGCATGGCAAGAACTGCACTGCAGGGGCTGTCTACACCTACCATGAGAAGAAGAAGGACACGGGTACCATCTTGGGGACCTCACTCTCTCCTCTGGTTTCACCCTCTGTGGGGGCGTTTTGCTCCTCTGTCCTGTTCTGCCCTTGAGTGGCCTGTCATTGCCCCATGTATACTAATGATGGTGACCATAGGCAGTGTGGCCCTTGTGGGTCATCTAACACATACCATCCCATGTCAGTCCCCTCTCCTCCCAACTATTCCCTGATACCACCTTTGTGGGAAGGAAGGCTGAGAGCCTCTTCACCCCCGCCCCACTGTGGGGGAATAAGGCTGACCTCCTGGCCCTTCTCAGGTTTCACTCAACCCCTACGTTTCCTTGGGCATTTGGTGAAAGCCATGTCCCCATCTGTCACCACCTTTCTCTGTCCCCAGCGGCCTCAGGCTATGGGACCCAGAACATCCGACTGAGCCGGGATGCTGTGAAGGATTTTGACTGCTGCTGTCTCTCGCTGCAACCCTGCCATGATCCTGTGGTCACGTGAGCAGGGGAGGGGCAGCTGGGGTGTGTGGGCTTCAGTCTCTTAGAGCCTCAGAGCTCCTCCACCACAGGTGGAGAGACTGCACTGCTAATAGCTGGGGCTGAGCTCAGCAGGCAGAATGCTTTCCTAGCCTTCAGGAAGCTCTGGGTTCATCTCCAGTACCACAGAAAACCAGGTGTGGTACACACCTGTTACCCTAGCACTTAGGCGATGCAGACAGGAGGATCAGGAGTTCAAGGCAAGCCTCAGCTCCATAGCAGTTTAAAGCTAACTTGAGCTACAAAATACCGTGTCCCAAAATAAAATGAAAAGAAATGGGCTGAAGGGAGTACTATGGAAGATGTCATCTAAGGATATTTAGTGGTACCCAGGATGGGGAGTGAATGGATGCTACCCTGAATATGCTTTGTGGTTCTCAGAATAGGGAATGAATGGATGCTGGACTGAGGATGCTCAATGGTGGTACCCAGGGTGGGGAGTGAATAGATATAGGAGTGAGTGGATGTCATCATGTGATAAAGCCCTGGCCTTGTGGCTGAGCCCAGGCCCCTGCTTTCCTTGTCCCCTCTCTGCAGCCCAGATGGCTACCTGTATGAACGGGAGGCGATCCTGGAGTACATCCTACANCAGAAAAAAGAGATTGCCCGGCAGATGAAGGTAATGGGTGCTGAGGAGAAGAGAAGGGATGCATCGGGGCAGTTTCTAATCCCAGCTCCTTTTCTCGAGGGGCCTTCACTGATGCTGGTCTCTGCCTGGAGCACCATCCACTCGCACTTCTCTCCAAATGTTTTCAGGCAGCATCTGTGTTGACCTCCTGCAGATCAGGGCCTCTGGGGTCCACCCTGCTCATCCTGCTCTCGAAACCTGTGACCCTTGTGTACCCTCATAGCCTCTGCTGTGTTTGTACTGGACTGCACTCTGCAGGAGCAAGTGCCCTTGCTCTCCTCAGCTCCAGGCACTTGGCAGAGGCTTGTGATGTAAATGGACACCATCCATGGGCCTCAGCCTTATCATGTCTGAAATGGCCACCAGTGTGAAATCAGAGGGCACCATAGAGCAAGTGGGAGATACAGATATGATTTCTTTAGGTGCTTATTGTGACCCAGGCCCATCCCTCCAAGGACAGGCTTGCTGGGTATCTAGGAGGTGTCCTTTATTTCTGTGTGTGGCGCACACCGTCTGGCCCCCCTTCCTTCCACAGCCTGGCTTTCTGGCACTCAGGATACACTGAGCAGTTGTTTTGTTTTTGTGTGGGGCTCGGGATGGAACCTAGGGCCTCACAGGCCAAGCACTTACAGCACTACCTCTGCTTTCCGCCTCTGGCCTCAGCATGCTCAGCACCCACTCCCCAGCCTCCGTGTCCTCCCCACAGCCCAGTGGCTAGTCAGGCTCTCCCTCATCATGGTACCCCTGTTGGAGGCTTCATGGACTCAGGCATGGTTACTATTGACACCTGCTGGGTGCCAGGCAGGACTGAGCAAGGGGCATACCTTACCTATTCTGGTCACACTGGACAAAGCACCCTGTACTGCTTATGGCCTTCCAAGTCAAGCCCCGCTATGGCAGGACAGGAGTTCCCTGGCCAGCCAGCATGCTTTACTGAGTGCTTACTGAGTGGCCATCAGGCTAAACACTTTAGAAACTTCACCGTATGGCTGTTTGTAGAGTGCTTGCTCAGTATGCATGAAGCCCTAGGTCCCTCCCCAAGTACCGTATAACCAGATGTTATGACTTGATTGGTGGCAGATCAGGAGTTCAAGGTCACCCTTGAGTTCCAGGCCGGCCTGGGCTCCATGAGCCCCAGTCTCACCTTGAATAGGGCCTCTTAACAGGAAGACTGTGAGTCCCACACTGTCTGAGTAGGAAACCAAGGACTCAGAAATGCCAGGGCCACCTTAGCAGGTGCACACAAAAACATCACCTGTTGCCAACCCCTGCCAGAGCTGCTTAGGGCTCCATCCTCCTGCTGGTGGATGGGGTAGATACCAGGGTGGGCCACTGGGATGCNGAGCCAGGCCCCTCTTCCCCCGCAGGCCTATGAGAAGCAGCGAGGAGCCCGGAGGGAAGAGCAGAAGCAGCTTCAACGAGCTGCAGCACAGGACCAAGTTCGAGGCTTCCTGGAGAAGGAGGCAGCCATCGTGAGCCGGCCCCTCAACCCCTTCATGCCCAAAGCTGCCACCTTACCCAACACAGGTGACAAAACCACCTGCCCTTGGCCAGGGGTCTTTTTTGTTTGTTTGTTTTTTTAAGATTTTGTTTGTTTGTTTGTTTTTTGTTTTTCGAGACAGGGTTTCTCTGTGTAGCTTTGGCGCCTTTCCTGGAACTCACTCGGTAGCCCAGGCTGGCCTCGAACTCATGGAGATCCACCTGCCTCTGCCTCCCGAGTGCTGGGATTAAAGGCGTGCGCCACCACCGCCCGGCTAAGATTTATTTATTATGTATACAGAAGAGGGCGCCAGATCTCATTACAGATGGTTGTGAGCCACCATGTGGTTGCTAGGAATTGAACTCAGGACCTCTGGAAGAACAGTCAGTGCTCTTAACCTCTGAGCCACCTCTCCAGCCCTGGCCAGGGGTTTTAAGGGGGTGGCTTCCTGAGGTATGTACCCCAGCTTCTCCCTCCTACAGATGGTGAGCAGCCAGGGACCAGTGCTGGTCCCCCAGGCAAGGACAAGGACAAAACCCTACCCAGCTTCTGGATTCCCTCACTGACACCCGAGGCAAAGGCCACCAAGCTAGAAAAACCAGTGAGTTACTGGTGTCCCAGCCTCCTGCCCCTTATGCCCCTTACATGATGATCCTGATCTTCCCTCTACCCTGTTGACCCTGCCTCTGCCCACAGTCCCGCACTGTGACCTGCCCAATGTCTGGGAAGCCTCTACGCATGTCAGACCTGACACCAGTGCGCTTCACGCAGCTGGACGACTCCGTAGACCGTGTGGGGCTCATCACACGCAGTGAGCGCTACGTGTGTGCAGTGACCCGAGACAGCCTGAGCAACGCCACACCATGTGCAGTGCTGCGACCATCGTGAGTAGGGTTGGGGAAAAGAGGCTGGAGGGGCCTTGAGATGCCACAGGACTGACCTTTGTGTTGTCTCCACTGCAGTGGGGCTGTGGTCACCCTGGAGTGTGTGGAGAGACTGATCCGGAAGGACATGGTGGACCCTGTGAATGGGGGTACGCTGACAGAGCGCGACATCATCGTGCTGCAGCGGGTAAGTTGTCGGTACCCCAGCCCAGCCCCCCACCCCATCCTAGCCCGCACCACAGACTGCTCGCTAGTGTCACACCCCCATGTTACTCCTCCTTCACACTCTCGCACTCTTGGTTCCCCACAGCACCTTGCGTTTCTCTTCCTACTGCCTCACAGCATTTTCCTGTGCACTCCTCCATCCTGGAACTTCTCCCCCTTTGTCAGAAAACCCCCACCTGTCTCTCCTGTGTCCCAGGTCCCCTCCTGCCATGCGACTTATTTTTTCTGCCGCACATAGGAACCATTACTATTGCCTGGAGCCCAGCTCGTCAGGCTCCTCCAGCTAGCCCTTTTCCCTCCTCTCCAGGGTGGCACAGGCTTCGCAGGCTCAGGAGTGAAGCTACAGGCGGAGATGTCCCGGCCAGTGATGCAAGCCTGAGCTGTGTGACCTAATAAACCTGCCTATGAATGGACTGGATCTCTGGTGCCTCACTGTAGGCAGGAGCTGCAGAAAGAGTGGGCTTAGCTGGGCGGTGGTGGGCACACCTTTAATCCCAGCACTCAGGAGGCAGAGGTAGGCAGATCTCTGCAAGTTCAAGACCAGCCTGGTCTACAAAGTGAGTTCCAGGACATCCAGGACTGCACAGAGAAACCCTGTTTTGAAAAACCAAAAGAAAGAAAAAAGGAAAGAGTGGGCTTGAAGTATGGGACACTCCTGGAAGCTGACTCAGTCACTTTTAACCATGCAGGAACCCTGGTAACAGGAGCCTGTCAATCAAGTCTCTTTCCAGCCTCAGTCAGAATCTGGGAGAGGGCACTCTGCCCAGGAAGTGCAGGGCTCAGGACATAACACACTCCCAGGCCGGCTACCCGACGAACATGCCTGCCGTGTGCCCTTAATTGCAGGGATCCCCTGCAGACCTGGCACATTTCTCGTATACAGTCCTGCCCTCACCTCTTTCCCTGGAGAACATCTCTCAAGAATCCCAACTTCCAGCTGGGTGGTGGTGCACACCCTGATCCCAGTGCCCCCGTCTCAAAAAAACAAAAAAGAACCTCAGCTTCCCTGCGTATGTCCAGCTTTCCTCTGTACCCTCCGCCCCAACCCCCGAAACTTGTTCAAAAATGACACAGACCACCAACACCCCAGCTCCAAGTAAAACCTAGCTTCTGTTTTTTCTTTCTGTACCGGGAAGGGCACACAGTAAGCAAGTGTTCAAGAGTTCTTATCTTTTCATTAAAAACAATTTGGTTATGTGAGGTGGGGGGGCTGTGCATGTGAGCGTAATGCCTGCACAGGGGAGGGCTGTGCATGTGAGCGTAATGCCTGCACAGGCCATGGTAGCCTGTCAGACCCCTGGAGCTGGAGTTACAGGCAGTTTTGAACAGCCTAGTCTTAGATGCTGGGAACCAAACTCTGGTCCTCTGCAAAGAACAGCTCACTGAGTGTTCTTAAGGAATGAGCCATCTGTGCAGCCCCGTGCTTTTATCCCAACACTCAGGAGGCTGAAACAGGAGGATTGCTGCAAGTTTTAGCCTGGCCTCTGCTACCTAAGACTGGTTCATGCCTTTAATCCCGGCACGGGAGGCAGAGGCAGGCCTGGTCTACAGAGCTAGCTCAAGGACAACCAAGGCCACACAAATAGTGTCTCGAAAAAACAAAAAAAGACTGTCTCAAAATAAGAACATACATATTTGAGTCCTTAAACCTGAGTAAGTTGTTGACGGGAAGAACACTGGCTGTGCAGTGATGAAATGAATGTGGGAGATGTTTTTAGTGTGTGGCATCTTGTATATTTATAATTTTACATCCTGTAAGTCTATTGCCAATATTTAAAAATAAACACCAGGCATCGTGGTATGTGCCTGGAACCTCGATCCCACCGCCTTCACTGCCAGCGTCTCACATTACCAGAGTGCATCAGGACACCCGGAACTTTTCTGTGTGCATAATTTGTTGCATTATGTTTTATTTTAATAAGATACTGTCAACAGCACAACCTCCCAAAGATTAGAGGCCTTTTGGCCAATAAATCTTGTGTTCTTCTGTAACCACTAGAGGGCAGAATGCCACCACCATGGAAAGGCTGAAAACTGGGTTTGAATTCCAGCACTTCCAGAAACAAAACAAGATAAACTGGATAAAAATAGAGTGGCAGGGGCTGGGGAGATGGCTCAATTGTTAGCGTGCAGAGGCCAGAGGACCTGAGTTCAGATCCCGAGGCTTGCTGCCCATCGGCACCATTCTGTCCTAGGTTCAACCACAGACCTCTTCCAAGTAGTGGAAAAGGTACACACCCAGCGTTGGCCTCTGGCCTCCACACTGAGACACAAAATAGAGACATACCCAAAGTAACCAGAAAGAGCAAAATCAGGAAGTTTGGGAAGTGCGAAGCAACTGGGGAGTTTCTAGTGTGCCACTTTTAGCCTGGGACAGGGTCAAGTCTTGCCAGGAGTGACTGCCAAATGCCGGTAGAGATCCAAGCCAGGTCTGGTGGTGCACACATGTCATCCCAGAATTCCAGAGTCTGAAGCAAGAGATGACTTCAAATTCAAGGCCAGGTGGGAAGGAAGGGAGGGAGAGTAGGAGAGGGTGGAATGAGAGAAGAAAGCTTGGGAGGTACCCCACTATGTTCATTAAACTCTAGCTAAACCCTCTTGAACCACAGGTACTGCATGGAGTTCACCCCAACAAGCCCAACATCAAGGCTCGGCTAAGATCTAGTAGAAAGAACTAATGGCACAGTTCCATTAAGTCAATCAGCAGCTTAGCAAAAAGGAATGTGTGAGCTGGAGAGATGACTCCATGGTTAAAAGCACTGGCTGCTCTTCTGAGGACCCAGCTTCTGTCCCCAGCACCACATGGGTGTTCACAACCATCTGTAACTCCAGTCCCCTGGGATTCCATGCCCTCTTCTGGCTCCTTCACACGTGTGCAGACCAAACACATGTACACATGTTTTTTTTAAATTTAAAGAAAAATGGTTTTCTTCTGGAGAATAAAACAGACTTCAGGGTTACCATTGTCTGTCTAAGATGGAGTGTGACTGGAGTCCCCAGTGAGGAAGTGGATGTCGTTAGAGGATAGAGCTTAGAATCTGGGTGCCAACCCTGGAACCCCCGACCCTATGCTATAATAAAAACCATTACTTTGTTTGCTAACTTTAAACGTTAACAACAACAAAACCTCTAGATCCCCAAAATCCATGTGGTGGGAAGAGAGAGTACAATAAGGCTGATCTGCGCGTGCACACAGAATTTTCAATAAAAATAGGATAAACTGCTTTGAGATATAGCTTGNATACGTGAACAAATGTCCTGTGTGGGCAGCGGGATGATTTTCACAGGCTGAACCCCACTGGGAAGCAGCCCCCAAGATCAAGAGCATGTGACTTCCCAGCCCGTGGGTGCTTTTGGCACATTCCTAGGACTGGCCAGCAAGAGGCGCTCAAGCCGTTCAGCTCCTTACTAAGTAATTGTTCCTGCTCTGGAATACATAGCTTGAGGCAAAACCGATGAGATTTCCACCGCACACTTGGTGACTCTGAAGCCCCTCGTCCGGGCTGTATGTCAAAGCCCTTCGATGCCACCATTTTTTCTGCAGATGAGTGATGTAGATGTTTTACGGACCTCATTAAAAAGTTCTGGGATCAGCTGGGCGGTGGTGGTGCAAGCCTTTTAATCCCAGCACTCAGGAGGCAGAGGCAGGTGGTTCTGAGTTCGAGGCCAGACTGGGCTAAAGAGTTCCAGGACAGCCAGGGCTACAGGGAAACCCTGTCTCGAAAAAAACAAACAAGGAAAAGTAAAAAAAAAAAAAAAATTCTGGTTCCAATCTCAGGTAATCAGGCTTTGCAGCAAGCACATTTATCCATGTGCTGGCTAGTTCTATGTTGACTTGACACAAGCAAGGGTCATTTGGGAAAAAATCTTTTATTTTTTATATCAGTGGTGTTTTGCCGATGTCTGTCGTGTGTGTGTGCGCACACCAGATCCCCTAAAACTGGAGTTACATAAACAGTTCTAAGCTGCCCTGTAGGTGCTGGGAATTGAAGAGCAGCTAATGACCTTAACCCCTAGCGGTCTCTCCAGCCCCAGGAAGAATGTCAGTTGAGAAAATGCCTCCGTAGCATTGGCCTGGGGGCAAGTATGTGGAGCTTTTCCTTGATTGATGATTGATGTGGGGGGACTCAACCCATTGTGGGTGAGGCCACCCCTGAGCCGGTGGCCCCGGGTGCTATAAGAAAGCAGGCAGAGGAAGCCATGGGGAACAAGCCAGTAAGCAAGGAACCTCCATGACCTCTGTCTCAGTTCTTGACTCTAAGTTCCTGCCCTGACTTCCCTTCCTCGATGGGCTGGGCTCTGAAATTAACCTTTCCTTCCCTGAGTTTCTTTTGCTCATGGTATCTTATCACTGCAGTAGAAACCCTGACAGCTGCCTAGAAACCCTAGACAGCCATCTAGCCAGCCCCCACCCTGCCCGCCCATTTTTCCTGATTTTTATTTTTATTAATTTTTTATTTGTGTGAATATATACACACGTGTGGGTGCCCTACAGGCCAGATCAGATTCCTCAGAGACGGAGTTACAAGCATCTGTGAACCTTCTGCTGCGGATGCTGGGACTTTTTTAACCTCTGAGCCATCTCTCCAGCACCCCACCTTTAAATAAAATATGTCATCTCCTCCCTCCCTTTTCTTTCTTTCTTTCTTTCTTTTTTTTTTTACAACAGGGGTCTTATTCTGTAGCCCAGGCAAGCCATGAACTCCCAGCAATCCTCCTGCCCCAGACTCTGGAGTGCTATTACAGGCATGTATCACTCTCTCTGTTTAGCTCACTGTAACTGACACCAGGCCCTCTGCCCTCGGCCCATGCCTGGCTCTTCCATCAGAACACAGCTAACACTAGGCACCTCACAGGGTAGCTCACTGAGAACTGTGGTGTTTCTCTTACTGTGGTTTTGAGCTTCCCCACCACCCTGCAGCACTTAAAGGGCAGGACTTCCTGCCTGGCTTTCCTCTGTGGCCTCCAGGCTGCTGGCTTTATTCTCAGTCTCTGAGAACGCCCTCGTGTTTCCACTAACACTCATCTCCCCTGTCCAAATGCCCTAGACCAGTGCTTCTCGACCTTCCTAATGTTGTGACCCTTAATACAGTTCTGCATGTTGCAGTGACCCCCAACCATACAATTATTTTTGTTTGTACTTCAGAACTGTATTTTTTCTAGTGTTATGAATCATAATGTAAATGTCTGACATGCAGGATATCTAATAATCGATCCCAAAGAGTTGAGACCCATAGGTTGAGAAACACTGCCTTATACCTTCCTGCAGGCCTCAGCACCCAGCTCCCAGCATGCTCCTCCTTGGGCACAGCCTCCTTCACCCAACCCCCAGAGAGACAGACACACCAGAGTATCCCAGCAATGGCTTTTATTGCTCCCAGGCAGTGGGCAGTACAGGTCGGCCTGTGTGACTGAGGCTCAGATTGGTGTTGGGCCAGGGTGTGGGCCCAGGGTCTGTGCTGGGAGATGGTATCAGTGGGTGTCACTTGAGTGCCTGAGTGTCTTGGGCAGGTTGGGGGCCCCAGGGTGGGGGGAAGGGGTCTCAGGGAGGGAAGGTGGCTGAGTGGGTCCTGAGAGCCCAAGAACCAGGGACACCAGAGCTGTGTCTGTGCCCTGGGTGGAGAGGCTGGCTGCAGTTGGCCCCTCGGTGGGGTCACAGGTCTGAGCAGACCTAGGAATCAGAGTTCATCATGGTGCCTTGTCAGGTCCTCACCGTAGTTGGTGGCCTGGCTGCCCACAAACATGTTCCAGTTGCTCAGGATCTCGGCTTTGCTCAGACGACCATCCTGGGGGTAAAGGGGTCAGCAGGAGGCAGCGTCCACATGGGAACTACCCAATCAAAATGTCCCTAGGACCCCTCCTCTTCCATGCTGCTTTCCTCTAGGCCTGTATGTCTCTCTCTGGTTCTCTGTATCTCTGTCTCTTTATCTCTCTCTGGGTCTCTATCTATGTTTCCCTCTCTCTGGGTCTCTGTCCATGCTTCCCTCTTTCTGGGTCTCTCTCTTCCTGGGTCTCTGTCTGTTTCCCTCTCTCGGTCTCTCCTCCTGTCTCAGGACCCTCCTGAGCTCCTGCAGAGACCCAAGCTCACCTTGTCTGTGTCACTTTCTTGCAGCAGGTGGTTGGCCTCCACCAGGGGCTGGTCCTGGGATGGAGGCAGCACCCAGTAACCGACTTCGCTGCCATCCAGCCGCCCATCCTTGTTCAGATCCCGGAAGTCGCGGAACTGCTGCCGCTCCGTCTGCACCCAGGCAGGTTCCTCCTCCCCGGGCTCCGCGGAGTACAGGTCCGCTGAGGCGATGGGAAGAGGAGGGGGCAGATAAGGTCAGGGGCAGCCCTGGAGGCTGGGAGACCTTCATCCTGCATCCCAAGAGCCATCTTCCTTGTTGCCTACCCCCACCTCCCCACCCTTCTCACTCCATCCCACCCGCATACCCACACCTACTGGCCACCAGACCATCACACATTTTCTACCAGTCAAATTTGTCTGGGAGATAAATCACGTTATTTAAAAAGATTTAGAAAGAAAAACAGAAAAAATAAAGCATCCATTCCTTACAAATGTTATAACCACATGATGTTTAAGTAAAAATGTCTTCTGTGCATATTTGTTGCATAAAACATTTCTTATGTAAACCTTTCAACTCAAAAACTCCATGCATGGGGGCTGAAGACATGGCCCAATTGGTAGAGCGCCTGTTTGGCAAGCAGAGCCATGGTTCTGTTTCCAGCACTGTCTACACAGGGCATGGCTGTATATGCCTGTGATCCCAGGACAGGAGTCTTCTTCACTTCACAATAAGTTCAGAGCCAGCCTGAGTTACAGGAAACCCTATCTCAACAACAACAACAAAA
>LZPO01044424.1:142419-152425 GCA_001675575.1 Neotoma lepida | reverse complement strand
GAGAGAGAGAGAGAGAGAGAGAGAGAGAGAGAGAGAGAGAGAGAGAGAGAATACACTACATGGGGAATGTATGGTGTGCATGTGGCCATCAGAGGCTAGCTCTCTGGAATTTTTTCTCTCCTTCCATCAAGGGGTTCTTGGGGATCAAAGGAAGGTCACAAGGCTGGCATGGCAAGCACTTTTAGCTGCTGAGCCATCTCACTGGCCCTAACACTACTCTTTAATAAGTACACTCACATCATCGGAAATTTGACCCTGTGACCCATGCTTGCAGATAGCCCAAGAAGAGACACTGTCCAACTTATTCCTCAGCAAAGTGAGATGTCCACGTGGGCAGGACATGAGCCCCACAGGTGTCCTCCCTGATAAGACATTAAGTAACCAGGGCACAGTGACACAGAAATACTGCTCCAGAAACAGCCCCTAGCATCTCAGTGTTCTAGTAAACTCTTCCATGGCTGCCTTCTGTCTTGGTGAATTCAGTCAGTGCCTGCCTGTCAGCACCATCCTAGGAGCAGGAGAAATGTTTTACAGAACAAAAGGACAAAACAGTACCTCAAAGAGAAGGCAAGGTGCTTAGTGGGTAGAGGTGCTTGCTGCCAACCAATCCTGACATCTCAAGTTTGATCCCCAGGAACCTATATGGTGGAACAGACTCCTGAAGTTGCCCTTTGGCCTCCACATGTGCACTATAACACATACACATAATAAATAAATATAAGGATTTTGGGGGCATAGAGAAATGGTTCAGAAGTTAAGAGCACTTGTTCTTGCAAAGGACCGGGGTTCAGTTCCCAGCAACCACATGGTGGCTCACAATCTTCTGTAACTTCAGTTCCAGGGGATTTGATGCCTTCTTCTGACCTCTGGGCATACTGGTGGTGTACAGACATCCACAAAAGCAAAATACTCCCCCCCACACACATAGAAAAATTATTATTATTATTATTTTTTAAAGGTTATTTATTATGTATANAGAAGAGGGCGCCAGATCTCATTACAGATGGTTGTGAGCCACCATGTGGTTGCTGGGAATTGAACTCAGGACCTCTGGAAGAACAGTCAGTTCTTAACCTCTGAGCCACCTCTCCAGCCCCAGAAAAATTATTTTTTAAAAGAAAATAATTTTTTAAAAGAAAAGATCCAGGCGGTGGTGGTGCATGCCTTTAGTCCCAGCACTCAGAGACGGCTGATCTCTGTGAATTCAAGGCCACCCTGGTCTACAAAGCAAGTTCAGGACAGCCAGGACTGTTACACAGAGAAACCCTGTTTTGAAGAAACAAAACAAAACAAAACAAAACAAAAACCCAACAAAACAAAACAAAACAAAACAAAAAAAAACAAGAAGAAAGAAGAAAAAAAGAGAAAGAAGAAAGAAAGCTATTTATGGTGAACGGTTGCTTACAAAGGGACAGCATTCCTTCTAGGTGGCAATGTTTCAAAGACTATAAAATTACAACAAACTATGTTTAAGGCCAAGCATACATGACCCCTGGATTTATCTTACTTCTTTCCCAGTTGTGAACCTGCAGTTTTCTGGGAATTTCACAAGACTATGAACTTTGTGTTCTGTACAGAAACATCTTAAGCCCCTTGTGTTGCCCTGGGACCTACGTCTTTATCACCTCTGATCCTACTCTGAGCCTCTCAGGAAACAACNTAGAGTTAGTTCATTTACCCAAAAGAAGTGGGGGGACCCTTAGAAAGTGTTTGCACAGGGCTGAAGAGTTAGTTCACTGAGCAAACCCCAGAACTCAGGTCAATCTCTGGAAACCAGGTGGTGGAAGGAGGCAACTGACCACAGGCACACACTAAATGAATCTAATAAAAATGTCTAAAGGGGCTGGAGGGGCCGGGCGGTGGTGGCGCACGCCTTTAATCCCAGCACTCGGGAGGCAGAGGCAGGAGAATCTCTGTGAGTTTGAGACCAGCCTGGGCTACAGGGTGAGTTCCAGGACAGGTTCCAAAGCTACACAGAGAAACCCTGTCTCAAAAAAAACAAAAACAAAAAAAATGTCTAAAGGTTTGTACACAGAGACTTCAGAAGCCTTCAAAATCGTTTCTCCAGCTATTGTTAAGACTCCACCGGGGATTCTGTCTTGGGAAGCCCAGAGCTGCACTTGGATGTGCACTGTTCTTTCCTGTCAGTCAGTGCCCATGCTTAAACCACAAGATGCACGTACAGACACTCAGGCACATACATATTTTTCATCTCTTTTGAAAATTTTTATTTGTGTGTGATGTATACCAAACTTTCAGGATCTTTGTTTGTTTGGTTTGGTTTTGGTTGTTTTGAGACAGGGTTTCTCTGTGTAGCCCTGGATGTTCTGGAACTTACTTTGTAGACCAGGCTGGCCTGGAACTTGCAGAGATCTGCTATCTCTGCCTCCTGAGTGCTGGGATTAGTGTGCACCAGCACCACTGCCTGGCAAACTTTCAGTTTTGAATGAATGGATTTCTTAGGAGAAGGGTCTGGTGAGACGGTGCAGTGGGTAAGTGGGGTGCATTGTCAAGCCTGACTACCCAACCTTGATGCCCAGAATCTGAGTGGAGGGAAGAGAGAAGCAATTGACTCCTGAAAGTTAGCCTCCCAACTCTGAGGAGCAGAGGAAGCCCTGAGCGTGTGAGGTCCTGAGCTCCTGAGAGCAGTATCATGTCAAGAACTTTAGTCTCAGACCCATGGGAAAATGGCAAAGACCCCCAACCCTGCCACTGGGGTGAGGCTGGGGGGTGCACCGTGAGAATGGCAAAGCCTTTTATCTGGGCCATGTGTGGCTGTGGATGGTGTGTGCATAAAGTTTACTGTAGCTTTCTCCCAGATGTTTATGGCCCTTGCAGAGCTGGTGGAGATGAGCTGTGTGCTATAACTCAGCTCTACATAATAAATAGGGCTCTCCCCAGGGCTGCAGCTTCTCCAACAGAGAGCCCAGGCCTCCCAAGTCCAGGTTTTNCGTATGTCCATGTATTTTTCTTCATTCCTTGGATGCCCCAGTCATGTCTGTTTCCCGAGCCATGCTGGACAGGATAGACCTCCACATGCACTGTGGCACAGACATATACTAATTAAAAATTGTAATTTAAAGTCCTTTTTTGTTTGTTTTTGATCTTTTTATTCAAGACAGGGTCTCTTTGTGTAGCCCTGGCTGCCCNAGAATTTGCTCTGTAGACCAGGCTGGCCTCGAACTCACGGAGATCTGCATCCCTCTGCCTCCCGAGTGCTAGGATTAAAGGTGTGCATCACCAGTGCCAGGTTAAGAAAAACATTTTTTTTAAAGCATTCTGCTTTTGAGCTTGGGGATGTAGCTCGGTGGGTAGAATTCTTGCCGAGCAAATGCACAGCCCTGAGTTCAACTCCAAGCTCTAACAAATGGAGAATGTCTGTCATCTCAAGACTCAAGAGGTGGAGACAACAGGATCACAAGTTCAAGGTCATCCTCAGTTATAGGCTGCAAGGCCATCTTGGACTGAGTGAGACTCTGCCAAAAAAAAAAGTAAGAGGTAGGAGTATTGTCACAAGTGAGGATAGCTTAAGGTACATAGTGAGGCCCTGTCTCAAAACAAAACAGAACAAAATAGAAAAACAAAAACAGAGGCAGGCAGTGGTAGCACATGCCTTTAATCCCACCACTCGGGAAGCACAGGCAGGCAGAGATCTCTAAGCTCGAGGCCAGCCTGGTCTACAGAGTGAGTTCCAGGATAGCCAGGGATACACAGAGAAACCCTGTCTTGAAAAACTAAAAACAAACCAAAAGCCAAAAACAGAGCCAGGGGTACAGGACTTTAATCCCAGCACTCAGGAGGCAGACACAGGCGGATCTCTGTGGGTTGAGGCCATCCTGGTGTACATAGTGAGTTCCAGGTCAGCCAGGGCTATGTAGAGACCCTGTCTCAAAACAAACAAACAAATAAAAGTCAGTATGTATTCAGCCTGGGTTCTGCACCTATATTAACATCAACAGGCTGTCCCACTATCACAACCTACAGGGAGCCAGGGCATCACACCTATCTGCAATCCCAGCAATTTGGAGGCTCTGGTGGTGGTGGTGGCAGGGGGTGGGGAGGTGGGAGTGTGGGGGTACAGGGGAGGAGTGGTGGCGGTGGGGGGGTATGGGATAGCTATGAATTTGAAGCTAGTCAGGGCTAAACAGTGAATTCCCTGACAGCCAGAGCAACAGAGTGAGACAAGACAAAACACAAAGAACATAAAAAAGAGTAGCAGCAGCACCTGCTGGCCATTCTGCCTCCCTTAGAATGCTCCAGTGATCTTCCATATTAGGGCCAGAACATGCCACAGTATTAACCAAGCCAGGTCTGCCTTGTCTGCAGCTGGTGGGCTTGAAGCCAGCCATCACCAAACCAGGACCCTGTGCCAGGTGGTGGTGGTGCACACCTTTAATCCCAGCACTCAGGAGGCAGGGGCAGGAGGATCTCTGTGAGTTCGAGGACAGTCTGGTCTACAGATTGATTTCCAGAACAGCCAGAGCTACACAGAGAAACTCTGTCTTGAAAAACAAAACAAAACCTAGAACCCTGCTGAGAANCCCTGCCTGGAGCCAATTTCCCCACTATGGTCCCACCAGACATGCCATGTCACAGAATCTTCCAGGAGCTTGCTCTAAAAGACCCAAGGTCCCATACCATAGAAAACCTCCACAGCTACCTGCCAAAGGTCATTGTCCTTGGGTTATAGAGCGTCCCACCTGCACAGCTGCTAGTATGGACACCCTTCACAGATGAGGAGACTCGGGGTCTGTAGTTGAATGTGTCACTTATCCAAGGCCACACAGCTGGTGAGGGCTGGGGTTCTGTCTCAGGACATCTGGAACTGGGGATCATCTTCTCATGTTTCCACGCCCAGGGATGAGGGGTGCAGATAGTAGTCTTACGGTCTTTGCAACAAACAGACAGGAAGTAGGTTCAACTCTCTGTGTAGGAGAGTCAAGGAGGAAGTGTGGGCTAGTGAGATGGTTCAGTTGTTTGACTCATGGGACCCACATGATGAAGAGAACTGGCTACTTTGACCTCCACCTGGGGGTCTGTGGCAGGCACACACTCACATAGATAATATTTTCCTTTTTAGGAAGGGTTCTCACTATGTAGATAGGCTGGCTGCCTCTTGAGTGCTGGGATTAAAGATGTGCACCACCGTGTCATGCTCTCTTTCTTATTTTTGAGACAGGGTCCCTTGTCGCCTTAAACTTTTATTCTCTTCAAGTCTCTATCCCCCAATGCTGTGATTACAGGTGCTTGCTGCTGGTCTATGAGGTGCTGGCATGGAGCTCAGGACCTTTCCATTCTAGACAAGTACTCTACCATGGAGCTACAATCCCTCCCCTCACTGGTGGATTCAAGGCAGGCCACAGCCCTAGCTCGTTAGTTTTACTCTGATACAGAGTCTGAATTGCCCAGGCTGGTCTCTGATTTCTGACAATCCTCCTGCCTCAGCTCAGCCTCCTTGGCAATTGGATAACTACCAATGTCTACAAGTGACTGGAGCTGGGCATCTGCAAGACGGAAACAGGTGCCCAAGATTAAAGACCAAAGTGGACTGGACGCGACTGGACTGGACTGGACATGGCGGCGCATGCCTTTAATCTCAGCACTCAGGAGGCAGAGGCAGGTAGATCTTTGAGTTCGAGTCTAGTCTGGTCTACAGAGTTTCAGGACAGCCAGAGCTCCACAGAGAAAAAAACCAAACAACAGAAAATAAAAACAAAACTAACAAAAGACCAAAACAGGCTGTGTGTCACCTGGAATCTGAGCACGCAGGAGACAAGAAGGGGGGGAGACTGTTGCCAGTCAGCTTCAGGCCAGCTAGGAACACACAGCAAGACCCTGTCAAAATAATTAGAAAATAGGAAGCCAGGGAAGACACTTGTACCTGGAATGGAGGTGCCAGGCTTGGCTGGCACTGGGGATTTGAGCAAGCCCGAGTGGTGGGAAAGGAGGGCGGAGGGAAGCTGCTGAGCTGTCAGGGAGCAAACTGTATTCTTCAACTGTGCAAGGAGAGCCCAACCATAAGCTCCACTCTAAGGTGACAAAACTGTTTAAGGGTCGTTGGGGGTCTTTCTCCTCACTGTTATCATCTCCTCGTGGCCTGTCATGGGTACCAAGAAGTCCCAACCACCACTGGGAGGAAATGAGGGAGCTGGGCTGTTGTAAACACAAGGCCCCACCCCAACGGAAGCACCTGTGGTTGGAGGGGCCACACCTCTGAAAAGTTGGCTTCAGATTCCTCAGGGTCCCTGTCCCCCGCAGTCCCTCCTCTGCTTGATGTCTCTCCTTCTGGGTGGCTGGCAGGTTCCCAGCTTGGGCGGTGGCCCCCCTGACCTGTCCCTGCCCCTTCCTGCTCGCTTTGATGCGGGTCCACTTCCTTTGACAGGAACCCCCTCCCTCAGCAGCCTGGTAAAAGGCAGAAGGCTGAGGTGAGGCAGTGGTGCGGCATCTCTTGCAGGCAGAGGACTCTTCCCAAGGCCCTGTCTCCCAACCCTTGTACCAGTGCTGTACTTCAGACCCTGGTACAGGCCTGGGGGGCAGGGACCTGGGGACCCCAGCAGCGACAGCTCCAGCTTCTTTCAGGTCTGTCCCCTTGCCACATACCCGGGGATGCCTTGGGTCCTTTTCCTGAGTGGGTGTCCCCACCACTCCCACATCTATACCTATCAGCCTGGGGCCCTCTTCCCACCTTCTCACCACCACCTTGTCCTCCTGTCCTGGGCACAAGGCCTCTCAATGTGGTAGGCAGGCTTTTCATTAGTGCGTATTTAAGCACTGTGATACTCAAGGTAAACTTGCCCCTCCACTCCCTAGGTGTCTCACTTGGAAGGTGAGTGTGGGACCGTTTTTTCTAAGGTGCAGGGAGACCAGAGGCCCAGGGGGAAAGCCCAGGCTGCTACCTAGGGGCACCCTAAGGCTTAGACCTAAACTAAGGCCAGGGGCTCCACCCTCACTTCCTTCCTGGACCGGGACTGGGAGGTGGGAAGGGGGGGGGGGNCAGGCTGCACCAGGTAATTGAACTAGGTAATTGACCATGTCTACTTGGATGCCAAGATTTATCAAGGCTCAAAAAAAATGGAGCCAAAGGAAAGCCAGCAGGACAGCCCCAGTTCAGAGAACCCTCCTGTGAAAGCCCTGGCAATCCCCACTCTGACCCAGACGCAGAGACTTCAACCTGTTGTGTGAGCTAGAAAACCACTTTATTTGTTATGGGAAGTCATCCAGAGTTCCCTCAGAACTTCTGGAACTGCTTTTTGGTGCCAGCAGCCTTGGTGACCTTGAGCACATTGAAGCGCACAGTCTTGCTCAGGGGCCTGCACTCTCCCACGGTGACAATGTCGCCGATCTGTACATCCCTGTGGGATTAAATAAAAGAGTCTTCAAGGACGGCCTCCCCAGCAATACCTTTATCCCCACTGACAGGCTGAGGGTACCCATCTTGGCTCCGCCCACCAGAGTGGCCATTCAGGTGGTTGCTAAGAGCAACACAAACCGTCATTTCTTTCTCCCAGACATTTAGCAGTGGCTACTCTTGCCTGTTCTTCCCCAGCAGTCTACATACACCTGGACTCTGAACCAGTACTCACCACTCTGCTCTGCCCACAGGACACCCCACTTTCTCCCAAAGTCACCCTTTTCAATATAAAGGCTCTCCCCACCAGCGGCACTTCCCGACAAAGGTGCTTTCTCCAGCCCAGTCAGTAACTTCCTGTCTTGTGTCATGTTGGCCTAGACTATCAGAGAACTGTGTTCACCTGAAACAGGGGGACAGATGCACAGACATGTTCTTGTGGCGCTTCTCAAAGCGATTGTACTTTCGGATATAATGGAGATAGTCCCGGCGGATGACAATGGTCCTCTGCATCTTCATCTTGGTCACGACACCTGAGGAAGTGGGTAGGAAGGCGTTAGCAGGCTAAGGGTAATCCAGACCGCTGGAAAAATCCGTTGAGTGGGGCTCCCAAGAAGTCCCATTTCTGGCATCAGCTTTGCCAATTGGCTGTCTCAGCAGTGCCCTTGGGG
Source organism: Neotoma lepida (assembly GCA_001675575.1). NCBI lineage: Eukaryota > Metazoa > Chordata > Mammalia > Rodentia > Cricetidae > Neotoma > Neotoma lepida. Next base: position 144,406 of record LZPO01044424.1, on the reverse strand, counting down.
CTGTCTGAAGACCATCGTGAAAACAGACATCATCTGCCAGCAGTCCTGGATTCAGGAACCACACTTTTAACTTCTCACTCACCAGACAGGATCCGACCCCGGATGGAGACATTGCCAGTGAAGGGGCATTTCTTGTCTATGTAGGTGCCCTCGATGGCCTGAAAGGATGAGAAGGCGAGGCTTGGACTACTGGTTCCTAAACAGATCCAACACATCCAAACTACAATTCCCAGGAGCCCCAGAGGCAGCCACTCTGAAAAGGGCGGGGTGGCCATGCTCCCACACACCCAGGGCCACGTTAAGTCTCATCTGTTGAAGGGTCCTGTACCTCCTTGGGCGTCTTGAAGCCTAGACCGATGTTTTTGTAGTACCGAGGGAGTTTTTCCTTGCCGGTTTCTCCAAGCAGAACACGCTTCTTGTTTTGAAAGATTGTGGGCTGCTTCTGGTAAGCACGTTCTGTCTGCAGGGATTAATAGTTTGGTAAACCTGGAGGAGACCATGGCTGTGGCTCTTCGGCCACCACTTCACAGCTCTGAGCCCCTGGCCGGCAGCCCCGGAGGGCCAGTGCCCCACAGCGGCCCTACAAACACAACCACCCCAAGTTTGATTTAGCTTACACCACATTTCAGGGCCCGCAGACTCCTGCCTTAGGCCAGAATCACGGCCTTCCAGACGCCGGGTTCCCAGAACACACGTTTACCCACTCAGNAGTCCCGTCTACGTTTACACAGCTGAGCCGGGGGGCCAGACCTGTCACCCCGGTGCTCCACAGGCTGCGGCGGGAGGACACGTGCAGGGCCTGAGCGAGTTACCAAGTGATCGGAAGACCAGACCCTGCGTCCAAACGCGGAATTACGGCGAGCGCCGGCGCTTGACAGCGAGCACGAGGCCCGGGCCGAGCCCCGCCTAGGCAAGGACGCGCAGGCCGCCTCCCCGGCTCTGCCCGCGGACCTCCGGCCCCCCGGCCGGCCCCCGCCCCACACCACCACTTGTGAGCCCTGAGTTTTAAGGACTAACTCCCGGAGCGCCCGGGACCGCAGCACGGTGTCCAGCCCAGGGTCTCGGAAACGCTCATCGGATGAAGAAGACACAGGCCAGCGGCCTCGCGTCCGCTACTCCTAAGAGAACGAGAACGCGGAGGAGCACGAGCCACACGGCAGCGCGGGGCCCGCGGCCTCGGCGCCAACCCCAGCTCGCACCTGAATGTCCGCCATCTTCCGGCTGCCTGGAGAGAGAGAGAGCGAGGCGCTAACTCCCGGGCCTCCTCACCCACCGCGCGAGGGCTGGGGCGGAAGTGACGGGTGTGGGAGGAACTTCCGGTACGGAGCGCGCGATCCCGGGCCTGTCCGTACGCCGCCGCGATAATGGCCGACTATCGGGGCAGGAAGCAGAGCCTATCATCTCGCGAGATCTTAGGCGGCCATTGCCGAGAATATTCCTTCAGGTTCCCACGGCGCATCCTGTGGTATCGCGAGAGTCGCAGGGGGCGGGACAAGTTCCTTCCGGAATTGGACTCACGTGGAATTTGGGCTCCGCGTGGTGGCCCTCGGTTTCCCGACAGGAAGCGGCGCGGCCTGTTGTGTGGTTTTACATTCCCAGCGGGTGGTGTGGAGGACGGTGACAGCGCAGGGCAGGTGTGGAGGACGGTGACAGCGCAGGGCAGCGGCAGGTGTGGAGGACGGTGACAGCGCGGGGCAGTGGGTAACTCGTCCGGCGGGATGGCCGCCCGCCTCTGCCTGCAGTTTCTGGCTTTAGTTTCTGTATTAAAGCACGCACGCGCGCACACACCACACACGGCTTGCGGCTGCTGCCGACTAGCTCCGGTTCTGTAATGTTTTTGTGGCTCGGTCTCCGTGTAAACTCTTCTTCCTTCCTCAAACTCCCAAGTAGCCGCACCCACAGGGGTTTGAATCAGGCAGAATTACCAGTTCATGCCGGGCGGCCAGCCTGGGCTACAGAGTGAGTTCCAGGACAGGCGCAAAACTAC
>LZPO01044424.1:117409-130364 GCA_001675575.1 Neotoma lepida | reverse complement strand
TTAAAAAAAAAAAAAGCTAGTTAGAAATAAGCCTAAGCTAAGGCTGAGAATTCACAGTTAGTAATAAGTCTCCGTGTCTTTATTTGGGAGCTGGTTGGTGGCCTAAAGAGAAAGCTTGCTATAGTTATTATATACAATTAATATGTGATAACATGAAGAAAGAAAAAGGATGAAGCCAGATGTGGTAGCTTCACACCTGTAATCCCAGCACTTGGGACAGGCAGGAGGACTGCTTTGAGTTCAAGGCCAGACTAGCCTAAAAAAAAAAAAAGAAAAGAAAATGTGTTGGAGATGTGGCTCAGCAATTAAGAGCACTGGCTGCCCTTGCATTGGACCTGGGTTCAGTTCCCAGCACCCACATGGTGGTTCACAACCATCTGTAACTCCAGTTCCAGGGCATCTTCTGGCTTCTTTCAGCACCAGACACACAGTCCGTGCATTTGTAAAACACTCACACACATAAAAATAAATAAATCTTTAAAAAAAAAAAAAAGGAGAAGAAAAAAGAAAGGAGAAAGAAATTGTCTCAAGTCCCAGCTAGTGGAAGCAGGAGCCTCTAGGACACTCAGTAAGCAAGATTGTGGGCTGTGAGCCAGGTGGCCCTGGGGGTGCTGGGCTCCGGTGCTGCTGTTACCTGGCTGGCACTGCACCTCCAGGCACCGAGAGAAATTCTGGCAGGCTTTCCCCATACAGGGTTTCAGAGCCGACAGCTGCGTGCGGGTGTCCTGCAGGAGATGGGAGATGTTGGTCTGGACGAAGCGAAGACATTCTGGGAGAGGCTGGGAGGAGGGAGGGATAGGTCATCACCATGTCACACCAGTGTCTCCACCAACCCAGGGTCCTGACCTGCAGAGGACACACAGCCAGTGGTCCCAGGTCTCAAAGACTCCAGGGTTATCCAGTTGTTAGGGGAGAGATCCCCTTAGTAATGGCCTTCTTCACCTACTGAGGCACAGACCCAGTAACAGGATCCCCAGGTGACCTTAGGGCTTGGAGGTTCCAGCTCTACCTCTGTGATATGCTGTGGGCAAAAGACCCCCCCCCCCCAAAAAAAAAGACCTAGCCGAGCTGTGTACTTCAAGGCCTGGGGAGGGACTTGGCTCTTTTCGTTTGTTGCCAAGTTCCAATGCTAACCCGGAAGGTACATGAGGTGACGAAATGTATCTCCGTGTTGACAACCTCCAGGAGCTTTTGCATTTCAGATCCTGCCACAGTCTTCAGTCGCTCCATCCAGCGCTGGGCCAGGAAGAGGCTCCACAAAGCCTTGCAGTGTTGCTCCTGCAGACCAAGAGCCCCTGTCTCTTATACACATCTAGATGTGTATAAGAGACAGAACGGAGTGTGGGCGGGGCCAGGGTCCTGAAAGAGGTGGGGCCTTGCTAGAGAACCAGAAGGGGTGAGAACGGTGGGCCTGCCACTCGTGTGAGGTGGGACAGGGCCAAACCCCTGAGATGGGACCCGGCCAGACACCAAGGGAGAGAAGTGGCAGGGTTACAGGTCTGAAGACCCCTGATGGGAAGGAGGGGCCCACTACACCTAAGGGAGAAATGAACAGTGAGGCCAGTCTTGAGAGCTTGAGGGAGAGAGAGCGGCGGGCCAGACTTCTGAAAGATTGAGATAAAACGCCTGGGTCTGGGGGGAGGGGGCGGGCGAGGGTCTAGATCCCCAGGTCTGAGGGAACAGGAGGTGGCCCACTAGCCTTGTCCCTGAAGGGCGGCACATCTTGAGTCTGGTTCCCACCTCCATCCCAGGGCCCTCCCGACTGTGACTCACGTCCTGAAGATTGATGGCCACAGTGACTGGGTAATCTTTAAGCAGATAGTCAGTCTGTGGGAGAGAACAAGGTGAGGCCTGACTGAAAACAGGAGACAAATTATAGAGTCGGAGGACTTGGAAACAGACCCTGAGACAAGGGGACACAGACATAGAGAAAGGAAGATGGGCCCCAAGGGACAGCAGGAAAGAGACCTACAGAGAGGGAGATCCAGAGAGAGAGGGACAGAGAGGAACATGGACCCAGAAATTGAGAGAGACCTAGAGAGAAACAGAGACAGACAGTAGAACAGGGACTCAGAGAGGGAGAGAGAGAGAGAGGGAGAGAGAGAGAGAGAGAGGAACGAGATCCCACAGAGATAGAGACACTGTGAGAGATAGGGCAGAGGGTGGGGTAGGGACCCAGCACGGTGGCCTGGCCTGGGTGGGAGCCGGCTCACCAGCTCGTTGATCCTCACGTGGAAGTTGGAGGAGATGGGACTGTGGCTGAAGTAACAGTCAGGTGTCCCCCGCAGGCAAGGACTCAGCAGCAGCAACAGCAGCAGCAGGGAAGACTACAGGGAGGCGGTGTCAGCATCTGACTNCCACGCAGGGACTCCCTGCATCCTGCTTCCTTCCTTAACTGGGTGTCATCTTCCCTGTCTCTGCCTGTCCTGCACTTCGGCTGGTGTGACAAACCTGAGTCCATATTTCTCCATCTCATCCTGCACCGTCCTCTTTCTTCTGACCCTGTCCCGGGTCTGTCTCTCCATGCCTCCATCCCTTGCCCATCTCCCTTTCTCCGCCCTGCTCCATCACCCCTCAGGTATACGCACATTTGGGCTCCAGGCTGGCACCAGCACTGTCATCTCGGCCGGAGACCCCTCATGCCTGTGGCAGGGTCTTGGAAGGGACAGAAAGGCAGGCTTCGCACCCTGAAGCCCCTTCTCCGCTCGCCCCTGTACCCCTCCGCCCCGCCCAGCTGCCCTTGATGTGGGTATGTTTCCGCCTCCTGCTCCCTCAGGCTTCCTGCATGAGCCCCAGTTACGGTGAAAAGTCATCTCCCCTTCTAAGAACCCCGACCGACAGTCCCGTCCCCAGAATCCTCCCCAGGCCTCGCACCCTGTTCCCTCGGCCCGGGAGTGAGGACCCTGGGACCGCCCCTCGGGGACCTGGAAAGCCATTCACCCCACGCACCAGGCTTGCCCCAGCTGGGTGTGGAAAGTCCAAGCTGGGTGACAGCCAAAGACCGAAAGTGAAAGGGAGCTTTGGGATAGATTGTGCAAGGGGTGTGTTCGTGCCCGGGCGGGACGCGCCACCTAGTGGTGACAAGTGGCGCGGTCACAGGCCTCAGCTAGGACAGCGCACCGACAGCGACAGGGTGAACTAGCTAAGGTTGCAACCAGATCTTCCAGCTTCGAAGTGTATGTAGAATCTGACCAGTGCCCATCACATCAGCTGCCACTATAGTGGCCTTGCCTCCACCATCTCCCACGAAGAATGTCATAGTGGCCTCCTTTCTGAGTTCCCTGCTTCCTAGCCGCCAACTGCTCCCAGAGGACAGAATTTGTGAACCTGTCAGCTGAGTTCCTCCAGTCTCTGGGCTCCTGATTCTTTGAGATAAAAGTCCAGTGTTCAGCTGGGGTGGTGATGGTGCAGACTGGTCACACCAGCTACCAAGGAGCCTGAGGCAGGAGGACTGAAGATTAGAGGCGGGCCTTGGATACAGAGTGAGTTCAAGGCTGGCCGGGGCAATTTACTAAGACCCTGTCTCAGAAAGTAAAAAGAGGAACAGATACACAGCTCAGTTGGAGAGCAGCTGCCTAGAACCCACCAGTGAGTGGCAGAGACTTGCCTAGCATGCTCCAGGCCTTTGACTTAATCCATAGTCCTGCCTCACCCCTCCAAAAAAAGGGGGCCACATAGATCTGCAGTATTTGACACTGCGCTAGCCTAACCTCTCCCTGCTAACCTCATCTATGTTCCTTTCCAACACCTTGGTGTGTCTGAGGTGGGTATACTCTTACCCCAAGGCCTCTGCACTGGTTGTTTCCTCAGTGTGTGGAATACCCTTCCCTCCAGATACCGATGTCCTCCCCCATCTCTTCTAAGTCTTTGCTTAACCAGACAAGGAGAAGCTTCATGACCCCCTCTTCCACGTTGCACCCCTTGCATCCTCAGGCTCACCCTGCTTTGTTCTTATCACCATTGAACACATCCTGTGGTTTACTTATCTTCCCCATTGTCTTGGCCTCTTCAGTGGCTGTTTCCACCCTGCCAAGCCCTTGCACTGACAACTATGCCTGCCTGGCCACAGCATCAACCACACAGATGTTTATTCGAAAATGTCCGGCAGGCCTTGACCTCTTCCTAGTCCATCACAGCCGTGTAGCACATGTTGTATCTGGGTTTGGTTTTGGTTCCTGGGAGATAAGTCCTTGGGGTTTTCCAAGTATGGGGAGTGCCATTGTTTATCAGGGCTGGCACCTGGACTGCAGCTGAGTTCCCACTGAGGTGATTCAGAAAGGTACAGGTCATGCCCGAAAGACTGAGAATGAAGAATACGGTACGTTGGAGGTGGTAGAGCTAGGTGTTTTAGGTTAGCCTTGGCTACATGAGACCCTGTCTNAAGTAGGCAGGGCATGGTGGTGCCACCTTTAATCCCAGCATCCAGGAGAGGCAGAGGCAGATGAATCTCTGTGAGTTCAAGGCCAGTCTGACCTACATAGCAAGCTCCAGACCAGCCTGGACTTCACGGTGAGACCCTGTCTCAAGAACCTAAGATAAAAGAAAACTCAACCAGCCAATCAACCAAACAAACAAAACCAAGGCTGGCTGGCAAGATGGCTCAACAGGTAAAGGTGCCAACTTTGAAGCCAGAAACCTGAATTAAATCTCTGGGATCACAGAAGAGGAGAGAGCCCACTTCCACAAATTGCTCTGACTTTCATGTGCAAACCATGGCATATGCACACATACAACATAAATAAAACTTAAAAGGAAAAAGAGGCTAAGGGTAGGACTGATTGTAGAGGCAGTTTGAGTGACAACTCACCCACCTACTGGAAGATTGAGGGACTCTGTCTGCCTACCCACCAGAGTCATAGTGTGAATTCTGAACAGTAAAAAAGTCCTCCCCTGTTTCAGCCTAGCTTGAGCTACATGAGACCCTGTCTCAAAAAGCCAGATGGTAGACTAGGCGGTGTTGGCACACACCTTTAATCTCAGCACTTGGGAGGCAGAGGCAGGCAGATCTCTGTGAGTTTGAGGCCAGCTTGATCTACAAAGCAAGTTCCAGGACAGCCAGGGCTACACAGAGAAAGCCTGTCTCGGATGAAAATGATGAAAGGATGCTGGTCTCAGCCTCCAGGACCCCCAGTCTTTCCAGCAAAAGCCCCCAACCTAGACCATAGTCCAGAGATGATGTGGGGCCTCTGCAACCTCTTGCTCACCATTCTTTGTTGAGACAACTCTTGTGTTAGCTTCCTGCTGATTTAACAAGAGATTACAAATTGAGTGGCTGGAAACCACAGCTTATCCCCTGCCAGGCAGTGCAGGAGCAGGCCTTTAGCCCCAGCACTCAGGAGGCAGAGACAGATGAATCTCTTGAAGTCAGCCTGGACTACAGAGCGAGTTCCAGGATGGCTAGGGCTATACAGAGAAACCCTATGTGTGTGTGTGTGTGGGGGGGGGGGTTATCCCCATTAGGTCTAAAAGCTGCAAGTCCAGCTGGCTCCCTCTCCAGAAGCTCCCGGCATTCTTGGTTTGTGCCAGCTCCCTCTGGCCTCTACTCTCCTCACCCCTCTGCACATGCCTCTGCGGTGTCTTCTCTATGAGTCACAGGTTGCTTGTTCTTGGACTTAGGGTCAACTTAGATAATGTATGGTGACCTCATCTCTAGATCCTGGGGCTGCAGATAGTACAGTGCTAGGCTAGAGTGCACGAAACCCTGGATTCCATCTCCAGTATGGCAGAAACTAGGCTAGGTAGTGCACACCTGTAATCCCGGCAAAATCATCCTTNACTATGAGACCCAAGCCAGCCGGGGTCTTCCAGAACAACCAGTCCTCAGTCTCCAGCTGCAATCTGCCCATCTATGCTCCTCTGTGCTCCGAACCCCGACTGCTGCTGCAGAGCGTGGGGTGGGCAGGCCATGCCCAGCTTGTTGAGCAGTGTTGTTCTTAGAGCACCAAAGCCACTTTGTACAGCATTTCAGGGAATTTGTCACAGTCTGACAGGTGTCAGGCTAGTTAGTGCTGGCTTTGTCACTGTGAGAGCTTGGCTAGCCCCTAGTCCTCTATAAGCTGAAGTTTTTTCCTACCCTAAACTGGGAGATNAGGTAGTAAACTGGACAAAAATACAAGGTGTCTTCTTTGTGTAGTTCTAGGGATTGATCCAGGACTTCCCACATGCCAGGCTCTACTCTGCTGTTGAACTGTGTCCTAGCCTCTCACTGGGGGATTCTAGGCAGGGGCTCTACTGCTGTCTCACACCTTCAGCTCTGTGTAGTTCTGTCTCTTCCTTGGTCCACCTACCCGAGGTAGATGGTCTACAAACCCCTAGTCCGTCCCCAGCCTTTCCTGTAGAACCCTAGGTCCCCTCTGGGAACTCTGGCATGCTTATATGTTGCTTTGGCCAATGACTTGAGGGTGGAAGAACAGTCAGTGCTCTTAACCTCTGAGCCACCTCTCCAGCCCCTATCTATAAGTTTCTTATTTCTCTCTCCTCATAGGAACCCTTTAAAAGGTGGGAGNTTCACTCATAAGTGGATACTAGATATAAACCAAAGGACAATCACTCTGCAACCCACAGATCCAGGGAGGCTACCTAGCAGGGAGGACCCTAGGATGACTGTGGCTTATAATAAATTTTGGTTTTGTTCAATCACTGGGCATGCTTTAGTGAAACATTTCACTATTAGGATAAGAATTTGTACCGTATCAAGCTGATGAAAGGATATGCTGGCTGTACTTTCAGGAGGGGAGGCTAAAATCTTTTTAGATTATGGATTAGCCTATAGAAAAATGTCTGCCGTAAATCAAACAGTGAGGGGGAAGATGAATAGGAAACTCACTTACACAACTTAAGTAAAACATAGCTCTCTGAACAGATGAAGATAAGTTTCTTCTGTATCCCAGAATCTAATCAATGTTTANTTATTTTTGGTTTTTTCGAGACAGGGTTTCTCTGTGTAGTTTTGGTGCCTTTCCTGGATCTCGCTCTGTAGACCAGGCTGGCCTGGAACTTACAGAGATCTGCCTGCCTCTGCCTCCTGAGTGCTAGGGTTAAAGGAGTGAGCCACCACCGCCTGGCCTAATCACTACTTTTATGTATAATTCAGCTATTATTTGGCTTAAAAGGGCTTATTGGGAAATGTTATAATTTTTATTATTTTCTACAGAGAAAATATTTTCCAGTTTCAGATAACTCTGGACTTTTGAATTATAACCTGTTTTTATGTTCAAGCTATCTGTGTATTATTTCTCCTGCAGTTGTACATAAAATGTTTTTACATTCAAATGAGTTACTGTATAAAGTACTGCATTATGCCATAATATATTAATGCAAAAAAATAAATAAATAAAAGGTAGGAGCTGGCCTCCTGCCTGCCTCTGCCTCCCAAGTGCTGGGATTAAAGGTGTGTGCCACCACTGCTGGGCTTGGGCTGACCAGTTTTATGTCAACTTGACATAAGCTATAGTTATCTGAGGGGAGGGAAGATCTGGCTGCAGGCAAGCCTGCAGGGCATTTTCTTAATTAGTGACATGAGAGAGCACAGCCCACAGTGAGTGGGGCCAACCCTGGCCTGGTGGTCATGGTGCTATAAGAAAGTAGGCTGAGGAAACCATGAGCAGCAAGGCAGTAAGCACTCCGTCATGGCCCTGCATCAGCTCCTGCTTCCAGGTTCCTGCCAGGTCTGAGTTCCTGCCCTGGCTTTCCTCAGTGAACTGTGATTTGGAATGTGTAAACTAAATAAGCTCTTTCCTCCCCACGGTGCTTTTTGGCATGTGTTACATCACAGCAACAGAGCCCGAATTAAGACACATACAGTAATGTATAATCAGGTTCACTAGGAGAGCTCTCTAAAAAGCTGTCATGCTACAAGGTATCCTAGATCCGGTTCTCATGCCAGGAGGGCCATGCAGATGCCAACCAGATGGCTCCTCCCAGCTTCAACAGCCTTGTGCTGAAACCTTTATTCTTGGCAAGTGACAGTCTATGAGTTTAGGCTTCAGGAAGCCAGGGCCTGCTTGGCAGCTGTGCCCTCAGTACCCAGTAGTGGTGGTCCCTGGCTCTGGCTGGCATAAGCCTATCTCATTCCTCTTGGGGACATGCTGGGATACAGATCTTCCAGTTCAGAAAGAGGACTTATGGGAAGGAGGTGGCCCTGCAGCCCACCCAACTCTGGAATCAAGCATAAAGGTAACAGAGCCTTCCAGGGACTTCCCTCTAACTCCTCATGACCCTAAGTGCTGGATGGGGNTGAGTTCCCTTAATCCATCCCATAAACACAGTGCTGCCCCAGGGTTGCCTACTGGCCACACATGAAGAAGCCACTGTTCCCGCACTCTCAAGAGCAGTCAAAGTCACTCAGTTTATTGGAAACTATGGGAAGTCTGAGGAAAATTCCAAGCATCTGGTATCTCTGGGCACGCAAGATGTAGTGGGTAGCTTCAGGCGTCAGTCCCCCATTGGCAACCACAGGGCCTTGGTTCGCGCTGCATGCAGACTTAGCTCAGGTCCTGCCCCCTCAACTTCCTCATCCCAGGCTCTTGGGAAGCCCCTGTTCACCCACACAGACTTGAGGTTTCCTGCAGAGGCCCATTCCACAAACTGGGAGCCCTGGGATGGAGAGACATGTGATTAGTACTGCCAGTAGTTTAGTTGCTAAACAGCTGCTTCCTTAGCAACAAGGACTTGTGGAGACCTAAGGGCCTGACAAGGCTGAACATTCTGATCCTGGCCAACATTCCTTCCAGATGCAGAGGAAGTAGATCCAGGGAATCCCCGTCTTCCCCAGTGCTCATATTCAAGGCTCTAGCCAATGGGAACTTCCCATCCACCAACAGGTGCTTTAGGAAGCTAGACCTGGAGCTTGGAATGTTGCTAGGGTGCCATCCTTAGCAACAGGTCTTCCAAAAGGGGGCAGGGGAGGCATTTAGGCCCTTATTATTAAGAAGACCCTCTTCCATCAGGCAGTAATGGCACCCGCCTTTAATCCCAGCACTCGGAAGGCAGAGGCAGGCGGATCTCTGAGTTCAAGACCAGCCTAGTTAGTCTACAGAGTGAGTTTCAGGATAGACAGGACCTTGAAGAGAAACCTTGTCTTTTTTTTTTCTTCAAGACAGGGTTTCTCTGTGTAGCTTTGGAGCCTGTCCTGGAACTCACTTGGTAGCCCAGGCTGGCCTCAAACTCACAGAGATCCGCCTGCCTCTGCCTCCCGACTGTTGGGATTAAAGGCGTGTGCCACCACCGCACGGCAAAACCTTGTCTTGAAAACAAAAAAACAAAAAGACTCTCTTCCTTGGTGACTGGACTTTTACCAGGGCAGAACCTCAGAAGTTGTTGCCAAGGCATTTCTTCCTTTTAGCAACAGGGGTCCTCAGGGGATGAAGCCGTAAGTCTGTTGGTGAAGGTTAAGACTCTGAAGTACCTGGGCAGAGCCAAAGTACCACATGGCCTGGACGTCCTGATGTAAGGCCAGGCAACGGGTCAGGTGGTCCCGATCTCCTGTCACTACGTTCACCAGGCCAGCAGGGAANAGGGTGGCTATATCCTAGAATGTGAGAGAGTAGGACGCCCGAGTTGAACAGCAATGGGGGCAGGGTGAGGAGTGGGCATCTGGGAGTGGTTGTAGGGGATCCTAAAAGGGATAGTACCTGGGTGATAGATAGACTTGGATGGGATGCTGGGACTCAAGTTATCATGGCTACCAGGAGGAGGAGGCCAGCTGAGCTCCTGAAGACCTCGGAGCAGCAGCAGGCAGGAGGGGAGGCAGGGGATTTTACCTGACAGACCTCCAGGGCTGGCAGAGGATAGGTCCCACTAGGTACTAAGATTACAGCATTGCCGTGGACCAGGGCAGGGGCCAGCAGTGACACAAAGGCCAGCAGGGGCCACTCATCTGGGCACATCACAGCCAGCACTCCGAGTGGCTCTCGAAGCCGGAGCACAGGGCCTCTCAACCCTGTCACCTACAGGGACAGAGGACACATCAAGGGCAGGTTCCCAGAACCCTCTCCATTGCCTGCCCCATCCTCNCCACATCTGACATGCTCCTATCTCCAGAGCAACTCCAATCAAGTGTGACTGGGGGATGCTGGGAACAAAACTCTGGAGCCCAGTGGCCACTTGTTGGCTATGTGGATCTATATGAGTTAAACCTCTCTGGGCCTCTGTGTCCTGCCTTGAATCTCTCATGCTCTTGCCTCAGTGTATGGAGTAGCTGGGATTTGGGGCCTGTGCCATCAGTGTGTTTTGTGGTACTGTAGAGGGCTCCAAGCATGCTAGGGCTAGGCAAATGTTCTACCACTGAACCATACTCCAGTCCTTGCTTGTGTCTGATTTGTTTTCTGTTTTGTTTTGAGACAGAGTTTCCCTATGTAGACCAGGCTGGCCTTGTACTCAGAGATATACCTGCCTTGTCTGAGTGCTGGGATTAAAGGTGTGCACTGCCAGGCGGTGGTGGCACATGGCTTTAATCCCAGCATTCAGGAGGCAGAGGCAGGTGGACCTCTGTGAGTTTGAGGCCAGAATGGTCTACAGAGTGAGTTCCAGGACAGACAGGGCTACACAGAGAAACCCTGTCTTCAAAGAAAAAAAAAAGTGTGTACCACCACCCATCTTGATTTATTTATTGTTTATTTAACTTTTATTTTTGTTTTTATGAGACATGGTTTCTCTGTGTAGCCCTGGCTATCCTGGAACTTGCCTTGTAGACCAGGCTGGCCTTGAACTGAGACATCTGTCTGCTTCTGCCTCCTGAGTGCTGGGACTTAAGGTGTGTGCCACCACACCTGGCTTGATTTATTTATTTATATATCTATGTGTGTGTGTGGAGGCGGGGACACGGCTGTGTGCACTTGTGAGTGCTAGAAGGAGGCATAAGATTCCTCCCCTGGAGCTAGGTGAGTCACAGAAGGTTGTAAGCACCCTGATTTGGGTGCTGAAATCAAATCCATCCTCTGCAGGAACAGGAAGTGTTCTTAACTGTGGCCCCACATCTTTGTTTTTTTGACAAAGGGTTTCACTATGTGGCCAAGGCTGACCTTGAACTTGTGATCTTTCTGCCTCTGTTCTCCAAATGCTGAGATTTTTGGTCTTGGTCTGCACTACCATGTGTGTTTACAAAAGCCTTCTTGAATACAATCGAGCCTATATCACAGAGATTTTAAACGGCATGACCTGAGAAGCTCTGACAATGTTATACTCAGGAACATCCTGGAAACTGTAAGCACTGCACCCCCTCCTGCCCTGTCTGAGCCCTCTGGGTTCTCGGCCAAGCACTCATCTATGTCTCCTCTCCTAGAGGTTATTTGTATTTTCTAGAATTTCTAGGGCTGAGCCTGGACACATGCCTGGCTCACTGGTGCCTGGGCTCTGATCGTGGCTGCCTGCCCTGTCCACCTGCTTACAGCTGTCTCACCTGTAGTGTTTGGCCTTGGTCCTGAACCTGGGTGCTCCAGATCTGGAGTCGCCTCACACTCAGCTTTACCTCAGTCTTGGCAACCATAGGTGCTGCTCCGTAGCTCTCTAGTTGTGAGGCCAGGGCTGCCTTCCTACGCTCCAGTGCAGCAGCCAGGGCCCATAGCAGGCCTGCTCGGGCCCCTGGAGACTGGGACCCCCAGCTGTGGGCAAACAAAACAAGTCAAGGGAGGGGTATAGCCTGGCCCTAGCTATTCCAGATAGCCACTTCTATTCATAGACCCAATCCAGGGCTCCAGTCCCAAGTTTACTCCCATCCCAGCCACCCTGACCTCTGGGCTTCCATTTGACCCTCTTACCCAGCGGCAGCCTGGTGAGCAGCCTCTACAGCACCTTGGATATCCTTGGCTCCAGCTTCAGCCACATAGCTGCATAGTTTGCCTGAAGAATCCTGGATGGGCCTGGAGCTCTGAGCCCCAGGAGCCTGGAAATGGCCCCTAAGAAACAGCCCATAGGAAGGTGCTGGGCTGCAAAGAGTGAGGTGTGAGGAGGTGCTGGGTCCACTTAGGCCCTGTGATCCACTACACTACAAGTAAGATGGTCCAACCTTTTGGACTCAAAGTTTTCTTCTCATGAGCTTCTTGGAGGATTCAAACACCTGCTCCCAGGAGCCTCTGGAGGCTTTTGAATTCCTAGCCCACGAGCTTCTGTGGTCATCTGAAACTCTTACATAACTGGCCTCTAGGACACTCAAATCCTGTTCCTATGTGCATCTAGGTATCCCTGGATTCTTGCTTCTGGGAAAACTCAAACATTAAGTAGAACTGAGATTCTCCAGACCTAGGGTTGGGACTATGAGGCCATAAGACCCAGAAAGCTACACTCAGAACTGTAGACCTCAAGATTGGCTCTGAGTGGCCCCTCGAGCCTCCTCATCCTCACCCTTAGACTGCCAGGCCTGCAACAGCTCACCTGGGCCCTGTTTCTGGCCCCGACGACAGGCTGGAGGGCACAGCAAGGCCAAATGTGTCATAGTTGAGACTCTCGCAAAGGAAGGGCTCCCAGGAAGGTGCCCCCAAGGGCCACAGATACTCATACAGACCCTGTGAGAGATGCATGGTCACAAAGAGGCCAGATAAACTCAAAGTGACTGAAGGGGTACTAGGTGTCAGGAGATACAAGGGTGAGATGGACACTCACATCCAGGCCCCCATGCCAGGAAGACCCGCTCTCCTTGCAGCCACCTGCGGGTACCGCAGGGTCTCGGAGGCCATGGGCATTGATCCACACAGTGCCCATCTTGAGCCTGTGAGGCAGGTAAAGATGAGGGTATGCGTAGGTGAATTTTTTGTCTGGGTCCTGCCAGGCCCCACGCGGTCCAGCCCACCAAGCAGTCCCACAGCCACTTATAAATTAATAACTCAAAAGCTTATATTAATTACAACTGCTTGGCCATTAGCTCAGGCATATTACTGACTAGCTCTTACACCTAAATTCAGCCCATTTCTATTAATCTATGTTTTGCCACGTATTCTGTGGCTTTACCGGTCTACAGGCA
>LZPO01044424.1:94574-108387 GCA_001675575.1 Neotoma lepida | reverse complement strand
GTAGCCCAGGCTGGCCTTGAACTCACAGAGATCCGCCTGCCTCTGCCTCCCCAGTGCTGGGATTAAAGGCGTGTGCCACCACTGCCTGGCAATAAAAATCTTTCTTTAAAAAGAAAAATTGTCACCCAAAAGTCCCAAATTGAAGTGTTCACAGGGACAGAGCCATTTTGGAAGTGGGGCCATGGGAACACGAGCTGGGCCTTAAATAGTAATAAAGGACTGAGTAACAGTGCTGGTTGTGTAACCAAACCCTTATCTGTTAGAAATAAAGACTCCAATGTTTATGAGAAAGCAGCCTGACAGCTGGCATTTGTCTGAACTCTCTTGAGAGCAGAAAAGAAACACAAGGAAACACTAGACTGCAGCTAACTGCTGGAGTTGAGTGATGAGTACACGGGCGCTCCTAACAGCCACTGCTGTGGAAAGGATGGAAAGCTTCCCTCCAAAAGGAAAAACAACCCCCACAACCCCACAAGAATGTCCACAGGGTTCTGGCAGGCCACAGGAGTGAAGAAGAGGAGAGCCAAAAAGTCTCCAAAGTAGCCAAGACAATTGGTTCCAGATGGGTTCTGTCAGGGAACTGGAGCCAAAAAGTTGCCAAACTTTGGAATTTTATTTTTGAGAGAAATTAGAATCCAGGATGTTTAGATGGAATTAATTGTACAATAATTGACAATTCCAAAAACAAAGATCAAGCCAAGGAAAACAAGTTTGCTGGCTGAGTTGCCCAGACTGTAAACTTGAGACCTTTGTTGGAGTGAGGAGGTGTAGGGGGACCACGACACAGGGCTGATGGGTCCGGAATCTATGGCATGATGACAGGCCCAGCTCTTTCTCTCATTCTTGAGACTATTTTGGAACTCATAAATTCTCCTGCCTCGGCCTTCCAAACACTGGGATTACTGGTGTGTGCCACCATATCCAAACTCCTTTAAGCCATGTAGACTATGGACAAAATGACTCACCTCATCAACTTTGTGTTCTGTCACTAAAATAAGAATATCCCCTCTCTGCTGTTCTTGGGGATTAAGTAAAATCATGCTTAGCACAGAGGCTGATCCATCCATCCATCCATCCATCCATCCATCCATCCATCCATCTCAGCCTTCAACCTATCACTGCTATTTCAGGGCATTCCACCTCTAACCAGCCTCTTCCATCTGTGGTGATTCTCTGAACTGTCCCAAATCCTCTCACTTGCATCTATATTTCTAGTTACACCTACAGTCCAGCATCTTTTTCACACTGGCATCTCTCTGGTTGGTATCTCCACTGCAATTGTTTGTCCAGAAGCACAAAAGCCAAGCAATACTAGACTCCATCTCATTATGACAGACTCAGTCTCTATGTCACCAGAGCTCAATGTCTATCCTATCCTGGATTCTCCATGCAGGAACAGCTACACAGCCCTATAGCCAGCTACCAGGGTTGGGATCCTACCCTCTGAACCAGCCCCTTGGCGTCACCCCTCCCTGCATCTCTGGATGAGCCAGCTCGCCTCAATCTTAGGCTTGAGAGCCATTTTATAGTCAAGACAAAAGTAGGCTCAATCTTGTTTATGACTAAACCTTTCTCAAGGACTGGGCTGTGCCCCACCTGGAACCTTAACTACACAAGGGGTACTGCCTGTTACAAGGAATGGCAACCATACCTTTTGTTTCAAGAAGTTATTGTAACCATCTTACAACCCTACCTTTGTTTCAAAAGGTTATGATTACCGTGTTACAACCACCTTGCAATCCTGTCTTTGTTTCAGGAAGGTCCTTATAACGAACTTGCTATGCTTATGTTTGGCTCCTGTAACCCCAAAGACTATTTTGCCTGCCAAATCCCCCATTTGGAAACCTTGAGCTATAAAAACCTTGTCTTCCTCACATCCAAGGCTGACCTCTCAACCCCGCTTTAGGGGAGGTATAAAAAAAGCTTGCTTTAATTACTTTCGCCATGATGATTTGGGTCGGTGGTCTTTCTCCTCGAATCTTTGGGAGTAACACTCTAAACGTGTTACAATGCTGTCCTTCCAAAGCTGGAGCNCTTTTGCTAGTGAGGGGACTCCCCTTAGTTTCAACTTGGTCATCTCTTCAACCTCTTTAATATCTGAATTTGTGGGAGCACGGGCAAAAAAATCCCGGGCACCCTACTAAATTCCACCAGGACGCCAAGACGGGTTATAAGAGCCCTTAAGAAGCCCAGGATCACGACGCTCTTAAGGAATAATTATGAAATACGAAAATCTCCCATCGAAATCCATTAAATTGGGTGGGTGGAGGATCAAATGGGCCCTGAGGATCATGGGAACTCATAGGCCATTCAAAGGGGCGGGAGGTCACGGGAGCACATAAGGGTATTCAGATATAGGGGCAGGCAGTCACAGGAAATTCTGAATGAACTTGGGGTTCTGAGCGTTCCCGTGAGCCTCCAAAGTGCCAGGGGCCCCAAGGAACCAGGGTCCAGCAAGGTGAGAGCCTCCCGAGGACCACGCGAGATACGGGGACACAGTGACCACCGACCCCTGAGGGTTCTGAGGAAACACCACAGCGGCATGCAGGACCGCACGGGAGAACTACGAGCTCGAGCATCACCGGAAAAACTCTAGTGCCCCAGGTCCCTAGCCCCGGGTTCCAACCCACGGCGGGAATCACGCGGCGCTGAGGGGGCGGAGCTTCCGAGAATGCCGCGGTGGACGACGGGAGCCCGTGCGCCAGCGGCCGCCGGTAGGTGTGGGAAAGGGAGCGGACGGCCGCCGCCAGGNCAGCTCTCACCAGTGCGCATGCGTGGCTCTCCGGCACCGGTCCGTACTCCAGCGTCGTGAAAATCTCGCGGGCGCAGGGTTGTACACGCGTTGCCGCCATCGCTCGCCGAACGCTTTCCGCGAAGGACCGCCGGACGTTCTGCCCTGGGGAACGTGGAGGTCCGAAGGGCGGCACCTCCCACTCCAGCCAAAGGAACGGGGCCAACAAGAAGAGGGCGAGGAGGCGGGCTGTAGGGCGTGTCCCGCCCACCTTAGAGCCACGCCTTGCTTCCTATGGGCGGACGCTGGGAAATGTAGTTTCGTGGATAACAGAACTAGCAGAAGGGCTCTGACTTTGGCAGGACAGCTTTTTGTCATGTTGACGCTTTCGAAAAATTAAATTGTTTTGTTTTGTTGAGACAGGGTCTCACTATGTAGCCCTGGCTGTCCTGGAACTCACTTTGTAGACCCGGCTGGCTTAAACTCAAAAAGATCTGCCTGTCTCTGCCTCCGGAGTGCTGGGATTTAATCCACACCCGGCAGGGAAAAAAATGTTCTTGATGTTTTCCTGCCTTAAAAAAATAATTGGGGGTGGAGGTAGAAAGAAATAACTGGGGGCAGGTAGTGCAGCTTTTAGTCCAGAAATCCATTAGGGAGCAGGGACTGGCACTGGGTCTCAGTGATAGTTAAAAAACCATTTTTTGTTTTGTTCTTAGAGACAAGTTTCTGTGTAGCCTGAGTGTCCTTGAAAGGACCAGAGTCACCGGGCGGGGGTGGCGGCGCAGGCCCTTAATCCCAGAATTTGGGAGACAGAGGCTGGCAGATCCTTGAGTTCAAGGCCAGCATGGTCTACAGAGCCAGTTCCAGGACAGTCTGGGCTACACAGAGAAACTCTGTCTCAAAAACCAAAACAGAAATAAAAAGAAAGGACCAGACCGGAGCACAAGACCAAGTTCTCAGCACAAAGGAGATTTGCCCCAGAGGGACAAAGACAGGGGATAGGAGACAAGGGAGAGGGGAGAAAAGGGGCAGGGGAAGGGGAGGGAAGGATATTTGTTCTGGAGCAACAAAGGACTGCCTTTGCATAAAGTGGAGGCAGACATGGCCCATAGGCAAATGGAAGTTTATAAAAGGAAAAAAAATGAAAGCCTGTGTTAGGATGAGTTGGTTTGCTTTGATTGGCCATGTTAATTAGGATAGACAAAAGGGGACTTTGGATTGCTGGACTTCAGTACTTTGACAGCTGGACCTTGGTGGTTAGCCCAGGAGCAGGAAGTGGCCAAACAAGGGANTAGACCTTGGTGACTAGCTTTAGGGATGTAATCTATGGTAATCTATGGTTTAGCAAGGGAAAAGCGAGGGAAGAAGGGCAAGGCCTGCCAGAGCCGTGTTTGCAATGCTCTGGTCTTCTAGAGCCCCTTCAGTTCTAGAATTTGCTCTGTAGACCAGGCTGGCCTCGAACTCAGAGATCCACCTCCTTCTGCCTCCCAAGTGCTGAGTTTAAATTTAAATGTGTATGCCGCCACCACCCAGCTAAAAATATTTATCTTTCTTTTACTTGTTTGGGTGTTTTTCCACCTGTGTGTCTGGGCACCACGTGTCTACAGTGCCAATGGAGGCCAGATGGTGGTGGAGCCACTGGAGCTGGAGTTACAGGCAGTTGTTAGCAACCATGTGGGTGTTAGGAACTGAACCCAGTCCTTTCCAAAAGCAACATATGTTCCTAACCGCTGAGCCATCTCTCCACCACTAATATTTTCTTTTCTTTAAAACAAGCAAAGATTTGCTTTTATTTTATGTGCGTGAGTATTTTGCCTGACTGCATGTCTTGTGCATCACGTACATGCAGTATCCCAGGAGGCCAGAAGAGGGCGTTGGATCCCCTAGAACTGGAGATATATGTGGGTGTTGGGAATCAAACTCTGGAAGACCAATCAACACTCAAACGCTGAACCATCTCTCCAGGTGTTCCCCCCACCATGATTTTCCTTATAAACAAAAACTTTCATCTTGTTCAAAAAGAGCAGTTAAGGGCTGGAGAGGTGGCTCAGAGGTTAAGAGCACTGACTGTTCTTCCAGAGGTCCTGAGTTCAATTCCCAGCAACCACATGGTGGCTCACAACCATCTCATCTGTAATGAGATCTGGTGCCCTCTTCTGTATACATAATAAATAAATCTTAAAAAAAAAAAAAAGAGCAGTTAATAGCATTGAAATTAAGGGTATATGTGTTGGGTGGGATCGAACCCAGAGCTAACGCATAATAGACAAGAGCTACATACAGAGATAAATTCTCAAAGTGACAATCCTTTCTGTACTGGAACGCCTGCCGTTGTTAGGGAAGGGCGGAAGTGTGGGATTTATTGATTCAGGAAGTGTATCATTTCGCCGTCCTCCTCAGGCCCTATTTTTGATTGGCTGGTTGGGGGGGCGTGACTGCAGCTTTCTAATACAAATGGTTGGCATGGGTGCCTGCTTGGAT
Organism: Neotoma lepida; assembly: GCA_001675575.1. Classification (NCBI taxonomy): domain Eukaryota; kingdom Metazoa; phylum Chordata; class Mammalia; order Rodentia; family Cricetidae; genus Neotoma; species Neotoma lepida. The sequence continues at coordinate 103,175 of LZPO01044424.1, read as the reverse complement.
GATAGGGCGTTGGAGTCGTCGGAAGTGTTGCTACTTCAGTTCCTTGGTTACAGAGAGACCGGAAGTGTGACTTTCATTTCTGCATCGGCCAAACAGGACCGATCAAGAGACCCAACAGCCTTGAGGACAGTGCCTTCATCGTAATGAAACCGTAGACCGTTCCCAGCACAGATCTTAGGGTTCTGGGTAGAGTGCTGTGTGTTAAGAACCGACTGAGGACCTGCAATAGGCTGGCTTCGCTTATCCGGGAAAAGTGTTACACATTTTGGACTCTTAGGACTTTTTCCCGGGGCCATGGCGGACTCGAAGCTTCTGGCACCAGAGCTAAGCGACGCAGAGTCGATGGGTGATGAGACGGTGCGGTTTCAGGAGCTGCTACTGCAGGTGCGGGCTGACTGGACTTGTGGGAACCTGGGTGTTTAAGGATTTATACATTGGCGCTCAGAGATGCAGCTTCAGTTCCCAGAATGCCCTACGATAACAAGGAGGCCTATGGGAATTGTAGTTGTTTGGCTCAAAGTTTACTAGGTTTTAAAAGAAATGGAATTGGAGTGATCTTGGGAGTCCTCTTGGGAGTCCTCGTAAAAAGAAAAGGGGGCCTAGACTTTATAATATAACCAGTGAGCCAGATGGTGATGGTGCACGCCTTTAATCCCAGCACTCGGGATGCACAGACAGGCAAATCTCTTTGAGTTCGAGGCCAGCCTGGTCTACAGAGTGAGTGAGTTCCAGGACAGAGCTACACAGAGACTCTGTTTCGAAAATAATAATAATGATGATGATGATGATGATGATGATGATGATGATAAAACATTAGTAAAAACATGTGATTCCGAGCTATCACATATGAGCTGTCCTATAAACGTTTGGGAAGCAGATGAGGGGGTTTGACAGGGCAGAATTATCATGGAGGGTTGCTTTTTTTCCCCCTACAGGCTTCCAAAGAGCTCCAGCAAGCCCAGACAGATAGGCCAGAATCTACGCAGATCCAACCCCAGCCTGGTGAGAAATACATATAGACATAGAGGAATAGATAGATAGATAGATAGATAGATAGATAGATAGATAGATAGATAGACGTAGAGTATCCCAGAGAGAGAACGGGAGACCCTGAGAGAGGTCAGTGGAAACTAGGGGCAGGGGACACAGAGGATGAAGGAGAGAGATCATAACTGGGTACAAAGGCCTAGAAGTAATTAAGTGAATGGACAGGCAGGAGGATCACCTACAAATACTGGACCACAGAAAGCAGAGTGGAAAGTGGGGTAGAGATTCAAAGTAAGAAAACATCAGGGGCCTGAGGGAAGCAGAGGCTCAACAGATCAGAGCCTCTACAAGATGGCTGAGCAGATAAGGGTGCTGCCACTAAGCCTGGTGACCTGAGAGAACTGACTCCTGAATGCTGTCCTCTGACCATCACGTACACCAGCTATGACATGAGTGCACACACACACAAAATAAGTGCATGTAATAAAAATTCAAAGAGGGAAAGAAGTTGGGTGTGGTGGTGAATGCCTATTAATCTCAGGAGGCAGGAGTATCCCAAGTCTGGGGCCAGCCTGGGTATAGAGTAAGAGACCTTGTCTCTAAGGGAGAGGGTGGGTGCAGAGGGTGAGTGAGAACAAGGCTGCTTAGGGACAGGTGGCCAAGATAAACCCACTTGTGCAGGTTTCTGCATAAAGACCAATTCATCGGAAGGAAAGGTCTTCATCAACATCTGCCACTCTCCCTCCATCCCTCCCCCTGTGGACGTGACTGAGGACCAGCTGCTTCAGATGCTGGAGGAGGACCAAGCTGGCTTCCGAATCCCCATGAGCCTGGGGGAGCCACATGCTGAGCTAGATGCAAGTCAGTACCCTCAGAGGACACCAAGTCTGCTCCCTCAAGACCCTGCTTCTCTCAGGAGCTTCCAGTCAGCGCTGGGAGCCAGAGGGAACATGCCCTGGGGCTCTTCACTGAGGTTAAGGAGGTTTCAGAGAAGGCTACCTGGAAGACTACCACTCTGATATAAGATTTGAAGAGTTGGGGAGGGGGAGTGTGAGTGGGGGTGGTGGCGCACGCCTTTAATCCCAGCACTTGGGAGGCAGAGGCAGGTGGATCTCTGTGAGTTTGAGGCCAGCCTGGGCTACAGAGAGAGTTCCAGGGAAGCCAGGGCTACACAGAGAAAGGCTGTTTCAAAAAAGATTTGAGGAATTAGTCAGGCAAAGTCAGAAAAGAGAGTTGTAGGCAGAGATGACAAGTGAGCTGGGCATGGTGGCTCATTCTTGTGATCTTAGCTCTTAGGATGCTGAGGCAGGAGAATTGCTGAGCTATATGGACCAGGGCTCATGTCTGGGGGGTCAGTGATTTGATTGATGGACCAACAATCAAGAGAGGCTGTAAGTGTGGGCAGTCGGGGTTCTCCAGAGCAGAAATGAGCATTTTCCTAGAGGTGGTTGGGATAGAGTGAGGTGATTCTTGGGGTCACTGGGGAGTATCAGGGTCTGTCTTAGGGATGTGGGCATCAACCTGGAGTTGAGCCTGGAAGCCAAGAAGGACCTGGTCTGAGTTGGCTGGAAAGTAAAAGTGTATGCTGGCTCTCACTTCCCGTATCTTGGGTCTCTGGTCCTTGGGTAAGTTTTCCTTATGGGTGTTACATGGAGGGTTGCAAGGGCCTCATTCCCTCGTTCTTTCCACAGAAGGCCAGGGCTGTACTGCTTATGATGTCGCCGTCAATAGCAACTTCTACCTGAGGATGCAGGTGGGATGTGTCTAAGTTAGGTAAGGCCTGGGGAGGGTGCTTCCTCCAGCCCCGCCCCCACCATCACATTTCTTCTTCTTCTCACTTCAGAACAGCGATTTCTTGAGGGAGCTGGTGGTCACTATCGCCAGGGAGGGCCTTGAGGACAAGTATGGTTTACAGCTAAATCCAGGTGAGGGTCAGGAGGGGAATGGGGATGGCTTGGATGGCACACTTGGGAGAGGTGAGTCCAGTGTGTCGGATTTCCTTGACTAGCTTTCAGGAGGGGTTGGAGCTTCTCAGAGTGAGGCTGGGGCTGAGAAGGGGTGGGGCCAGGAGCCTGCTGGGGGGTTGGGTGTGGTGGTGGTGGAGGTATTTTGGTGCATTCCCCAGAAAGGGTGAGGGCTAAGGTGGGCAGGGCCTCCTGGAGTCAAGATTGCAGTGGTCAGAGCAGAAGGTGTCTAGGAAGGCGGCTCAGCCTCTGTAGACTGGGAAGCAACACCTGAGGGAACCCCACCTCAGAGATCTTTGACTCTTTAACCGTCAGAATGGCGAATGTTGAAGTACCGCCCTTTCCTGGGGTCCATCTCGCAACAGAACATCCGTTCACAGCAGCGCCCTCGGATCCAGGAGCTGGGGACCCTGCAGGGGTGAGCCTTCATGCATATCTGGGCTGATGACTCTCCTGGGACCCCAGGGACTCAGAGATGGAGCTGAGACACAGAAGTGGGTGGGGGGGAGAAAGGGCCTGTAAGCCGGGTGCTGGGCTGTCAGAGACCAGGTGGTCACCTTCAGTCTGCCCTTGTTCCCATATAGCCCAGAAAGGCCTTACATGAACCTTTGGTTGGAAGCCCCTGACCTCCTCTTGGCTGAGATTGACCTCCCCAAGCTGGTGAGTACAGGCGCTTTCGTCAGGAAAAAGAGCTAGAGTCTGGACGCCCTGGGACTAAGGCAGGAGGGCTGGGAGCCAAACCCCTGGATCTGAAGGAGGAGGCTGGGGCCTGGATTCCTCCACCTGGGTTATGTCTCTGGAGGCAGTGATGTAGGGCAGTCTGTCCCCAGACCTGCGTAAGTTGCCTCTCCTGGCCCAGAAAACCGACAGATAACCGACTGCTATCCTGAGTTTGAGTTCCTTGAGACTTATAATTACTGTCCTTTGATTTTGTGTGCATTGTTTTGGTTCTGAGGATTGAAGGCACAACCATGCATGCTATGACCTTGTGGACATAGCTTCCCAATGCTAGGGGATNTGCGCTGACTGTACCTCATCACCAGGATGGAGCTCAAGGGCTGACGCTGGAGATAGGAGAGAATCACCTGGTGATGGGAGACCTCCAGCAACTATACCACCTCAATGCCTCCATTCCCCTGCGGATCAACTCTGAGGCCAGCAGGGCTGCTTTCCACCACAGAAGAAAGGTACCTGAGGGGCTTCAGGAAAAGCTGGGATATAGGGACCTGAACCCCTGGATCTGTGGGAGGAGGCTGAGTCCTGAAGTCCTGGGCTTGAGGGAGGAGAGCTAGGTTTTGGAGCCCTGGGTTCTGAATCCTCCTTCTCTTTCTTTTCTCAGCAGCTGATGGTGTCCATGCCCCTCCTGTCAGTGTCTTGACCAGAATCCCCTTGTATTTCCAGATGTGGAGAAGATGTTGGTGTCTTCTCTAAATGTGAAATAAACGGTTTTTCCAGTTCTTTCCAGCTTCAGAAATCAAGACATGGCGGGTGGAAGNGAAGAGGGATATCGCTTCTGACCCCAGTGTCCCCTAGAAGTCTCTGTCCCTTTCTCAATGCCCTAGCCTCCTGAGCCTTCTGGCCTCCTGTCTTTACTGGTCTCCCTGGGCCCCAGGGCTGACCCTACTTCTTTCCTAGCCCACTTCTTCATTGTCCCCCAGAACATCCAGGCATCTGGGCTCAGCTCTGACCCCTTCCTTCCTAGACATGACTCTTCCCACTGATGCCCAGCAATCTCACAGAACAGTGTCCACCATGCCACTGACCTTGCTTCTCCTAGCTGCAGTACCCTCCTCTCCAGAATGTCATGTGGGGAATTACTAAACGGCCATCTCCATGCAGTGGGTGCTCTCTTGGGACTGGGGCTTGCACTACCTGACCTCTTAGCAACCAAACTCAGGCAGCATCTCTAGGGTCTCCTCCCGTACTCCATGAACGGCATTCCATCCCTGGAGTGTGACAGCTTCCTGTCACAGGCACACCCAAGTCTAGGTCCCCAATCCCCGAGCTTCACTTCCTCCTGCCTCAGCCCATGCTGTTCCCTCTTCTGGGACACTCCCACTCCACTTCCCAATATTCATTCCCCTTTTTTGGTGCCAAGGATGGAACTCAGGGCCTCTAATGCCAAGCACATGCTGGGCAGTCAATGGTGGTGCACGCCTTTAATCCTAGTACTCAGGAGGCAAAGGCAGACAAATCTCTGGGTTTGAGGCCAGCCTGGTCTACAGAGCAAATTCCAGAATAGCCAGGGCTACACAGAGAAACCCTGGAAAAACAAACAATGCCAGGCATACATTTGTTTTACCATTGAGTTATGCCTCAGGGGACTCCCCCACCCCTTTTTATTTATCTTTCTTTTTTTATTTTTTATTTTTCAAGACAGGGTTTCTCTGTGTAACAGTCCTAGCTGTCCTGGAACTCACTATGTAGATCAGGCTGGCCTCAAACTTAGAGATCCGCCTGCCTCTGTTCCTGAGTGCTGGGATTAAAGGCGTGTACCACCACGGCCCAGGTTTTGAAACTTGTCATGAAGCTGAGGATGACCTTGAACTCATGATCCTCCTGCCTCCCCTAAAGTGATGGGATTTCAAGTTTACACCACTACACTTGGTTATGTAGCTGGGGACCAAACCCAGAGCTTCATGCATACTAGGCAAGCACTCCAACTGAGGTACTTTTCCAGGCCCCACCCCCATGCTGTAATATAAGTTATATTGGTAAATTATCAGACGCTGTTTGTACTTGTTGAAATCTGACCTTTTTTTAGATTTATTTTACATTTTTAAAAAAGATTTGTTTATTTATTATGTATTCAGTGTTCTGCCTGCATGCATGCCTGCAGGCCAGAAGAGGNCATCAGATTCCATTACAGATGGTTGTGAGCCACCATGTGGGTGCTGGGAATTGAACTCAGGACCCCTGGAAGAGCAGCCAGTGCTCTTAACCTCTGAGCCACCTCTCCAGCCATTTATTTTACATTTATGAGAGTTTTGTCTGTGTGTGTTGTATGTGTACCATTTGTGTGGTTGGTTCCTGTGCATGTGAGAATCCCCTGGAACTGGAGTTACAGGTGGTTGTGAGCCACCATGTTGGTGTTGGGAACTGAACCAGGTTCCTCTGCAAGAGCCACAAGTATTTACATTGAGCCATCTCTCCAGTGCCAAAAGCTGACTCTTGAGAAAAGACAGGCCACAACCTTGTCTCAGACCCATGTGCACTTATTTCAAATGTGCTCTGAGACTCCCTCGCCCTGCAGATGGAGAAAAAAGGATACAAACAGCTAAAGATATTAAAAATACTACACCTCGGCAGTCCAGATGATTCCATGAGTAAAGCTACTTGCTGCTGAGCCTGATGACTGGAGATTCATTCCAGGAACCCACATCGTAGAGAGAACTGACTCTCAAAAGTAGTCCCTTAACCTCCACAGGTTCACTGTCTCACAGACACACACACACACACACACACGCACAGATTTCAGATTTATTTGTGTGAGTGGTTTATTTGCATGTACACTGTTGTCCCTGATGAATTCAAATGAGGGCGCCAGATCCTCTGCTTGTGAGCCATCATAACGGTGATGGGAACTGAACCTGGGTCCTCTGTAAGAGNAACGAATGCTGTTAACTACTGAGCCTTCTCTCCAGCCCCATATGTGTATGTAGTTTTTAGGTTTTGTTTGGTTTTTCAAAACAGGATTTCTCTGTGTAGCCCTGGCTGACCTGGAACTTGCTCTGTAGACCAGGTTGGCCTCGAACTCATAGATTCCTGCTGTGTCTGCCTCCCGAGGGCTGGAATTAAAAGCATGCACCACCACTGCCTAGCATATAAATGTATATGTATATATATATTTATACGTGCCTAGCATATAAATGTATAAATATATATATTAAAAACAAGTCGGGCAGTGGTGGCACACTCCTTTAATCCCAGCCCTCGAGCGGCAGAGGCAGGGGGATCTCTGAGTCACTGTACAGAGTGAGTTCCAGGACAGCCGGGGTTACACAGCAAAACCCTGTGTGGAAGAAAACTACAACAACAATAACATGGCCATACTGCTGCTGAAAAAAGTTGGTGAAGTCAGAAGGATGTCTATCCCGTAGCCAGACTTGTTGGGTATGCCTGCAGTAACGTTCTCAGGAGGCTGAAGCAGGAGGATGACAAGTTCCACGCTAGTCTGTACAACAGGTGATCTATCCTGCCCCAGGATGCCCGCAAGCAAACTAGCGAGCCCTGCCCACGTGAGGGCGCAAGGAAGCCGTAAACTCTAAGGCTTCTTACCTAGGACAACCACATCTCCTAGAAGCAAATAGAAACGTGGGGTGAGGGTGGGGGGGGGTGGGGGCGCTAACTCTCAAGCGCGAAGGTCACTGGTGCCTCTAGTCCAGACAGAGGCCATCCTTTGGCCACTGAAGGACTAGTTTCCAGGTCCTGAAAAAGCTTGAGGCTGGGTGCGTTCCTCCTTTCTCCGTTGCCATGGTGATGGTGCGGGCTACTGCCCGGGATTTGGCAGCGGCGGGGGCCCCCTTCCCACTCCCTCCTCCTCACCATCTGCTCCTCCCTCACACCTGGCCGGGAGCCGCGGACGCCTCCTCCGCACGCAGTCCGGGACTCTCCAGCCACCAGGTGGCGCGTGTGCGCGCCTCACTCAGCCCGCCTCCCTCCTCCCCGGGGACTTGTCAGAGACACGGCTGAGATCTTCCGAGCCCGCCTGCCGCTCGATCGGCTTCTCTCGTCCCTTCCTGGGCCGCATCATGAAAATTTAATCCCAAATGCATTTGTGGCCCGACACCGGACGAGANACGGTGGGGAAACCAGGACCCTACTGAGGCCTGGAGCTGGGGACGCACCGGGAAAAGCGTTGGTCTGGCGGGCTTCAGGGTTTGAGGGCCACCGGAGAGTTGGGGTTCCCCCAAAGGATGGGACTGGTGGGGAGAGGACTCAGTGGGTGGGGACAGATCCTGGGGCCCGAGTGGAAGCCACAGCTAGGGCAGATTTAAGGGGAGGAGCCAGACCCCAGAAGGCAGAGACAGAACATAATGTCTGCAGGAGTAGGGGGACACATCTGGGGAGCGAGGGTAGAACTCAGAGGGAGGAGATAGGACTCAACTGATGGGGCCCAGACTCAAAAGGGTGTCAGAGAGCCTAGGGATATTCTAGGGGAGTGCGGAGGGAACCACTGGGCACCAAGGGCAGTGTTGGTGGGCCTAGTTGTAGGGATGTAGGGGAAGAGAAGGATGGAGTGCCAACAAGCCTCGAGGAAAAATAGAACTCAAGGGAATCCGAAAAGTCTGGGGAAAGCCAGTCCGTTGACACAGCCTGTAACACCAGCTACAAAGGAGGCTGCAGCAGGAGGATCATAAGTTCAAGGCCAGCCTGAGCTAGAGAGTGAGGGCTCTGGATCCCATCCCTAGTACGGCCCAAAAAAACTAAAGAAGGGGCTGGAGAGATAGCTCAGCGGCCCAAAAAAACTAAAGAAGGGGCTGGAGAGATAGCTCAGCGGTGGTTCCAGAGGCCCTGGGTTCGGTCCCCAGCACTCACAAGGCCGCTCACAACTCCAGTTCCAGGGGATTCGATGCTAGTTTTAGGTGTGCGCGGGTGCTAGGTGTACAGGTAGTGCACAGATAGACGTGCTGACAAAACACTCATGCAT
>LZPO01044424.1:75551-90700 GCA_001675575.1 Neotoma lepida | reverse complement strand
CAGCCCGTCTGGCTGTTCTTTCCTCCCCCGTCCCAGTCTCCCTCGCCTCCATCTGTTCTCGCCCCTTCCTGGGATCCAGCCCGATCCCTGGCTGCCTACCCACCTCAGAGGGGCCACGCTGAACTTCTGTGTCCCTGTACTTCAGGTACCTCATTGGCCTGCAATCATTTGTTCTAGGTGGCTCCTCATCTCTCCGTCCTAATATCAGAGGCTCTGCCCTTCCTACCCCGTATCTATGTCTCTTACTTGAATGTCAGTCAGTTCCTACTCTCTCTCCCCTGAGTCTCTGTCTTTCTCTGCCCCCTCTCCCTCTTTCTCTAGGTCTCTGTCATCTCCACCCTCTGGGTTTCTTATCTTTTGTTCTCTCTCTCTCTCTCTCTCTCTCTCTCTCTCTGTCTTTCTTTGAGTCTCTAGCCTTTCATTAGGTCCCTGCCCCCCAAGTCTTTGGCTAGTCCTCTGTCTACTCCCTTGTTTCTGTCCCATCCCACTCTGTCTCTCCATCTCTCCACCCCGTCTCCCCACCTGTCTCCAGGTCAGGCTCTCCTGTCTCCGGCAGCCTCTCTGGCTGGGAGACAGCCCCTCCATGAGCCCTATCCATCATCACAGACTCAATCCTGGATGCAGATCGGGCGGAGGCGAGAGTCACGCTGGGGAATGATTGCGCCAATCTCCCTACCAGGGCCATCTGTCCCCTGCCAGGACACCAGCCATCACTCCCCCTCCCTGCTCCCTAGGCTGACAGTCTGAACCCAGGTTCCCCAGGGGGTCCAAGCTGGACTGCTGGACTCGGCACCCCCGGGGACTCCCCAAACCCACATATGTGGGGATGGGCTTCAGCCTCATATCTGGGGCCTAGAAGCAGGGCAGGGCAACCACAGGGGGAGGGGAGCGCAGGAGGAGGGCAGGGTCTGTGTATATAGCCGAGGTGGCTGAAGCATCTGCTCTGTTGACACCTTTGCGCAGGCCTCTTCTTTGTACCTTTGCTGACTCAAATAGACTTGGATCTGCATCTGCCGGAGGGGGCTGGGGACAGTCTTGGTGTTTGCGGTGGGGGCTCGCAGGCATCTGCTCTTTGATTCCAAAGGGTAGTGTGGAGTCTATAACTCCCTAGTGGAGAGAGGGGAGAAAGCTAAGGAGAACGTGACTGAGGATCTTGACCCGAGAGTCGAATCCAGGCAGGAGAGAGCTGGTGGCCTGGACGCCTGGCACTGGAAGGGGTTCTCGTTCAGAATTCTGGGTCTGACAAAAGTGGGTTTTGCCATGCACTCCTGTGTCACAGGGAAGAGAGGGAACCCTGAGTTCTTGGATGGAGTGAGGGAAAGACAGATCCAGAGATGCCTGCATCCTAGTGAGGGCAGCAAAGCAAGGTTAAGCCCGGAACCCCTGTGTCACCGGGAGGAGGGGCCTGGACTGCTGAGTCTTTGCTTCTCGCCACCCTGCAGGTTCCTGGAGAAGCGTCAGGAAGGCGCGGAGACACTGGAGCTGAGCGCCGACGGGCGCCCAGTGACCACGCACACGCGGGACCCGCCTGTGGTGGACTGCACCTGCTTTGGCCTCCCTCGCCGCTATATCATCGCCATCATGAGTGGTCTGGGTTTCTGCATCAGCTTCGGCATCCGCTGCAACCTGGGCGTGGCCATCGTGTCCATGGTCAACAACAGCACGACCCATCGTGGGGGCCACGTGGTGGTGCAGGTAGCTGCTCTAGCGAACCCTGCTCACGGCCAGTGATGTCACACACGGCCAGTTCACACTCCTTCCCAGCTACAGTCCTATGGCCCTGCCCATCCGTGCCTCCCTGCAGATCTGACCTTACTCCCTGGCCCTGCCTTCCTAAGCCCCGCCCAGATGAAAGAAAGCTCCACCCCCTTTCCATACCAGTTTAGGAAATGTCACACCAGTATTAGGTTTGATACTCATTACCTCGGTCCGTTTTGGACCTTCTAGCCATTATGTTCTCAGGTCACATTTACACACACACACACACACACACACACACATATTTTATATATTTCACTCCTATCTCAAGCTCCTTTCCAAATTTACCTCTGCCTTTGTCCACCTCATTAGTTCTGGCCCACACCTAAAGCCTCGTCCAAGCTCAGATTTTTGCTGTTTTAACTTGAGTACTATAGAAGCCATGCCCATGACTGGAAAAAGGGAAAAAAAAAAATCTTGCTTTGGTCTGTAGCTTGCCTGAAACCCCATCCTTTGCTCCAATATAATAAGGAACACCCCTAATTTAGCTGCTTCTTGGCCCTGCCTAGACCCCATACAGGTCTGTCCACAAACAGGAGGCAGTCATTCCCACACTTGGGAATATTCAGGGAGGGGATACTGAGGTAAGCAAGCAAGTAGAACTAGGCTTCTAGGCAGCAGCGCTTATAGTTAAAGTTACCGGTAGGGCAAGCCCTAGCAACATAGAAGGGCAGAGTGCCAGTGAGTTCTGATTGGCAGGCCTGGGGCAGGGAGGGGGATCTAATGCTAATTGTCTGAGGCACTAAATCTATGGGTGCTGACTGATGGAGGGTAGAGTCTGGAGTGTGGCTGGTTTGATGTGTATTTTGACCTGCAGAAAGCCCAGTTCAACTGGGATCCAGAGACCGTCGGCCTCATACATGGCTCCTTTTTCTGGGGCTACATTGTCACTCAGATTCCTGGAGGATTTATCTGCCAAAANTTCGCAGCCAACAGGTACAGTGGTGGCATCTCAAGGTGGCAGAAATTGTAGTTGTGTGTAGTGGAGCTAGAGGGTGTGGTCTTGGGTTTGGCTTCGGGATATTGGGAGGTCCTTATTTGAGGGCGTATCTTAGAGGTGTCCTTGAGTTCTGTGAAGCTTGTGGCCTGTTGTGGGCAGGAAGGGCAAATCCTAGGATGGTGGGAAGGCTAGATGGCCAGGACCACATGAACACCTCACTACATCTACCTTGGCTAGACTCTTTCCTTTCTCACCTCTTTCAACAGGGTCTTTGGCTTTGCCATTGTGGCTACCTCCACCCTGAACATGTTGATCCCCTCAGCAGCCCGTGTCCACTATGGCTGTGTCATTTTTGTGAGGATCCTGCAGGGATTGGTGGAGGTAAAGCCTGTCCCATAAGCCCTGCTCCCTTCTCTGACCCCACCTCTTCTCTTTGACCTCCATGCTCCCTCCCTAGGGGGTCACCTACCCTGCCTGCCACGGCATCTGGAGCAAATGGGCCCCTCCCTTAGAACGGAGTCGGCTGGCAACAACAGCCTTTTGTGGTGAGAAGGGACTGGGGAATGGCTCCTGTGTGAGGGGGGCTGAGCTGTGATCTTAGCTTAGGTGTGGCAGATTCCAGGGCTGAGGGTCTACTCTCTATCTTCATTGGTTCCTCAGGTTCCTATGCTGGGGCAGTGGTTGCCATGCCCCTCGCTGGGGTCCTGGTGCAGTATTCAGGATGGAGCTCTGTCTTCTATGTCTATGGTGAGGAACTCAAATGCATGGTTCTGCGTGGCACTGGGGCTGAGTGAAGCCAGATGTCACCCTGTTCCCATCCCTCTCCTTTCTCCCCCCAGGCAGCTTCGGGATCTTTTGGTACCTGTTCTGGTTGCTTGTCTCCTACGAGTCACCTGCACTGCACCCCAGCATCTCAGAAGAGGAGCGCAAATACATCGAAGATGCCATCGGAGAGAGTGCCAAGCTCATGAACCCTGTTACGGTTGGTCGTGAGGCTATGACTGGGCAGGGAGGAGAGGAGTGTGCTGGCTCAAAGCTGTGCAGCAACTCAGAGAAGATAGGACTGCCAACCAAATGGGGCTAGGTGGGGTGTGGTGATACAGGCCTGTCATCCCAGCTACTTCAGGGACTGAGGCAGGAGGATTCCAAGTTCGAGGTCAGGCTATAAAGTGAGTTCAAGGCCAGACTACGAAATTTAGTAAAGCCTTATTTCAAAAGTGAAAAGTGGGTTAGAGGTAGAGCTCGATGCTAGATCATTTGCCAGGAATCTCCCTGTGAGGGACTGGGGCATGGCTCAATGATAGAGTGCTTGCCTAGCATGCATGAGGTCATGGGTTCTACTCCCACTACTGAAAAAAACAAAAAGAAAATAAAAGGAAAAAGAAACTAGTTGGGCTAGATTCCATATTAGGCTGGATGGAGTTCAGGAATGGCAGGTACTGGACATAGAGTTAGGTACAAGGTGGACTGAGTTAGAGCCACAGATGAGGCCTGATTAAAAGCAGCAGAGGAGGATTAGAACTTGAGATTTTGCTAGATATTGCTGTGGATATGGCTAAAGTTTATAGTATGATTAAATAGACATTTTACTAGGCTCACATTTATGGGTTATCATGGGGTTCAATATCTGAAACTCAAGGAACCTCTGGGGAGTCAGGACCCATCCTTCATCCTTGCAATGCAACCTTAAAGCTGGATTCTTAGAATTCCTAAGTCCCCAGGAGTAAGGATGTGGCCCCTGCTAGAGGCTTCAGTGTGCTATGGTGGAGTCCCTGGAGGGACATGAAGTTCCCAAGCCCTGGTGTCGGTCTTAGCATGGTCTGCTCTCCCCTCCACTCACCACATAGAAATTTTTTTGCATTAATATCTTTATTATGGCATAATGCAGTACTTTTTACAGTAACTCATTTGAATGTAAAAACATTTTATGTACAACTGCAGGAGAAATAATACACAGATAGCTTGAACATAAAAACAGGTTATAATTCAAAAGTCCAGAGTTATTTGAAACTGGAAAATATTTTCTCTGTAGAAAATAGTAAAAATGATAACATTTCCCAATAAGCCCTTTTAAGCCAAATAATAGCTGAATTATACATATAAATATTGATTAGATTCTGGGATACAGAAGAAACCTATCTTCATCTGTTCAGAGAGCTATGTTTTACTTAAGTTGTGTAAGTGAGATTCCTGTTCATCTTCCCCCTCACTGTTTGATTTACGGCAGACATTTTTCTATAGGCTAATCCATAATCTAAAAAGATTCTAGCCTCCCCTCCTGAAAGTACAGCCAGCATATCCTTTCATCAGCTTCATACGGTACAAATTCTTATCCTAATAGTGAAATGTTTCACTAAAGCNTGCCCAGTGATTGNGCAAAACCAAAACTTATTNTANGCNACAGTCATCCTAGGGTCCTNCCTGCTAGGTAGCCTCCCTGGATCTGTGGGTTGCAGAGTGATTGTCCTTTGGTTTATATCTAGTATCCACCTATGAGTGAGTACATACCATATTTGTCCTTCTGAGTCTGGGTTACCTCACTCAGGATGATATTTTCCAGTTCCATCCATTTGCCTGCAAATTTCATGATATCATTGTTTTTCTCTGCTGAGTAGTACTCCATTGTGTGCCACACAGAAATTTAACACACCCTGGAGGCGCTTCTTCACGTCCATGCCAGTCTATGCCATCATTGTGGCCAACTTTTGCCGCAGCTGGACCTTCTACCTGCTCCTCATCTCCCAGCCTGCCTACTTTGAAGAGGTGTTTGGCTTTGAGATCAGCAAGGTTAGAGTGCAGGAGCAGGGGTGAGGGAGAGGGTGGGGGTGAGGGAGAGGGTAGGGGTGAGGAAAAGGGTGTCTGAATCCCTAGGCAAGGATAGAGAAGGAGGTTATAGTCACCCAAAGGGACTGGCTGTCCATTCACCTGTTCTCATAGGTGGGCCTGGTGTCGGCACTGCCTCACCTGGTCATGACCATCATCGTACCCATCGGAGGCCAGATCGCAGACTTTCTGCGCAGTCGCCGTATAATGTCCACCACCAATGTGCGAAAGTTGATGAACTGCGGGGGTGAGTGGGTGAGGCCAGGGTGGAGCAGAGCACAAAGGGGAGGGTCTGATGGGCAAGGTAGGGGTGAGGTCAAAGGGCGTGGNTGACCCAGCCCCATCTGAGTGAGTAAGGGCAGTATGCGACACTAAGGAAGTCAGGTTTGGAGACCACCATGTGGAAAGGGTAGGCAGATGAGTGGTGTGGAAATGACAGCAGACTGGAAGGGTGGGACCTTCACGAGGCTGGGTGGAACCAGACTTAAACTAGTCCGGGACTGGGGGTGCTGAGGCTGGGGGATCGGAGTCCTATATAACCCTAAAACCTAAAGTCCTATAACCCTAAAATGGCCATAATTGGGATTTTAGGGAGACAGGTCATGAGTGGGGACTTGGGAACACCAGACTGTGAGTGGGGACCTAGCAAGATGGTGAGAGTGGGCATCTGGGGAGATGGAGACCTGAGTAGGCTCCCAGGCTTCCTTATGTGATAGGGACATAGAAGTGAGTTCTGAGGATTCAGAGATGGGGTGTTGGGTCTTGCAGAGTGTGGCCTAGTCAGAAAGTGGGACCACAGTGGGCCCTTTTAAGGCAGAGCAGACAAAAGACATGGACTTGGTTGGGTTCTTGGGGAAGCAGGACCTGCTCTGGTTTGGTGAAACTAGAGTCAGTCTTTTGCAGGTCAGAGGTGGCCAGATGGGGTCAATAGAAGGGGGTTGGGGTGAGATCAAGGCTGGGAATGTGGGCAGGTGGCCAGGCGGGTCACAACGGGCACTTGGGAGACATGGCCCTCCGCAGGCTTCGGCATGGAAGCCACGCTGCTGCTGGTGGTCGGATACTCACACTCCAAGGGTGTGGCCATCTCCTTCCTTGTCCTGGCTGTGGGCTTCAGCGGCTTTGCCATCTCTGGTGAGAACCCCAAATGGTAGCTGTGGGTACTTGAGTCAGCTCAGGTCCTGGAATGGGCTGCTAAGGGGCTAGAGAGAAGTCTCAGCAGTTAAGACTTGCTGCTCTTTCAAAGGACCTGAACTTGGTTCCCAGCATCTGCCCAACTGCCAGTAGCAGATCATGCACCCTCTTCTGGGCTCTATGGGCACTGCACTCACATGTGCATACCCTCACACAGACACACATTAAGTATAAATTTTTAAAAACGAGTGCCTCAAAAGAGCAGAGGAGATGGGGTGGGTGTGACACTGCAGTAAGGATTTGGTGTGACAGCTGCTGACTTGATACCCCACCAGGGTTTAACGTGAACCACTTGGACATCGCCCCTCGCTATGCCAGCATCTTGATGGGCATCTCCAATGGCGTAGGCACACTGTCTGGGATGGTGTGCCCCATCATCGTGGGTGCAATGACCAAGCACAAGGTTAGCGCAGACCTCCCAATGCATGCCTGGAACCTTCTGGTACCCAACCTTCCTCCTCTCCCTTTCTCTCCCTTTCTTTTATTTCTCCATTTCTTTCTTTTCTTTCTTTTCTTTCTTTCTTTCTTTCTTTCTTTCTCTTTCTCTCTCTCTCTCTCTCTCTCTCTTTCGACAGGGTTTCACTGTGTAGCTTCGGCTGTCCTGGAACTCACTCTGTAGCTCAGCCTGGCCTCAAACTCAGAGATTTTCTCTCTTAAAGCATCTTTTTTTATTAACTTAGCATGTGTGAGCTATTTTGTGCTATGGAATGTATTATGATTTATCCACATGAGACTATAAAAAGGGGTAACAGAATTTATTAAAATATGAATTGAGGGAATACACTCACAATTACAGAACGGAGTAGACAGCAGCAGTCGTCCTCTGATCTGACTAGGAGCGAACCCACCTCCAAGCCAGGAGCCGGGAGAAGAGAGCGTGTCCCTCCTGTAGCTCCTTTTTCAGGGGTCAGGTACCCCGGCTGCAAGCACCACCTGCTTTGGGCTGTATAGCCCAAGGTCAGGGGCGGAGCAAACACCACTACAGGAATGTGTGTTGTTTCCCCATTCCCACCCTGTGGGTCCCAGGGGTAGACCTTAGGTTGTCAGGGTTGGCAGCCCCTCTGCCTGCTGAGTCATTTCACCAACCCTTTTTTTTTTTTCAGTCAGTCTCAATATGTAGCCCTGGCTGGCCTCGAACTCACAGAGATCCACCTGCCTCTGTTTCTTGAGTGCCAGGATAAAAGGTGTGCTTCACCACATCTGGCCTCCTGTTATTTTTAATTGTGCATGTNTACATGTGAGTGCTGTGCCCACAGAGGCCAGAGGGCACCTGACTCCTTGGAATTACAGGTCTCTGTGAGCTGCCTCATGTGGGTGCTTGGGTCTTCTGTAAAAGCAATTAGACCTCTTAACTGCTGAGCCATCTTTTTGGCCCCCAAATATGTATTTTTAAAGCCAGCATCTCCTGTAGCCTGTGCTGGCCATCCTCTTGTGCCAGCCTGCAGAGTCTGTGAGATGATAGGTATGCACCCTCCCTCTTCTGACCTTCTGCCGCGTTGTCTGCCCCCAGACTCGGGAGGAGTGGCAGTACGTATTCCTCATCGCCTCCCTGGTGCACTATGGGGGTGTCATCTTCTACGGGGTCTTTGCTTCGGGAGAGAAGCAGCCATGGGCAGAGCCAGAGGAGATGAGCGAGGAGAAGTGTGGCTTTGTTGGACATGACCAGCTGGCTGGCAGTGATGAAAGTGAAATGGAAGATGAGGCTGAGCCCCCGGGAGCACCCCCTGCACCTCCGCCTTCCTATGGGGCCACACACAGCACAGTTCAACCTCCGAGGCCCCCACCCCCTGTCCGGGACTACTGACCATGTGCCTCCCACTGATTGGCAGTTTCCAGGACCTCCACTCAATACACCTCTAGCCTGAGCGGCAGTGTTGAGGAACCCAACTCCTCTCTGTCCTGCCTCAGGCCTAAGATGCAAGTCTTCCCTGTTCCCAGTGCTGTCCAACCAACCTTCTTCCCTTCTCAACTGCCTCTCAAGGGGGTGAAGCTGCACACTAGCAGTTTCAAGGATACCCAAACACCCTGAAAGTTGTTCGCTTGTTCTGTGTGGTTTCAAATTCCTCCCTTCAGGACTTTATTTGGATGGACACAGTTCAACCTCTTTCTTTTGTGGTTTTGAGGTTCCACCCCTTTTCCTAGAACCCCAGGGATTCTCAGGCTACCCCAAGATTATTCAGCTGGTCTCCACCTCAGAAACTCTCATAGTCATCCCCTATTAGTTCCAAGGCTCCCCTAACCATTCTGCATTTCCCAAGATGGTTCAACCAACCACCAACCCTGCCATTCCAAGGACTGATTCTCACCAGCGTTTCTGAGGGAAAATGGCGGTTTCAAGTCTCCCCACTCCTTACCTCCCTCTCCCCTCACCAGCACACTTTGCCGGGCCTTGTCCTTATCTTTAGCTTAGTACAATGTCCAGGGAAATGGCTGAAGTGGCTCCGCTCACCCCATGCTCTTTTTCTGACTCAGTTTTCAGGTCTTGCTCAAGTCTATTAATTCAGGGGCTCGAAGCTGTCACTTCTTCCCCTGGTGGTTTCAGGATCTCCCTTTCCCCCCAAATCCTTGCACTTTATTCTCCTGGGTGGTTCAGACTGCCCTCAGTTTCTCAGTGACCATTTGTTGTGTCCCTCAGGGGCTAAATGACTCCAAATCAGGGGTGCTTCCCCTCATAGACACCCCTCTTTCAACTTAGAAGTCTGGGGAAGGTGTGTGAGAGAAGTTAAGGACTCCCAGGAAGCGGAGCAGGCTTGGGAGAAGAGGGCTGATCCTGGGGCAGGGTTGTGTCTTGGTGTCTCTGTCTCTGTGACCGTAAATCCTGCCCTGCCCCATCTCACTCCCAATAAATGCTTTGGTGTACAGATTAGGTTGTCACCTGATGTGGGTCACAAGAGTCAAGAAACAGGGGTCCAGACTCCAGCCCTCTTCCCTCAGTCCCAGGCCTTCAGACCCCAATGTTTTCCTACTGTCTACGCTGGAGCCCCCAGTTGCCCCCTTGCTTTAGGCTGGACCCCAGCCCTCTGCTACTGCCCAGTCTGGACCGGTTCTTCACCTCCTGTCTGTTGTGGGCCCCACCATCCCCCTTAGGCTGAGTTGACCCCCGCCCCCCACCCCTCTGCCCTCTGCCAAGCACTCAGGTGCAAACTCTAGTGGGTGAGGTGGTTTATTGGGAAGCTCTGCTTGGATCTGGAGTTCCTCTAGGCGTTGAAGCTGGGTTGGGCCTGCGGTGCTGCAGTCATCAGACGAAGTTGGGGGACAGCGCGGCGGGCGACAGGGCTTCCAGGCGCTGCGGCCCGCGGGGCGGAGGGGGCAGCTTGGGCGGCAGTGGGGGCGTGGGAGGTGGCTGCTGCGTGGCGATGTGCGAGGGCACCCAACCATCAGAGGCATAGAAGTAGAGGTCCAAGGGGTCCTTCGGGGCATCCAGGTGCAAGACTGCAGGGGCAAGGGTGTGGGTGTGAAGGAGCTGAGGATATTCCTGGAGGGCTCTGAGAGTGTGTGTGTGTGTGTGTGTGTGTGTGTGTGTGTGTGTGTGTGTGTGTGTGTTGGGAATCTGGACTACATAGAGACATCCTATCTCAGAGGAGGAGAAGAGGAATAATATCAGATATAAGGGGCTGAGACCAGACCATGGTAGGGTCAGGCTTTACACTTACCTGTGTTTTTGTTTTTGATTATTTGTTTGTATTTCATGTGCACTTGTGTTTTGCTTGCATGTATTTCTGTGTGAAGGTGTCAGATCACCTGACACCGGACCTAGAGACAGTTGTGAGCTGCCATTTGGGTGCTGGGGATTGAACCTGGGTCCTCTGGAAGAACAGTTCTTAACCGCTGAGCCATCTCTCCAAGCCCGGAGGAAGGGGGCTGGGGGGGGGTCTGTGTTCTTTAGAAAGGTGTCCGAAGTCCCCTGCAAGGCCTGGATAAGGAACCATGTGGGCGTCCTAGGGTGAACAAGCACTCACCTGGTTCATCTCCACTGTCCTGGAGCCTGTGGTGTGCAAAGGACCTGTGTCTGGAGGCTCGGCGGTAGAGACACCACAGCAGGAGGAATATGCCAATTAGCATCGCTGTCCCCGCGAAGAACAGGCACAGGGCCCCACTGATGGAGCCTCGCGGGCGGCTGACCAGAGTCACCCCTGAGAGATGACACAGCCATTTAAACTGAGGGCTTCCTCCCTCAGACCCAGGGTCCAGGCCCAGCCCTCCTCCCTCAGACCCAGGGTCCAGGCCCAGCCTCCTCCCTCAGACCCAGGGTCCCGGCCCCAGCCCTCCACTTAGAGATCCATGGTCAGGCTCCTCACCAGTCTCCTTCACTCGTTCCACCACGATGATAGTATTGACTGTCTCTCCTTGGCTGTGTCTCTGAGAGGCCTGAGGCACCCCAGGGGCTACCTGATTGGGGTGTTCTGGAGAAGCAGGGGGACCTGCAATCCGCGCCGAGGGAGGAGGGCTATCTGGTCCTTTAGGGCCTGAGTTCTGGGGTATGCTTGGCTCTTTGGTCCCTAGGGAATCTGAGGTGGACAGGCCAGGAGTGGCAACTTGGGTGGCTGCAGGGGATTCTGGGCTGGGACTCAAGCCTGGCTCACTGGGTGTGGTGGCTTCCTCCCTGAAGGTTGCTTTTGGTTGGGTGGGAAGACCAGTGGTGATTTCCAAGTCAGAGGTCACAGCCATCTCTGTTGCATTTTGGTTGGTGGTTGTGGGAAACTGTGTTTGGGGGGTGTCAGTGGGATTGGAGTTGTGGGTGATGAGAAATGCTGACTGTGGAGTTTCTGTAGGGTTAGGATGGGTGGTTGGTAGTAATGCAGAATTTAGGGTTCTGTTAGTACCAGGGTCATAGGTCTCTAGGGATTTGGAACTGAGGAGTTGGGTGGGGCCAGGACTTGGTATCTTAGGCCCTTTACCAGGAGAGATTTGGGGGGTTTCTCCTTTGGGGATTTCAGAGGAGTCTTGGTGTGTAGTTGGTGTAGGGTCAGTGTGTTCAGCTTTGGGAGATTCTGAAGGTGAAGCTTTGAAGGGATTAGGTTTTTGGGTTTCAGGAGAGCCAGACTGGGAAATTGCAGTCTGGTCAGGTTTGGGGATCTCAGAAGATTCTGGCAGTGTTGCTTTGGAGGGGCTAGTTTGTGAAGCATACTGGGATTCTGTGACTGAGGCTGTGAGCTGGGCAGGCATGAGAGTCTTGGGAGATTCTGAGAGGCTGGGGATTTCACTTAAGTTTTTCCTGGAGATGTGAGGGGAAGCTGAGGGGGGTGTCTTGGAGGGCTCAGGAGGAACTGTTGCAGGGTATCCTGGGGTAGGTCTGTCTTTAGTAGAATTTTCTTGAGTACCAACGGGCATCCTAGAGGGCTGGATCATCGCCTGTGGGTCAGAGTCCACAGGCAGAGAGGTTGAGGGAGCTGCCTTGGAACTCAGACCATTGAGGAGGAAGAGGAGGAAGAAGATGGGGCTGAAGGGCTGCATGGCTCAGAGATGCCTATAGCTGTGGAAGGGGTAGGTAGGAAAAGGTTAAGGCCTAAGCATCCTGGAGCCACACCCACTCCCAGAGGCCACACCCCCTGGCTCCCAGAAGGACCAGGTCTGTCCAGGGACTCTGGTAAAACCCAACTGCAAGTCCCTGGTGGCTTTGAGGTGGTAACTGTGGTCACTAAGGTTACAGGAGTTTGGGGATTCTTGAGAGTGGTAGTGCATTTACCAGTGGGGTCCCTGAAAAATTGGAGCATAATGACACCTTTCCAAGGTCCCACAAATGTTAGAGTCCACCTTCAGAGGGTATCAGGTAGCCAANGGGACACAGGACTGCACAGACTTTAACACTAGAGGCAGAGAATGAAGAGCTGGGACCCAAGCTGAGTCAGAGGGAGGGAAGACTCCACGGTCCTGAGAAAGAAGCTATTGGGCTCTGAGGCCCACAGAGTGAAAAGGGCTGAGGTCTATGTCTTTGGTTCTTGCCAGAAATTAGGAGCTTAGAAATTCTGAATATTGGGACCTAGCAGTGGGGCTTAGGGTTACAGGGGAAAGGACATGGGATCCTTGGACCATGGGTTAAATGATGTCTGGATCTGAGTTCCANGTCTTTGAGAAATAGGGATGTGAGGTGTAGACTCCTCTCTGATGGGGATGGAGACAGGAAAGTAAGCTCTATCCCGTTTATAGAAAATGGATCCAGTAACTTCTGTAGTGGGTTAGGAATGGAGNAGTGAGCTTGGGTGGGACAGGGTCACTTGGGGTCATGGGGTCTCTTACCTGTTCAGTGGTATCCAAAACAACAGCAGATGATCAGCGTTGGACAAAGAGGCAGGCAGGGAGTGTTGCTGAATGGCGCTGGAAGGGGCAGGTGCCAGGGTCCCAGAGGAACATAGGTGATGCACCTGACCCCTCCCTGAGGAATCATGGGAGCCTAGCAACAAGCTGAGGTTCTTAACGAAACACAGACATAGGGCATCATAGCTGGGGCAAAAAAGGAAATTAGGGTTTAACCAGGCTATTTTTCCTTTGAAGCCAAGGTTTGGCCAGGTCTGTGATCCCTGTTCTTAAAAGGCTGAGGCAGGATTATGACAAAGCCATCTTGGGTGACATAGTGGGACCTAGGCCAGTCTGGGCTACCTAGCAGACCCGTGTCTCAAAATAGAACAAGAGCCAGGAGTGGTGGTCCATGCCTTTGATCCCAGCATCTGGGAGGCCATCCTGGGCTACAGAATCAGTTCCAGGCCAGCCTGGGTTACAGTGTGAAGCCTTGACTCTGAAACAAAAATAAAAACCAACCAAAAATACACAAAAACAACCCTCCAGAAAACTACCAACCTAACAGACACAAAACAAACTCTCCATATATAAAAGTGCTGGGACCAGCTGTCTAATGGTAGCCAACACCTTTAATCCTAGCAGTTGGGAGGCAGAGGCAGGCAGATCTCTGTGAGTTCTAGGCCATCCCTGTCTACAGAGTGAGTTCCAGGATAGCCAGGGTTACACAAAGAAACCCTGCCTTGAAAACAAACAAAAACAAACAAAAAAAGTCCTAGGCCCTCTCCCATTCCCCCAACCAAACCCAAGGCTCTAAGTCCCCAGCACCTTTCTACTTTAATCCCACTAGGCCACTCTGTACCCTTCAGACTAAAAAATTCAGGCTTCCAGGTGGACCTTGCCAGAACCCAGGAGTCTGGGGCCCTATCTTGACCATCTTTAGATTTGGGATTCTAAGCTTACATCCCTCCTTTCTGCAGAGGTAGGAGTCCAGGCTCCTGTCCACCTCTTTTGCCCATAGTATTATTGGCCCCCTTCTTTGAGAAGAGTCTTAGGTAGCATACACATGCCTCAGATTTGCAGTGATCCTCCTGCTTCTGCCTCCTGAGTGCTTGGCAAGACAGGCGAACTGCACTATGGGGGTGGCCTTGTATGGAGGATGGGGCCTTATTTCCACCATGTCCCAGTGCCCCCTGATCCCTGTGGAAGCCCAGGGCCTCTGTCCCACTTCACGGTGGTGGCTTTACCTGTTTGCACACTGCCACCTCTTCTCTCTCCCTTCCTGGCTGTCTCTGCTGGGCCTGCCTGTCCTTTCCACACCCTCTTCTCTCAGCCTTCCTCTCCGTCTCCAGAGCCCTCAGGCCTTCCTCTCTTCCTCCATGTTATTTCCTTCCTGGGGCACCCTGTCTTTGTCCTGTCTGGAGGTTATTCCTTCCCTCCCTTTTTCTCTTGGATTCCTCTGCTCTCTCTCTTCTCTGCCTCTCTCTGTGTCCCCGACTTGTGCTCTAATGGTCCCCCTCTGCAGTCTCTATTTTTATCCCTCTGACACACCCCTTATGTCCACCTCTCTGTCTGTCCCCTCCACTCCTCTTCTTCAGTATCAGCTCTGGGTCCCAATTAGTTGGTGGCGGCCACAGCAGCAGGGCCCCCACCAGGCTTCTCATTACCGCTGGCGGCTCCTAATGAGCGTGGGGTGGAGTGACCCCGCGCCCCTAGCCCGGCCTGCGTCACTGCCAAGGCGGGGGTTGTGCGGGTATATAAGGAGGGGTGTGAACATCGCTGCCTGAGTCCACTGCACGGTAGGGGGCCCCGCGGGAGGCTGGTGGCGGGGGTTGGACGATGGGCTCCCAGGTTCTGGGTGGGATAGTGACATCGAGATCCTGTCTCCCATGTTCACAGGTGATGGAGACCTGCCAGGTGTCCAGGAGCCCCCGAGAGCGGCTGTTGCTGCTTTTGCTGCTGCTACTGCTTGTGCCCTGGGGCACCGGCCCTGCTTCAGGTGTTGCTCTGCCCCTCGCTGGTGTGTTCAGGTAGGTGTGAGGTCCCCGATACCCAAGGAAAGGGAGGAGACACCGCAAGGGAAGGCGAGATAACACGCGGGGGTGGGGTTGACATTCTAACTCAGTGGGGACCGGCGGCCCATGGGGCCTGGCGCTCAGTCACTGCATCTCTCTTCTTGCAGCCTCCGCGCCCCCGGGCGGGC
>LZPO01044424.1:45534-67927 GCA_001675575.1 Neotoma lepida | reverse complement strand
TGGGGGAAGGTATGGAACTAGTTGATAGGTGGGAAGGTATGGAACTAGTTGATGGGGGAAGGTATGGAACTAGTTGATAGGTGGGAAGGTATGGAACTAGTTGATGGGGGAAGGTATGGAACTAGTTGATGAAGAAAGGTATGGAACTAGTTGATAGGGGAAAGGTATGGAACTAGTTGATGGGGGAAGGTATGGAACTAGTTGGAGGAAATTGGTTATGGGACCATAGGTTGGTAGGAGATGTTAAGGAACTCCCACAGGGGAGTTTTCAGGGCTGATGCTGAGGCAGAGCAAGCTGGAGAAGGACAGATGACTAGGAGGTGCTGCTCTGGCAGCAGTGTGAGCTGGAGTCACCAAGTACCAAGTACCCAGACCTCTGGGACTGTGGGCCAAAGAAGTGAGGATCTGCACAGGGACACATGAAGTTTCTGCCTTGGTGTCCTCCAGAACATTCCATGGAAGCAGAACCTACCTGCCGGATAGCTTGGATCTCCAAGTCCAGTGATGGGGGCAGTGCCATGATCCAGCCTACTCTTCCTGCCTCAGCCCCTTCCAGTAGCCTGGCCACAGAGGGGAGGCATATCTTTTGGACCACAGTCTGCAGACTTCACCCTGTGGTCCAGCCCCCTCCTGTCCCTTTCATGCCTGACCATCCACTTAATCCTACCCTCCCCTGTGACTCATCCCTGTCCTCCTTCTGACTATCCACTCACTGCTCTGGGCCCTCCTGGCTCAGACTCAACTGCTCCTCCAGGTTCGAGATTTCTTGCCTTAGTTCCTGCAAGGAAGGCAGAGCATGGGCCCTGGTGGAGGGACCAGGCTGAAGAAGAAGTAGCAGAAACTCACAAAGACTAAGAGAGTACAGAAGGCCAGAGCATAAGGCACAGCCAGGAACATCACAAAGGCAGAGGAGACTTTTCTAAGGTGGACAAGACTCACAGAAAACAGACGATGGAGCCACCCAGGCAGACTCTGCCCAGGGAGGGGACAGGAGCTCCCAGCGAGATGAATGTTGTGGGATGCAGAGTGAAGAAGGAGGGGCCCGAGAGTGAAAAGGTCTATCAGGGAGGGAAGCAGCAGATGCTGAGACCCCATAAAGATGGGCACTTGTTACCTGGGTGGTGGTTCTGTACTCTTCCAGAGTCTGGGCCAGACTCTCTGCATGGCGGGTACGCTGGGGAACACAGAGCCAGGGGTCAGTCCCCTAAGACATGAGGCTGCTGAAGTGGGAGCTGGTTGAGTAGGGAAAGCCTGGAGCAGAGGCACTTCCAGACCCTGTAGGCCACACTGTGACCTGAGGCGGCCTGTCTGGGTTGCTTGCCCAGGGCTCAAAGCTGGGTAGGCTTCTGCCATACAAGGCAGGGGCTAGGAAGACATGTTAAGGGCAGGTCTGTCCCCTCCCTGCTCCTCACCTCTGAGAGGACTGCTTCACGCTGGCAAATGAGTTGTTCGCACTCACAGAGCTGCCGCTGCCAAGGAAGGAGCCTATCCATTTCTTCACCCAGCCTCCCTCCCAGCAGCCCCCCACATCTCGGCCAGGTTTCCCCTCAGCCTCCAGTGACACCCATGGGTATCAGCTGCTCTGAAGGGGACCCCAGCTGAGCTGCCCAGCAGCCCTGAGGCATGCGGATTCTGATGCAAGAGCCTGTTCTCAGCAGCTGCAGTGCTGACTTGGGTGCAGGGAGGTGAGCAGTCCCCGGGCCTAGACAAATGCTACACCTTCAAAGCATCTTTCTCTGTGGCCAGCTCCTCACTCCGCCTCTTCACTCCATCTCGCTCTGCTAGCAGCTTCCCGTTCTGGGGGGAGGAACAACCTTGTTCACCAGTCAACAGTGCTAATGCAAACAGCAGACATTCACTGCCATGTGTGCACCTCAGCCCTTTATTCTCCCACCACCGTCCTGGGCCCTCAGCTGGAATCTCTCCCACTGATACAGTGATAACAGTGTCAGTGTGAGATATCATGGGGTCCCTGTGAGGTGAATGAGGGAATAACAACTTCCAAGCACTTTTCATGGGAGACTCCATCTCTTTTCCCATTTTTAAAGATAAAGGCAACTCAGGCAAAGAGAGATTGAGTAACTTGTTCCAGAGCACACGGTTCTTATGTTAACACAGGCCAGTGCATGTTAATGAATACAGACATTTAGAGCAGTCAGCAGTGCCTGGCATGCACCAGATAGAAATGGTAGAGATGCTTAAAGAAACTCATGTTGGCCGCCGCACGCCTTTAATCCCAGCACTCTGGAGGCAGAGGCAGGCGGATCTTTGAGTTCGGGGGCAGCCTGGTCTACAGAGTGAGTTCCGGGACTGTTACATAGAGAAACCTTGTCTCAGAGAAAAAAAAAAAAAGAATAAATTCAAAGTCCAATGTTCCAGGCACCTGAAGTCTAGCAAACCTCATCCTTCTCCAGAGCCCCAGGAGACAGAGGCTAGCTCTTCTGGTCTCCAGCCTTGTTCCTGCTCCAGGTCATCTCTCTCTCACCTCAGCAGCCTGGGCTGCTGCTGAGTGAAGGGCGGAGGAAGGACAGTTGGGAGCGCTGTGTCAACACCTGTCCACCTGGCGGGACCCAAGAGCACCCTGCAGCCTTCTGCAGAAGCACTGGCTGTGGGTTTTTGGGATTCAGCCAGCAGCTAGACCTTTGGAGGCTGAGTGTCCCATTACTCTACCAGGCCCTGCTGTAACCTGAGAACTCAATCTCTAGATCTCAGTGGGGAGCTGCAGCAGGCCAGCAAGGAGCTGAGAATAGCTCCAGCTATAGAGGTAGCACACCTAGGAAGTTCCTCTGCAGGGCATAGGGCCTGGGGCAGGAGGCAGGGGTGTGGTGGTCTGTTCACAGGGCTGACTCCTGCTGTCTGCATTACATGCCCTGGGGGCAGTGACAAGGAAACCTAGCTAAAGGTACAGCTATCCCAACCCCCACTGGCTGGCTGTCTTACTTAGCTCCAGGCTGAAGGTGAGACATCCTCCCAGGCTCCCTTGCAGCTGTGGTTAAGGGATCCTCCCCAGCCAATGATATGGTGGAGATGGCTATTGAAATGACGCAGAGAGAGGCAGGAGTATGTGTTAGGTGGGGGAAGGGGAGCTGGTGCCTCTCCACCTGCCTTGAGCCATCTGTGACTATGAGGCCACAAGCAGGAAAAAAGGCTGTCAAGAGACTGGGTATGGAGGAGCTTGCCTACAGTCTCAGACCTTACCTGGCTAAGGCAGAAGGATAAAGAGTTCAAAGCCAGCCTGTATACAGTAACACAGTGAGACCCTGTTACAAAAAACCCAGGGCTGGGGATGTGGCTCAGTGTTGCTTGCTTAACACATGCAAGACTCTGGGTTCCATTCTCAGCATACTCTCACTTAAGAAAAAAAGCCAGGGCTGGAGAGACGGCTCAGCGGTTACGCTGCTCTTCCAGAGGTCTTGAGTTCAATTCCCAGCAATTCCCACCAGGTTGTGGTGGCTCACAACCACCTATTGGCATGCAGGCACACATGCAGACAGAGCACTCATACATATAAACAAACAAGCAAACAAATAGAATTAAAAGAAAAGAGCCACCAGAGACCAGAAACTGCTTTGGGCAGAAATGGCCCATGTTCCCTTGGCGTGGGCATGTTGCAGCCCACTGGTGCTGCAGATATCAGGGAGTAGGACAACCATCACAACTGGGTGCCTGTGAGCTGTGACAAGGGCCCTGCAGGAAGAGGTCTCCATTTTTCCCCCCTTTGGTGACAGGGCCTCTCTACATAACTCTGGTTATCTTGGAACTCACTATTTAGACCAGGCTAGCCTTGAACTCAAGAGATCCACCTGCCTCTGTGTTTGCCTCCCAAG
Source organism: Neotoma lepida (assembly GCA_001675575.1). Lineage (NCBI taxonomy): Eukaryota > Metazoa > Chordata > Mammalia > Rodentia > Cricetidae > Neotoma > Neotoma lepida. The sequence continues at coordinate 64,100 of LZPO01044424.1, read as the reverse complement.
CGCCGGGATTAGATCTCCTTCATTCTTAAAAGAAAAAAAAAAAATGGTCTGGGGGTTGGAGAGTTGGCTCAGTGGTTAAGAGCACTGGCTGCTCTTCCAGAGGACCCAGGTTCAATTCCCAGTAACTACATGGTGGTTCACAACCATCTGTAACTCCAGTTCTAGACGATCCCATGCCTCTTCTGGTCTCTGTAGGCACCAAGCACTCACATGGTNCACAGATATACATACAAGCAAAACACTCATAGACATAAAATAAATTCTTTTTTTTTGTCCCCCCACCCCAAAATAAATTCTTAAAAAATGTTCTGTGAGATATTTTCCCTGACTGAATGCAGCCTTCAAGGCAGCAGCCACTCTGCCCCAGGGACTCCCATTACCCTGGGAGGAGATAACAGTTCACAAAGGAGCTACAGAACAGCGACGAAGAGAAACTTAGGATCTCAGTAAAAGGCCCAGTGCAGACACAGGACAGAGAGTCAGGATAGGAGCTGGGGCCCACAGGAAGGGAACTTCAAGCTAAGGCTGGAAAGCCAGAGAATGGCTCAGAGGCCCTGCGCCCTGGCTGGCAAGGAGGGGAACCTTGGAACCATGGGACACCTGATTCTAAGTGAGCTTCCTTCCCAGCTCACCCAGAACTGCTGCAGGGCAGCAGAGGTAGACCACACAGGGCAGCTGTGTGCCTTCATAGGAAAGCAGCCAGAGCCCCTGGGTGACCCTGGCTGGCTGAGCTAAAGCCATAGTCCAGGAGAGGAGACTGGCATTCAGGCATCAGCAGGAGGAGCAAGCCCAGATTTGAAGGCAATTCTGGCCTCCCATGGATGCTAAGTAGATGTAACAAAGGTTGTTTATCTGTAAGGACAGTAGAAGATGGGGGTCAAGTGAAGACCAATGCTGCCTGGGATGTGAACCTGTCATGGATCTGCAACTGATCGGCCACCTTGGGGAAGAGGGGTGGTGTGGATATTGTTTAACACTTGATGAATTTCAATGTGGACAGGAACTCAGAGTGAACAGGGACTTAAATAGGTCTGGACTGTAGGGCTAGCCCTCAGGTAAACACTGTCCCTTCACTATTATCACAGCTCAACTGTGCAGACTCCTGTTGGCTCCTGAAGAACACCCAGGCCTGATGGCTGCTTGCCCAGCATGCCCAAGGCCCAGAGCTCCATTTCTAGCACCACCAAAATGAAAAACAGAAACAAAAGCTTAGAAGGGAAGGGAAGAGACATAGGCCTGAAGGTAGCCTGTCATGCTTCTGGGGGTGACTTCAAAGCCTATGCTTAAAAAAAAAAGTTTTATAAGTTTTTACAGTTTCATTTGCATTGCCAGGGATCAAACCCATATACAACATACTGATTAAATAATGATAACTGTTTTTTTTTTTTCAGTCTTGTTATATAGCCTAGGCTGGTCCTGAACTAAAAGTCCTCCTGCTTCAGACTCCTGAATACTGGGGTGACAGGCATGGAACACTATGCCAGCTTGCTGGATTTTACTGTGCACACCCTACATATCCTACCTTGAGTTTAAACCTCACACTACCCCGTGGGGTATAGGCACTGGCTTAGTCCCCTGATGGTGGNAGTACTACAATGCAGACAAGGGAAGAACTGGCCAGGGCCTCAACATGAACCCAGGGACTACCACAGCCTGTGGGATGCTGGGCCTCCTTGGCCTGCAGGACAGAGGCAGGAACCCTTAAAGGTGTGTGGACCTCAGCTTACCTCCTCCTGTAGAGTCTCCACCTCAGCCACCAGGTGCTGCTGCTCCTTCTCCTGGCCCAGAGAGGATAGAATCAGTTCCAGTCCCTGCCCCATCCCTCTCCCCTGCCCCAGGAAGGAAGTCAGGGCCTGTATCACTGAAGAGTTGGGCTGAAGAGGGCTCATGAGGGATGGCAGGTAGGCCTGGGGGAATGTGGGGTGAACAGGACCTAGAAATCAGGTAACCTTTGCCCCTTCACCTCTGCCCTTTTGCTGCAGCCATATATGCCCTGCCAGCACTCACTGTGTGCCGGGCCTGGGCCATTAGGCTGCGATTCTGCTCTTCCAGGCTCTTGGCCAGAGTCTTCAGGTCCTCTAGCTCCTCATCCAAAGCCTTGGCCACCTGTAGGGCCTGCTGGGTGCTGANAGGTGGCACAGATGTGAGAGGAGGCAGGCAGGGAAGCAGAGCAAAACATCCCAGACTATGAGGGGAGACTATGACCATATACAAGCTAGGCCAAGGGGCACAGGGATCAGAGAGAAAGGGACAGGGGGTATGCAGTGTGGGGTGGAGTCAGTGTTCACTTTTCACCTGATGAAGGAAGCACAGGGCCACACAGCACAGAAAGAAAGGGGGCTGAGGACAGAGAATGAGAGCAAAAACTGGACAGTCAGACTGAACCCAAAAGGCCAGAAGACAAGACCCAGATAGAGGGAAATGGAAGACAGGGGTTGGGCAGTAGAGTGCTCGCCTGTACCTGAGGCCCAGGCTCTGGCACAAAGGAAGACCTAGGCACTCACCTTCGCAGCTGCTTGCGCAGGGCCGCAACCTCCTCCCCCAGGCGCGCTGAACCCTCTTCAGCGGTCTCCACGCTGTGCTGCAGCTTGGCGTTCTCACCAGCAAGGCGCCGGTTGCTGAGCTCCAGGTCCTCTAGGCTGCTCAGCAGCTCAGCTGTGGCAGGCCTGAGGGCAGTAAGGGCCTGGTCACCAACCTTGCTCCTGCTCCCACTTCCCCCAGCTNCCTAGGTAGAGCAGGAGGCTGGCAGCTAGGGAAACAGTTCCTCTGAAGACAAATCGGAATGAAACTCCAAGGCTCTCCTGAGCCAAAGAACATCAACCTCCCCACTCCCAGGCCCCAGACAGGCTGGAGAAAATGGAGTAGGATGGGGGTAGGGAGGACAGGCACCCCTCAGGCCTGGGGTCTTCTCCTCCAAAGCTCTCTAAGTTGGCTGGCTCCTCAGCTTCTGGGCATGCTGGAAAGAGACAGAAAAAAGAAGGTTGGACTCTTTGGTGACTTTAAAAGTTTGGGTGTCTAAGGACCCTGGGATTGTCCCAGGACTCTGGCCTCCCAGTTTTTCCATGTATAGCTTTGGGGTTCCCTGGACTGAATTATTCTTATTACATAGGCTACTTGCTCATGCTTGCCTGGAGCTCAGCCAGATCTTCAGAACGAGTCACCGGGGTGCCTCCACTTCCGCAAGCCCACTCTTCTCCTGCTCCCAGCTTTCCCCAAGTCTTAAGGCTCCTCAGGCCCTCATCACCATCAGTCTGTCACTGCTGCAGTTCAGCCAGTTAGACTGTTTTCCACCACATCCGTCCTCGCTTTTACTCTCTCTCCTTGGGCACCCCCAGCCTCTACTTAAATCTCCTTTCTCTGTATTTCCCTACTTGACCTGACCCACCCCTCTGCTGCTTAGTCTTCCCTGGCCCCCAAGATTGAAAAAGCCTCAAGGTTCAAGGGAATGCCAAGAGTTGGGTGTAGTGGTGCACACCTTTAATCCCAGCAGCCAGGAAGCAGAGGCAGGGTGATCTCTGTGAGTTCAAGGCCAGCCTGGTCTACACAGTGAGTTCTAGAATAGCCAGGGTTACATAGAGAAACCCTGTCTCAAAAACAACAACAACAACAACAAGCCCAACCTGAAACCAAAACAAACACACAAAAAAAGAGAATGCCGAGAGAGCTACAGTCTGGGTTCTGTAGGGTCACTTTTTAGTGGCACACCTCTGAGGTGTGAGGCCTGGGCACCCAGCACCCTAGCATAGGGCTGGCATATAGCTGGGCAGATGCCTGTGTGTGTGTGGGCCAGGCCAAGAGGAGGAGCCTGGTAGGCCAAGACTGTGCTGTGCCATGGGAAGATTTCAACAGTGTAGGAGAGCCAGGAAGCTGCAGTCTCCTCAGCCTCTACACTAGGGCTGGAGCTGGGAGGAGGGGATAGAAAACCTGAGCCCAAAGTCCAGGATGAGGGGACTGTCCCAGAAAGCCAGCACAGCTGCAGGCTGAGCAAACGCCCCAGTTGTCTCTTTAGCCCTTGCTGTGTGGGGCGGGCAGATGAGAGCTCCCTGCTGACCCCTGCGACCCACCCCCCCACATCTGCTTCTATAAATAGTCTCACCAGATGGCAGGTGTGGAGAAGCCAGGGCTCCCCCGAAGGCAGTCTCCTCTGTCCGCTCTAATCCGCTGTATCAAAGGCAAGAGGCTCAGGTCCCCTGCAGCCAACACAGCCAGGACCTGTGCCTGCAGGGGTCTGGGTGGTGGAGAGGAGTGCAGTCGGATGAGTGTGGTTCTATGGGCCAAGGGTAAGGCCAGATGGCAGGGCCTGGGCTGTGAGAGCAGTTCTTCCCATTGCCAGCCCCTTCTAGTTCTACCTCCAGGATCCCTGCACCCTCATCCAAGGCATTTGGTAGGGACTCACCCATGCAATTGACAGGCAGCAATCCAGTCCCGCATGACCACCAGAAAGGTGTCCAACTCCACAGTGGCTCCAGCACCCTTCCCATAAGGGTCCAAGCTTCGGGCCAGTGTTTGGAGGCGCACATCCTGGGGGCTCTGTCCTGTCACAGCCTCCAGGTAGGCCAGGAGGTGGGCTACAGCCACAGTGCCTGGGACAGAGCATGGTGAGGAGGACTGGACTGGGCAATGGCTAATGGGACAGGTCATGGCTTGAGAACAGTGTCTATCCTCAATGGGTGGGTGACATGCCTGCCCTACAGCATGCAGAGGAGCCTCAGTCAAATTTTCAGCCCATCTCAGAGTGAACCAGAGAGGATGAACCAGGGCAGCACCCGCTGCTCTATCAGGCTAGAGGCTAACGCCCTACCAGAGCCTTAAGCTCTTCCTTCTCCAGCCCCAAACCCATGTCACTCTCCTGTTCCTGTAGGACCCCTAAAGAGGGCCCTGGCCCAGCCCTCCCTGTGGTTCCCCAGTGCCCACCTGTCTTGTGAGGGTCACAGGCTTCAAATGTGGAGTTAAGAATTTGTTCCTCTAGGCTGAGCAGTGGTCCTGAACTCACTTCCTCAGGCTGCTCCCAGAGGTACACTGTAGAGAAAAGAGGGCCCACCCTGTGTGAGGGGACGCCAGGACCTTGCTGCCCAATATCCAGGCCCTGCTGAGTTGGGGGCTAATTTATTCAGAGCTATCTGTGGTTGGGACTGGTGAAGGACAGCAGGAGCCTTCCAGTAAGGTGGCAATATGAGGGTTTTTGAGTCACTGCTCCCAAGTGGGTCCCATCTCTCAGGCCAGGGAATGCCCCATGCTGTCTGTCTAATGTTTTGTATCCAATGGGCTCAGGAGTCATTAATGAGCTCTGAGATGACCCTCACCTCCTTCCTTCTTCAACCTCCCAGACTACGGGCAGAGGGCACCAGGCTTGAGAAAAGCAAGGAAGAGGATTCTGGGAAGAGCCAGGATAAAGGTGGCCNGGGAGCAAGAACAATCCGATAAGGCGTGGGCAGCCTACATCGATCCCGCTTGCTGCAGCCCTTCTTCCAGTTGCCCCAGGGACCAGGTCTCTTGTCTCTACATCCCCAGCATGGCGTCATCAGACCTGGAGGAGCTCAGGCCAGCACCAAGAGGAAGAGGAGGGATGGGGCTGTCTAAGCAGGGGGTAGCAGGGGACTGGTTAGGAGCTGAGCCTCTGTCAGACTCCCCTGAGTCAGCAGCACCACAGTATGTCTGTGGCAAGACTCTTCTTTGGGAGGTCTGTTTCCATATCAGTAAAATCCCCCTCAAGAGGACTGAGAAGGCTGCTCTGCCCCCATGTGTGAAGACGTGTGTGCATGCACGCATGTGTGTGGTGTATGTGTGATATGTTCAGTGTGTGTGTGTACTGTGTTGTATGACATGTAGTGTAGTGCGATATGTGTATGGATGTGTGTGTCTATGTATGTGTATGTATATCCATATGTATAGGTGGTGTGTTTAGGTTTGTGTGCACACGCATGCGTGCGTGTGTGTGTGTGCACGTGTGTGTGTGTGTGTGTGTGTGTGNTCCATATGTATAGGTGGTGTGTTTAGGTTTGTGTGCACACGCATGCGTGCGTGTGTGTGTGTGCGCGCGTGTGTGTGTGTGTGTGTGTGTGTGTGTGAGAGAGAGAGGTGTGTGTGAGACAGAGAGAGAGAGGTGTGTGTGTGCATGTGTGTGTGTGTGAGAGAGAGACACACACACAGAGAGAGGTGTGTGTGTGTGTTGGTAGGGCAGCTCTCATCTGGCATAGATCCACTGTGTATGTGTACCTATGTGCCTGTCTTCTGGGATCTTTTGGTCTTCAGCTATATTCACATTGCATGAATATAGCAAGCACTCAATAACACTCCATGCCATAGAGCCTCTCCAAGCTAGAGGTGGCTTTCACACCTCTCATTGGCCTGGCTTGCTGGGATGAAGGCCCACTGCACATGGTTCAGGTTTAGAGTCTGAGCTGGGGATGAAGTGAGCAACCCGCCCCACACCACCAGCAAGCTCAGGACTCAACCTCTGAGCCACAGCAGTGTCCTTTAGGAAAGGTACCTCCCTCCTAGAGAAGAATGGGATAAAATGTGGGTGGGCCCTCTGCTTGGCACATAACTCCAGGNACTTAGAGAGCATCAGACCATGGCAGCTGCTATTCCTAAAGTGCCACAGCTGTCTCCTAGCACAAGAGCCCCCTTTCTCACTCTGACACTTTTCTGACTTATTGCACCNGTTTGATCTGGACCCATTCTTGCTCCCATGTGAGGGGCCCAGGTTAGTTAGGGGAGGTGGGCTTCGGCTGGTCTACTGCCCTTTATCCTCCCATGTTACACAGGAGGCTCTGTGGCCCAGGAAGGCCACTGGTGCACAGTNCCTTCCCAAGAGAGATGCTGCTTNTGCTCTCTCCTTCCTCCTCCACTTCCCAGCTCTGCCCCTACCTTTAGTTTTTCTTTTCTTTTTTGTTTTTTTGAGACAGAGTTTCTCTGTGTAGCCCTAGCCCTAGCTGTCCTGGAACTCACTCTGTAGATCAGGCTGGCCTCGAACTCACAGAGATCCACCTGCCTCTGCTGGGATTAGAGGTGCACACCACCACCGCCCAGCTCTACTTTTCTTTTGGGATCATTCTTCCACTTCTCCAACCTCTCTCATAAGTTCAGCCTCGGTCCTGTGTCCCTCGATGCTGTTTTCTCCCATCCTCTATCTTGTGCCTTCTCTCTCCTTGGCTATCCCTGTCTTTCAACCCTTGCTCTTCCTGTGGGTGAGCTCTTCCCTTTCTTAGGGCAGTCTCAGGGGTTGACTCGGCTATGGTCATAGTTCCTGGTGGCCGCACGCCCTCTGCTGGTGCAGGCAAGGTTTAGATGGCAGTCATTTCCCCTAAGCCATGTGGCCTTCCAGTCCTAGCATGCTGGTGTCTGTCTGCCTGTAAAACCTTCCTATTTGCAGAGGTTACTCCTGAGGCTGAGGTGCAGATCTCAGCCTTGAGCAAAGCTGCAGGCCCGCCAATGAACACCCAGGAACCTGGAAGACAGGATACTCCTACGATGACCCCCATTGCCTATTAGAGCCAAGAGTTTCTTAATTAGACTGGCTCTCCCCGTTAGCACATCCTCAGGAGATGGAGAGAGAGAAATCAGAGATGAGGTGAGGGGAGAGTAGAGGAAGGAGAGAGATGCTTAGGGAACAGAATCACTGAGATATGGCAGAGACAGAGATAGGCAGGGAAGAAAACAGGAATGAGAGACAGAGACAAAGGCTGGCCCACAGAAGACAGTTGGTTAGCCAGCACCTCCCTCCCTGAGCTGAGCTGATATGTGCTGGCCCCACACCTACGTGTCTGTCTGCCCACAAAGCACCAAGCTTCCACAATCAAGCAGGCATTGCTCTGAGGTAGCAGCACTAGTAGGCAGAGGCTGACTGCACTTGAGCAGGCCAAGATGAAACAGTGTGTTTTGTTAGTGTGAAGCACACACATTAGTTCTCAAAGCACAGGAATAACTCGGCATGTTTCTATGCTGCTTAATGCAGAAGACAGTTTGTATACATACAGAGTTAAATAAAATCAGTTAGTACCATTCGCATCACCTGCTTGATTTGGCCTTGAACTTTCTATCTTCTTGCCTTAGCTCCTCAGTTCCAGGACTACAGGTAGGAACCCCTTGCAAGCTTTTCTCTTTTAAAAAATTAAAAGTTACATGTGAGCTGAGCANGGTGGAGTACACATGCAGTCTCAACACTTGAGAAGAAGAGGTAGGAGAAGTGAATGTTCAAAGCCAGATCTTGTCTCAAAAAGCAAAAACAAAACCCAGAGATGGGGACACAGCTCAGTGGTGATTGGTTGCCTAGCACACACAAAACCCTGGATTCCATCTCCTGCACTGTAAGACTATATATATTTGTACACACACAAACGCACACTGGGGAATNGCAACAAGAGTGGAATAGGTTCTGTGGAGCCATGCTTAGTCTTATACTAAGCAGGTTGTAGACAGATGCCAGTGTTGGGAAGAGAAGTGCAGCAGGAAGGGAGAGAGGGGACAGGGCACCTGTATTACCCAAAGTAAGAGGTATCACTGGCCCTTGATCTGAACACAGGCAGAGTTAGTGGGAAGAGGTGTGAAGGTGTGGATGTTCCTGTGTGCGGAGCCTTCTGTCCCCAACAGCCCTCCAGAGAGGAGGAAATGGGAACAGACATGTGGCAAGCACACAGCTGACACTTATCCCACCATCATTTGCTTCTGCTCACCCTACCTGGCCACCTCTCCTGCTCCCAGCCTGACCCACAGCTCCCTCTTCCTCCTCTTCCAGGCAGACACCTACTTTGTGCAGTGGAACCACTAGCCGGGTCCTCTGGCAGGTCCATGGACCACTCCTGCTTCTCTGTTGCTGCTGGTGAAGCGCTCACCTTCCCTCCACTGCTAGGAGGGTTGGGAAAGGGACAGTCTATCCAGATAGCTCCTAGAAGGACAAACAGAGTGATGGCTTCCTCAGACTAGCCACGCTCTAACTGCTCCATCTCTGCCTCAGGCCCTCAGGGTTCTCAAAACCTGTTTGCCATCCCCATCCCAACTCCAACCTGTTTTTATGGACTTGAGGTCTGGGATGGCAACCTGAGTACTGAAGAGCAGGCAGCAACATCAAAGGGGGAGGCGAGAGGGTGGGGTCACCTGCTGCCCGTAGGGCTTGTGGCCACCTCTCTTCCCCCATAACCTATCAAGTCACCATCCCTGTGANTCTACCTTGTGCTCTTCTGNCTTCCTCACAGTCTGCCTCAGGTTCTCTCTGGGTCCATGTCCCAGCCTCCTCCCAGGCTGCAGTCCATACCTGCCTGGCCACCATTTCCCATCTCCTTGGGANAAGGCTGCTCGGATCTAATAACAGAGGCACGGTATCGCCTGGGCCTGCTGCTTTGTCTCCCCAAATCATGCTAGATCTTCTAGCAATTCTGACCTGCATTGTATTTTGATAAGTGCCTGCTGCTTCTACTGTGGTCTCTATCTGGGACTCTGCTTGCCTTTGTGTCTCTTGTTGTCTAGAAACATCTCTCACTCCTTCTGGGACTGAATACCAAGCTGAACAGGCTCCCATACTGCCCAGAGACTGCCGGTTTGATCCTGTATTTGGACTGCTGGCCTCCTAAACCACTTGCAGCTTGCTCTCTCCTGCTTCCATGCACTTTTATCACTAGGCCACACTGTCAGTCTCTCATTGGTAGATGCTAGGCAAGTGCTCTACTGCTGAACTACACACCAGGCCCTCACTAGTAAATTCTAGACAGGTACTTCACTGCTAAGCTACACTCCAGCCCTTTTATTTTGAAACAAAACCACCCTAAGATGGCCAGGTTGGCCTTGAATTTGTGATCTGTTTGCCTCCACAGGAATGTGCATCACTGGGACTGCTTCCTTGCCTTTTCCCCCCTTTAGGTTTATTTTTATTTTATGTGTGAGTGTTTTGTCTGTATGTGTATGTAGCACACCTGTGACCGATACCTTTGGAGGCATCAGATCTCCCGGAACTGGAGTTACACATGGTTGTGAGCTGCCATGTGGGTGCTGGGAATGAAACTGGGTCATTTGCAAGAGTAGTGTTTCAGGATTTTTGTTTGTTTGTTTTTTGTTTTTTAAAACAAAACAAGGTCCCTCTTTGTAGTCCTCACTGGCCTGGAACTTGATAAGAAGACAAGCCCAGCTTTGAACTCAAGAGATTCACNTGCTTCAGAGTGCTGGGATTAGGAGGCATGAGCCATCAAGGTGACACAGAGCAAGTGCTCTTAACCACTGAACCATTTTTCCTCTCCATCAGTGATCTCCGTGTCCCTTACCCTCCATGGCCATGGGAACTCAGCGTATCATCCCCCAGGCCTGCTGTTCCCTGGGTTCTCAGCTCCCGAGGCCTGTTCTTATCTGTGAACTCAACTCTCACAGGCCCTTGTGTCCAGACATAGGGACTCCTTCCTCTGCACCCCGACAGTGCTGTCCTGCCTCTATTATAGCCAGGTCAGTCAAAATAAGGGTCACTTTTGCCAGGTGGTGGTGGCGCATGCCTTTAATCCCAGCACTCAGGAGGCAGAGGCAAGTGGATCTCTATAAGTTTGAGACCAGCCTGGTCTACAGAGCAAGTTCCAGGATGGCCAGTGCTGCACAGAAGAGACCCTGTCTTGAAAATGAACAAACAAACAAAAGAAAACAAAAATAAGGGTCACTTTCAAGAGAAAAGGAGGCACCATCAGTAATTGCCCCAGGTGCTAGGCAACAGTGCCTCTGAGGCCAAGAAGGCACCTAGGGCAAGGGTCAGGGAAGGTTTGGGTTCCCACCTGCTTGCCTCTTTTTCTTATGAAATGCAACCAACACTCTGCTTGCCTGTACTCCACTAGCTGCGTGTTTCTGGAGACATTGTCATTTGGCTTTTGGAGACAGGGTCTTATTAAATAGCTTCAGAGGGCCTTCTGAATCTGTGTAGACCAGGCTGGCCTTCAGCTAGTGGAGATCCTCCTGTTGTTCAGCCCAGAGGCTTTTAGAAGGCACTGGGGAAGGGACATGTTTCCAGAGACTTCCAGGAACACAGCGGGTGACAAGGGGAAAGGATCTCTTGAACTCTATCAGAGTTTGGGGACAAACTTGTGAACTAGGGAGATCAAGTTTCTGGTGGGTCCTCCTATCCTAAGAGGAAGTCTGGAGGGGTCCCTGAACGAGAACTCAATGGCCACATTTCTGGGATGTCACTAGATTTCAGGGTCCAAAGTGGAACTTGCAGATTTTTAGAGTGTGAGACAGGACTTGAATACTAAATTTCCTCCAGGATTCCACAGGATAAGCCTCTGACACGTTTTGAGGGAGAAATCTGGAGGGATATCTAGAAGACCCTAGTTGATGACATGATGGCCTACATCTNTGATACCAGCACTCAGGAGGCTGAGGCAGCAGGATCCAACTTTGAGCAGAGCCGGGACAATTTAATGAGGCCTTGTCTCAAAAACCAATACAGAGCTCCTGGAGAGGCAGCTTAGTGGTTAAGAAGACCAATGGTTGCTCTTCCAGAAGACCTGGGCTCCATTCCCACCATGGCAGCTCACAACCATCTGTAATTTTAGTTGCAGGGGATCCAACAACCTTTTCTGAGCTCCACAGGCATTGCACCTGGTGTACANACACACTTGCAGGCACAACACTCATACACATAAAATAAATCTAAACACATCTTCTAAACAACAAAACAAAACTAAAGCATGTCAGTGGTGGGCACACCTTTAATCCCAGCACTTGGGAGGCAGAGGCAGGCGGATCTCTGTGAGTTCGAGGCCAGCCTGGTTTACAGAGTGAGAGTTCTAGTACAGCTACTTAAGACAAACCATGTCTCAAAACAAAACACACACCTGCCCCTGCAAAAACAAAACAAAACACAATATAACTAACAGTATAACTAACTTAAGTTTCAAAGTTTCTGGAATATTGTAGCTGGGCATGTTTGGAAGAGCTATAATCCTAAAACTGAGGCATGAGGGTCACAAGTTCGTGGCCAGCCTGGGCAACACTTAGAGAGTCTGTCTTAAACAAAACCACAAACAAAACAACAAAAAGCATCAGAGCTGGGCAGTAGTGGCGCACGCCTTTAATCCCAGCACTCGGGAGGCAGAGACAGGCAAATACCTGTGAGTTTGAGACCAACAGACAAATTTCTGGGACTTCCAGGGCTACACAGAGAAAGCCGGTCTCGAGAGGGTGGTAACCCCAAAAAACGAACAAAAAAATTGAAACAAAATTTCCCAGAGGCTATTCCATACATTTCGGAGGGAATTTGGTCAGAACTTGGAACGTTTTTAAAGGAGTTGGTATATGATGCTACTGGGTAGTCTTGCAATAATTTCGGGAGTGACTCTGACGTGGCTCCCCTGGGGAAAGTCGCCACAGACAGGGCGTACCTGGAGTCAGGCCTCTGGGGACACAGCTGAGGGCCACCAACGACGAGCGGCGGTTGCGAATGGCGCGGAAGAGACGTGCTCACACGCGCCTTTCCCGCCAGAAATGCAAATGATGGGCCTCCCTCAAGTCCCGCCCCTCCCGGGGTCCGGTCTCCACGCAGGCGCACACCAGGTCGAAGGCGCCAGTGGATTCCCTTACCATGAACCCCGTGGTCGCGCATGCGTAGAACTCCTCGGGAAGACCGGAGCCAGCACATGCGCACTGGTGGAGCGAGCGTTGATGGCGGTACACCACCGGCAGCTGTCTTATGTGGCACAGGCTCTTTCCCTTCTGCTTGGCGAAATAGCAGGGTAGGGTTCGACTGAAGGACTCCCTGTTTACCCCTCGCTTCTTGTCAGTCACTGAACCGAGTTCTTTCTGACTTCTCTTGGGTCCGGCCCGCCCGCTACCGTCACAATGGTGCGCCTGGTCCAGCCTCACGTCCGCTCCATGCCCTCCCANTGCATTAATACGTACCTGCCCTGCATTACCCAAAAATTGATTACTTATTTCTTTCTTATTTATTGAGACCTTGCCTAACTATGTAGTCCAGGGTGGTATCGGACTTGGAGCAATCACCCTGCCTCAGCCCATCACGCTGGGTCACTCAAATCTTTCCATTCACGAGAAAGGACGGACATGCAGCTTTTTTTTTTTTTCTGTCATGGCAGTAAAGGAGCAGGTGACCGAAATGATTCCCAAAGATATTTGGAACAGAGGACTCCAACCTCTCTTCCGTTTGTCACTTAAGAAAACGTGATCCTCTGGTTGCACACCCATCTCCTCTGGGTCTGCTTAATCTGTCTAGGGCCCATCAAGTGGTACATACAGTCTGTTGGTGAGTGCCACTCCCAGGCTTCATCCCTGTATGCTGTCCCCAAAATGGGCACTAAGAGCATGACCAGGTGCTTAAAATTTTGTTTTGTTTAGTCTGGTATGGTCAGCGCACAGGAGGCAAGATCTGGAGGATGGAGGAAAGTGAGGCGAGCCTGGTCTACGTAGTCCTAGGCTGACCATAATATGTAGTGAGACTATCCAAAAAATAAAGCTGGTGAGATGAATCAGTGAGTAGACACTTGTCACCCATCCTGGTGACCTGGGATGAATCCCCAGGACCCACATGGTGTTAAGAGGTCCCTTGAAGCCACATGCATACCGTGTCATGTGTGTACCCTCCTACCCCTTGTTTAAAACACATAAAAGTAGTTAATGATATGGAGCAGGATTTGTAGCTCAGCTGGTACAGTGAATTGGGCATGGTGGTGTACCAGCACTCAGGAGGAAATGCCTAGATGAGATCCAGCTGTAAGGCATTTCCTCATCGAGTGATAAGTGAGGGAGGTCCCAGTCCATGATGGGTGGTGCTATCCCTGGGCTCTTGGTCCTGGGTTCTATAAGAAGGCAGGCTGAGCAAGCCGATAAACAGCTCCCCTCCATGGCCTCTGCATCAGCTTCTGCCTCCAGGATTCTGCCCTGTTTAGTTCCTGTCCTGACTTCCTTTGATGATGAACAGCAATGCCGAAGTGTAAGCCAAATAAATACATCCTTTCCTCCCTAACTTTCTTTTTGGTCATGGTGTTTCATCGCAGCTATAGAAATCCTAACTAAGACAGTGTTCTGAATGAGATTCAGGCAAGATCTGGCACAGTCATACTCAGAGCTAAGTGTGTGTATTGAGTGTATGCATTAGAGGGAGTAGCTATGTGGCTTGGTTGGGAAAAGATACCAAAAGGAGATTGTAGCATGAATCCTAATTGGTTTTAATAATAAAAACCAGGAGCTAGATATCAGGGTAAATGCTGAAAGATCAGAGAAACAAAGGAGCAAGCCACAGCCACCTTTATCCTCAGCCTGAAAGAGGTGAGCTCCTGTCTCCTCCTGAGTTATAATCTTCTCTCTGCCCAGCCATATCATTCCCTGTCTCCACCTCCCTAGTGCTAGGATTAAAGGCGTGTGACTCCCAAGTATTGGGATCAAAGGCATGAGACCCAAGTGCTGGGATTAAAGGTGAGTGCCATCATTACCTGGCCTCTGTGGCTAACTAGTGGCTTAGCTCCACACTCTGATCTCCAGGCAAGCTTTATTTGTTAGATCACAAACAAAATATCACCATATTTCCCCTTTTTGTATAGAATAAAAAGTTATAAATAATATAAGAAAAAACTATATACAGTAAGTATAATAATTATATCCAATATATACAGGCAATAAATACATCAACAATGTCTAGTCCATTTACAATTGACAAATTCAGAGAAAATACTCTATATCTATCCTATCTTGGTGAGTCCAAAAGGTTGTACCTAATTCATTTTCTATTTGCATTATCAAAATTATCTTCTAATGTCTCTCAACCTTATATACTTTACACCTCTTTAGTGAATTTCTTTTCTGAATCTGGATAACAAGGAAAACTATAAGTCTTCAAATCCATCAGAGAACTGAGAAGGAAATAATATTACCTGAATAAGCAGGAAGTGCAAGCAAGCAATTTCCAAAATATGTGAGAAATGACAGAAACAGCTGGCAGCCTGGACAGTCACCCAAGGTTCCTTTGCAATGTTGGAGCATCTATATTTAGCCTACAGGCCTAGAATATCTGACAGACTTATCTGTGAAGCAGGACTTGTCTTGGCAAAGTTTAGCAGTCCTTTCTTTTGTGTCCTGCGTGTCCCATTTGGACAGCATACTGTCAGCAGTCAAGGCAAGGGCATTTTCTTGCCCTGTGGCTAACTTTTGCCACAAAGAAAGTAAATTCCATATGGAGTTTCTTCAATGCCCATCATCTTCTCTGAAATAGATTGGTGCTGCCAGGGGCAGGCACTGTCTCTTATACACATCTAGATGTGTATAAGAGACCTCCATATGGAGTTTCTTTGATGCCCATCATCTTCTCTGAAGTAGATTGGTGCTGCCAAGAGCAGACATGTCTCATTGTCATAAAAAAGAACTTATGTTATTAAAACGTCTTAAATGCCATATTTTGTAGATCTGAAGTGTTTGAAGACCACCTGTCTACCTAAAATATATCTGTTTGACCTTGAAAACACACCTGACTACAAGCTTAATTGTAATAGGTGACCAACTACTAATCTGTATTTCTTTATCATCCTAAATAGTTTGTAATAGTAACTTTAAAGGACTAGCAATTTGCATTACATTGTTAAATAAGATGTAACCTTAAACAAGATTAGAAATGTATGTACAGTGTGTTCTAACAAAACCTCAACTTTGTATCAATATACAAAGAGCCATATCAATGTAAAATATTTAAAACAAGCAGTTGCTTTTTAAAAGTAGATTCAGTAATATGCCCTTTTATCCTATCATATCTATATCCCCTTTTTTCTTTTCAGAGTAGATTCAATAATCTACACTTTTAGCCTATCATTTCTATATCCCGTTTTTCTTTTCAAAACAAGAACCCTGAATCTAAACTCCTTTGTTTAGCTTTTTTCTTGACCATTAGCAATAACAACTTGTAACCAACCCCCCTAAACATTGACAAATATCCTTAACCCATTGAATGACCAAAAACCACCCACCCCACCTCTTGGGAATGTGGGCGTCATGTTCTTAAATTTACTTCCTGCTTTCTNGGGGCAGCGGCATCTTTAGGAGATCCTGAAAAGAAAAATTTGGGTTAATTGTCAAGTCCTAGGACAGGCAGCTGTATCATTTGTTGTCCAGTCTCTGCATAATGGGAAAGTGCAGGGCTTGTCTCAAATCCTGGCTAGAGTAGTCTGTGAGGCTGGATCATCGCAGCTAGACACCTCGAAATTGTCCTGAGTAGTTTGTAGTCCAAAGCNGCTTTGGGTAGTGTTTGTCAGCTTAGTGGTGTTATCATAGTCCATGTGGGATTGTCGTTGTGGGGACTCATCATCCTTTTGGAGACTTCAAAAGTCGCTGTGTGTGTGGTCGTGGTTCACTGCTGAAAACTTAAACATTTTAAATGTCATATGCAGCAGATCTCAAAGAGGTTAAAGGATCAATATTTGTTATGTACATCCAGAGTACAAAAACTTAATTCCTAGTTACCTGATAGAGACTCAAACCTGAAACCATGTACAGAAGCTAGATGAAGCCTTTTTCTAGAATTATTTAGTGCTCTATATGACCATTAATATCATGACAAAAGTTAAAAAATATACATATCTTATAAATTTTGAGATAATATACCTTAATAAAAGTTTTAACAAGTCAAAATAAAACCAAAGAACTATGAGATTAGTGGCAATAAAATAGTTCCTAATTTTGGTTTTTCTTCTGTCCCATATCAGGTGGCTCTTCTGACATGAGACAGAGATTTTAGATTTTACTTTAACTAGCATGCTTGGGTTTAGAGAAGGAGAGAATCACTCTAAAGCCAGCTTTAATTTTTAATTGGACTGTGACTACAAAAAGACCATTTGCATTATATGTCTGTAGAGAACAGCAGAAACAAACATTTAGNAAGATTTATGAAATTTTATCCTGTTGAAAATGTGATATATCAATAGGCCAATTTACTATTTTTCTTGGGACTTTTTTTTTTGTGGATGATTTGTCCTATTTCTTCACATGTCTCATTTGTCCAGTGGTCTTCAGATTCCTTAGGTGGATGCCTTTATTCTCTTGAAAAGACAAAAACAAAACCCTCCCCCAACCATAACTTTGGGGAGGTTCCCTTCTGTCAAGTTATATCTGATCAAATGAAAAGCATTTGTTGGTCATATAAGTTGGTTTAGATTGAATGGTCACACTGGTTGATGAACTATCACCTCTTCTAATTAAGAGGTCTCTCTTGTTCAAATAGAACCTTTATCAATTTTGATGGTATCCATAGCTTTCTTCTCCTGAGGAAACAAAATCAAAACCTCTTCCTCAATGTAACACATATCCTGGTTTCCATTCTGAGGCCAGCACATCTGTAAAGTATACAGGCTGATTTAATTCCATAGCTTTTCCTATTATCTAATGTCTCTCTGCAGCTGTTGTTCCTTTCTCATTAGCATTTAGAAAATTCAAAGTTAATAAAGCATTATGCAATCTATTTCTGGGATTTTTGTTACTCCCTTCTGTTTATTTAGCACATCCATTAGAGTTCAATCTAATGAAAGTTTGATCTTTCCATAACTGCTTGCCCTGTAGGAGTGTGGGTATACCTGTAATATCCTTTATGTTGTAATAAGCAAAAAAAAAAAAAAAGTTTCATTTTACTAGAAACTGTTGCATGAATCCTAATTGGTCTTAATAAAAACCTGGAGCCAGATATCGGGGTAAATGATGAAAGATCAGAGAAGCAGAGCAACCAGCCACTAAATAGTTCTCACCTCTAGGACTCCTCATCCTGAAAGAGACTCAAGCTCCTGTCTCCTCCCGCCTTATATTTCTTTCTCTGCCTAGCCATATCCCTTTCTGTCTTCACCTCCCTAGCACTGGGATTAAAGGCATGTGCCACCACTGCTTGGCTCTATTTCTCTTTTAAACTAGATCAGTCTTGTGTAGCCCAGGGTGGCCTTGAACTCACAGAGATCCGTCTGCCTCTATGGCTAACTAGTGGCTGACTTTGCCCTGTGATCTTCAGGGAAGCTTTATTTGTTAGAGCATACATAAAATATCACCATAAGAGGGACTGGAGAGATAGCTCAGTGATTAAGAGCACTGGCTGCTCTTCCAGAGGTCCTGAGTTCATTTCCCAGCAACCACATGTTGGCTCACAACCATCTATAATGAGATCTGGTGCCCTGTTCTGGTATGCAGGCATATGTGCAGACAAAATATTGTATATATAATAAATAAATAAGTCTTTAAAAAATATCACCACAAGAAACATATGGTGGAGCATTGTCAGTCTTAATTTGTACAGGTATACCCATGNTGGCCATAACTTCTAGCAAACGTGTGATTACAGAATCAGCNTTTTCAGAACTCAAAGCAGTTGCCCATTGAAATCCTGAATAGGTATCAATGATGTGGTGTACATATTTTAATTTTCCAAATTCTACAAAATGAAACACATTCATCTGCCAGATTTCATTCCTTTGAGTACCCTTTGGGTTACTTCCAGCAGGTAGTGGGGTTTGGTTGTATAAAGAAAAAGTAGGACGTTTCCTTATAATTTCCTTGGCTTGTTGCCAAGAGATGGAAAAATCCTTTTTCAAACACTTGCTATTGACATGGTGGTTTTTTTTTTT
>LZPO01044424.1:5672-19919 GCA_001675575.1 Neotoma lepida | reverse complement strand
CCCCATCCCACCCCCATTCCCTCCTCCAACAGACTCTGGTCTTTTAGTCCCAGCACCTAGACCAGTACTAGCATACAACCAGTCTGCCGGGTGGTGGTGTTGGTTTCCTTTTTACTCTTTGCTCTTTTACTCTTTGGGGTACTGCCACCCAGCTCCCAAATAAATACACAGAGACTTATTCTTTCTTATAAATGCCTGGCCTTAGCTTGGCTTATTTCTAGCCAGCTTTCCTTAACTTAAATTATCTTGTCTACCTTTTGTCTCTGGGCTTTTTCCTTTTCTTACTTCTGTATATCTTACTTTCACTTTTACTCCATAGCTGGCTGTGTGGATGGGTGGATGGGTGGATGGGTGGCTGGGTGGCTGTAGGATGGGTGGCTGTAGGATGGGTGGCTGGGTGGATGGGTGGATGGATGGCTGTGTGGATGGGTGGCTGGCCCCAATGTCCTCTCTTCCTTTTCTCATTCCTTGATCCTCTCCTCCCAGATTTCTCCTCCTATATATTCTTTCTGCCTGCCAGTCCCACCTATCCTTTCTCCTGCCTTGCTACTGGTGTTCAGCTCTATATTAGACCAACCAGGTGATTTAGACAGGCAAAGTAATACAGCTTCATAGAGTTAAACAAATGTAACAAAATAATGCAATACATCTTTGCATCATTAAACAAATATTCCACAGCATAAACAAATGTAACACATCTTTAGCTAATATTCTACATGTCTAGTGAAATCTTCCCTGAAAGGACATGTGTAAGTTGGGCTTTGAGGGTTATGTAGGAGTTTGCTGGGTGCAACATTGTAAATTACAGGAACAGAAATGGAATTTTCAAGGATATTAATGACAAAATTTGGTGGGAGCTGGTGACGTTGCAGAGAGGAGGGCAGGCACTGGGTTCTGGGGACTGAGCCAGGCCTAGAAGAAAAATGTTGGAGAGACTAGACCAGAGAATGGAAGAGGATATGAGCTCGTTGGGACAGTGGGGGCAGAGAAGGAACAGACAGATTGCTGGGGCCACAGGGCTCAATGTGGCACAAGGTGTGGCCATGTGCTGGCCAGTAGCTCTGTTGGGTGAGGATCTGGGTGGAGCCCATGTCCCCTCACCTGTCATCTCTCTGTAGTTCCAGAGACACCTGTTTGTCCACATCAGTCAGCAGTGTCCCAGTCCTGGAGCACCACCCTTGGAGAGTGTGGACGTACGGCAGATCTACGACAAGTTTCCTGAGAAAAAAGGTGGCCTCCGGGAGCTGTATGACCGAGGGCCACCCCATGCCTTCTTCCTGGTCAAGTTCTGGGTGAGTGTGAGTGCTCCAAGTCATGGCACTGTCAGCCAGGCACAAGGAGGATCTTGGGTCTGCCTGGACCACACTTCAAAAACAAAACAAAGCAAAACAAACACTGTAGTTGTGTGTGTTTGTTTGTTTGTTTTTAAACTCTTTATTCTTTACTCTTTGAGGGGCCTGCCACCCAGCTCCCAAATAAATCACACATGGAGTCTTATTCTTGCTTATAAATGCCCAGCTTTAGCTTGGCTTGTTTCTAGCCAGCTTTCCTTAACTTAAATTATCTCGTCTACCTTTTGTCTCTGGGCTTTTTCCTTTTCTTACTTCTGTATATCTTACTTTCACTCTTACTCCATGGCTGGCTNTGTGGATGGGTGGCTGGATGGCTGGCCCCAATGTCCTCCTCTCTTCCTTTTCTTGATCCTTGATCCTCTCCTCCCAGATTTCTCCTATTTATTCTCTCTGCCCACCAGCCCCACCTGTCCCTCTCTCCTGCCTTGCTATTGGCCATTTAGCTCTTTATTAGACCAGTCAGGTGTTTTAGACAGGCAAAGTAACACAGCTTCACAGAGTTAAACAAATGCAACATAAAAGAATGCAATACATCTTTGCATCATTAAACAAATGTTCCACAGCATAAACAAATGTAACACATCTTAAAATAATATTCTACAAGACACTATATGGGATACTGTGTAGGTCGAATGTTAGTGCTTCCTAAGGCCTGCTCTGTGAGGGAGCTGAGTGTCTGCAGATCTGGGGGACATGGAGGGCTGTGGCTAAGAACACCTCTTTGTTAGGCCTGTCTGGTTTGGTGTCCAGTTGCATGACTGACACCTACAAGCTCAGGGTGTCTGGTCCTGAAAGGAAATCCACAGGGGATTTCAGTCAGTTTGGTTACCCTGGGTGTCTGGTTATAAAGCTTTTTGAGCCTTGTATTATGGTACATGCCTCTCATTCCAATGCTCAAGAGTCTGAGGCAGGAGAATAGAGTTCAAGGACAGCCTGGACTACTTAGGGAGCCCTTAGCTCAAACCAAACCAAACAAACAAATAAATAAACAAAAAACAAATAAAGGGGGCTGGAGAGATGGCTCAGCAGTTAAGAGCACTGGCTGCTCTTCCAGAGGACCTGGGTTCACTTCTCAGCACCCACTTGTGTCTGGAACTCTAGTTCCAGAGAACTGTTCTGGCCTCTGGGGGTACTACACATGTGTGGTGCTCAGACATACATGCAGCAGAACACTCATGCACATAAAACTAAATAAATCTTGAAAAAAGACAAAAACAACAAAACCCCTAAGCTTTCTGTGTGGAGGCCTGAGATGGCTCTGAGTGGGCTGCTGCAGGCTGGCCATTATTAGGGTTCAGAGGCTCCTTGAGCTCCCTGTCGGAAACTCAGCTCCTGATGGGGTGGGAAGGCAGCTGCTGAGGCCTTTCTCCCTGGCTGTTCTGGAACTCCCAAGATCCACCTGCCTCTGCCTCTTGAGTGTTGGGATTAAAGGTGTGCATCAACACATTTGGCTGAGGTCTTCCTTTTTGAGACAGACTCTCCTTCACGTTATAGCCTAGGCAGACCTCCAACCAACAGTGCTCTTGCCTCAGCCTCCCAAATGCTGGGGTTCCAGCTGTGGGCCACTATGGCCACAGGCATAGGGATTTGTCCTGCATCAAAATGCCCTGTTGCTGGGGTGGTGGGTAGAGACAGACCTCTGAGGAGAATGTCCTGGCCAAAGAGCTGCAGCTAAAGTCAGAACAGAGAACAGGCAGTAAGTATCTACTTGTGAAGGATGCCACAGGCTTTGAGCCCTGTCCTGTCTGACATTTGGATGATAGGCACAGGTGCATTCTGTGTCCTAGGGAGGAGCCTGGCCCTGCTGATAGTGGGTAGTCAAACCACTTGCTTTCACAGTCATGGGGGGCGGGGGGTGGGGGCAGGGTGTGTGTGGGAGGATAATGGAACCCTAACCAGTCTCTAGGGGTAACTTGCCTGCTGGTAACAAGGCCCTTGTCAGAGACTAAAGTCCCTTTTTTTTTTAATCCTCCCTCCCTTTTCTTAGTCTTAAAACCCCAACCGCTTTTTGTGTTGTTGTTGTCTCGATTTTGAGACACGGTCTTTCTCTGTGTGTAGACCATGCTGGTCTCAAACTCACAATCCTCCTGCATCAACCTCCCAAGTGTTAGCATTATAAGCTTGCACTATTATGCCTAGGCTGAACTCTAGAGCTAGGGGCTTCAGGCAAAAAAGTTGGGTTCTTCTGGGGACCCCATTTCTCTAGTCCTCCTGGAACAGGGGGTGGGTCTTCTACAGAGCACATACATCTCATGCTGACCTGGGAACTTTGGAAGCTGAGGCGGGGTTGAGGGGATGAGCAAGTGGGTGCAGCTCAGGGAGCCAGGCTCCAGGTCAGAATTTGTCCGGTTTCCCTCAACTCACCCATGCCTCTCTATCTCGTCTCTCAGGCGGACCTGAACTGGGGCCCAAGTGGTGAAGAGGCAGGGGCCAGTGGAGGCAGCGGTGGCTTCTATGGAGTGAGCAGCCAGTATGAGAGCCAGGAGCTCATGACACTTACCTGCTCCTCCAAGGTCTGCTCCTTTGGCAAGCAAGTGGTGGAGAAGGTGGAGGTGAGGCCCAGGGCTAGGGCACGGCATGCATCAAGAGTAAACAGTCACAGGCATGTGGGTGTGTGTGAGGTAGGGCCATCCCAACCTCTCTGGCAGTTTACTGCGTGTGCTAGGAATTAGCTCCACAGAAGGCTGAGGGTGGAGTTTAGTTGGTAGAATGCTTGCCCTGCATCGCACAGACTAATAATCNTCAGGAGTTTCAAGTCTGTCCTCAGCTACAAAAGGAGTTTCAGGCTAGCCTGGGCTACATGAGACCCCTGTCTCAAACAAAACAGGAATAAGCAACTAAAAGTAACAGCTAGGGCTCATTTCAAGGGTTGAAAGGTGTAGAGATTGAATCTACAAAATGAAAAAGGTTCTTAGGGGTGTTGTAGGGGTCTGTGGAATAAGGAGACAGGCGTTTACTTGAGGGGCTGTGGGGACTTGAGACCCAAGCTGAGCTTGGAGGTATTATCAAGGGTGGTTGGAAGCCACTGAGGTTTCAGATCAGGACTCGGAGGAGATGGAAGGTTCCCGGTTTGCAGGTTCAGAGTCCCCGAGTAGGACACCCAGGGGCTCTGGTCATTAAAGGTGGGGTGCTTGGGGTACCCTGGCTGGTTCCTAGGGTGGCCACTGTTTCTCTCAGCCACTGTGTTTCCCACTCCCAGACAGAGCGGGCCCAGCTGGAGGATGGGCGCTTTGTGTACCGNCTGCTGCGCTCCCCCATGTGTGAGTACCTGGTTAATTTCCTACACAAACTGCGGCAGCTGCCTGAACGCTACATGATGAACAGTGTCTTGGAGAACTTCACCATCCTCCAGGTGATATACTGGGGCAGACCCTCAGCCTCTAGGGGCTCCACAGCAGCCTTTAGCCCTGACTCTGCCAGCCAGGCAGTGTGGGTGCCAAAGATGAGCTCCCTTCCTCTAGGACATGATGGGATGGGGCACTCTACTACAACAACATGGGACTCACCTGTCCCATGTGGAAAGCCCATCTTCACTAGGGCAGCTAAAGATACCTCAGCTTCCGAGCATCTGGCTTACTTGAGGGGTCCAGAGCTGAAGAACGCTCCTTTGATTTGGGGGTTGTAGTAATATGACCTCTGATCTTCTTGCCTGTGGCATAGTGGAGACCCCTTTTTTCAGGAATGTGATGTGATGGGGAGACCCCTCCCTGCCAACTCTCAGCTTAGGGGTGACTGACCCCTTTGCCCACTGACCTGCTGGGCATCCCTTCTGCTTGGGGTACATAACATGGCAGACGTCCCTTTCTTGGGAGGTGGGAAGAGGCCAAAGGTCTTGGTAACTAGGGGTAGACAGGGCAGTCCCAGCACACACACACACACACACCACCCTAGCCACAGCATAAGCTTGTTCTCCTGGCAGGTGGTGACAAACAGGGACACTCAGGAACTGCTGCTGTGCACTGCCTATGTCTTCGAGGTCTCCACCAGTGAACACGGAGCCCAACATCACATCTACCGCCTGGTCAGGGACTGATGGGGCCCCATTGTTGGTGTTCCTCAAAACACCCCCTTCCCAGGAAGGACCCTTTGGCTCTCCTCGTACCCCTCACTTGGAGAGGGGGCCATAATAAAAAAAGACCTGATCTCAGAAGCTCAAGCAATGGGGGCTGGCTCCTATTAGAGGGGAACCCTAAACTTGGTTGTTGAGCTGAATGAGCTGTTTGAGGTTAGAGCTCCAATATGGGACCTGACAGGCAACATTTGACAGGACACATCACTCCTGAGCATCAGGGACTGGGGACAGGAGTGCACACCCACAGGTACAGCACTGGCCTCTCAGTTCTACCAGGGCCCCTCTTTTCTCTTCTGGAAAAGGGAGCTGGGCTAGGTGGGGGATATTACTCATTGCCTTGTACCTTTCCTGTTTCCATCCCCCACCCCACCCCCTGTCTGCCTCTCCCCCACACTTTCTGATCTGGAATGTCACAAATTGAAGATAACTGTTTCTCTGCTGGGGGCAGAGTGAAGTGGACCTGATTTTTTTTTTTAATATAAGGAGATATTTATACACAGTGTTAAGTAAGGATGTAAAGTTATCTCAGCTAGGCAAGCAGTGGGGTGGGACTTCTTAATCTTGTCCCCATTATAAGTGAGCCTCAGAGCAGCCTGCCACCTTCCTTTCCCCAAGAGTGATGGTTTATGTTCTGAAGGAGAATAAAGCTATTTTTACCAAAACGAAGGGGATTTATTTGAGGTATCATGTGGGAGGTGGCAGACAGATGGTGTGGGGAGGAGGGAAGAGGGAAGGAAGTTGGGGACGGAAGGCCCTAGCCCCGTGGGGGAAATGATGGCTGTCGGTAAGGGCAGACACCTGGGTCCCCAGGGAATGCGTCCAAGGGCTGGGCTCCAAGCCGAAGACCAGCAAGGAAGGAAACCTTTCCTGGCTGCATGGAGGTGCATGGGTGCCGATGGGACTGGTTGGGGCCTAGCGGTACCGGGCCAGCCGGTCGTAGACGTGGTCTAGATTTCTACACAGGAATATTGAGAGCGTCATGAAGCCGAGCTGCGGGAGAAAGGAGATGCTTCAGGGTTGGGAAGGGGTGGTACCCTAAGGGAGAGGCAAAAAGTTCATAGGAGCTTGGAGTGATTGGTGGCGCTGAGAGCGGGAAGCCCAGGGGCGGTCTGAAAAGGAGAAAGCTCAGAGGCAAGCCCAGGGTCCTTTATTCTGGAGACTCGGCAGTCTCCGCGTGTGCCTCGACCTCCACCTCAGCACCCCCGCTCTCGGTCTCAGGCGGCTCTTCGTCTGCATCCCACAACGGCCAGGGCCCCAGAGCCATGGGTAGTTTGCCTTGTGAAGCCTTGTCTCCCCATGTGGGGCAGGCACCCGCCATGCCCCAGCTGCCCCATGGGGTGCTGCTGCGTCCGCTGCTGCTGCTAAGCCCGCCCCAGCGCCCCCCGCTGCCGTCAGCGCTTAGCCCGGGAGTAGGGCTCGAACCCTTGGCTCCCGGCAGCGGCAGCACCGGCTCTCGATTGAACGCTCTACGATGTAGCTGCAGACACAGCGCCATCCCGCTCACCTGCGGGAGAGGGGCGGGGGCAGCGCATGCGTACGACCAAGAGTTTGCAGAAGCCAGGTCTCCGCCCCATCCCGTGCTAGTGCTGCGATAAAGACGCCACGCCTAAGCAAGCGCGTTTCCTCGCAACGGGAAAACGTTATAGATAGATCAATCACTGGTGGGGGCGGGATCAAGTCACCTCAAGAAGACCGACTCCCAGACAGATTCCCACTATGGAGATGAGATTGTTGTGCAGCCACTTCCGGAGGCTCTGCGCGCAGCCCTGGGGGTGCAGGAAACGTGTAAAGGCGGTGTTTGCTTCTGGAACTCACTCTCAAGCCCAGGGGCCTCTCCGATCCTCTTTAGGTACCCAATGCCTAGGTATCCAAGCACGTCTTATCCAAGCTTTACCCAGAGCCAGTGTTCCAGGCTCCGCCCTTGTTTAGGTTATGTCTCTCATTCTCAGAGGGCTCCGTCCCTTTTGTCACTAACTTTTCTAGTAGCCCCGCCCCGTCCAGCTGACGCACCACCGGCCTCCAGATACCATGCTCCTGAGTAGGTCACGATCACTTATAAGGGACTGCCCTTTTGGTCTCTCTTTTCTTGTAGCCTCCTCCTCCCAAAACCCGCCCCCTGATGCCGCGCCCCGTGTGGGCCTGGGTGACTATAGAGGATCCCAACCCTCCCTGGCCCCACCTACCTTTTTGCTTTGGACTCCTGATGCCTGCGTGGGCCCCACTCACGTTCGGGGGCCCCGCCTCTTCTGTCTTTTTTCCTAGCCTACTTCTCACCTTCCGAGGCCACGCCTTTGATATTAGCCGCACCCTCCAAGCCCAGACTGCTCTCTTAAGACTCCGCCCCCTAAAAGTCCCGGCCCACTTCTCCAGCGTCCCGCCCAACAAGGTCTGGCCCGGTCAAGAGCGGCGAGCTACGGCCTGTCCCACCTCGCGGTAGATGTGGGCTTTTGCGGGGAGTGCGCATAGGTCAGCGGTCTGCCTCAGCTTCGCCCGCGGCCCCAGCCGGCTAATCTGGGAGAAGAAGAGCTTATCAAAGCCTGAGGAGTCATTGGTCGCCGTGGAGTTGTAACAGGAGCAGGGCACGAAGGGCTCATCAGACTCGTTCCCTCTCAGTATGCGGGCGCTGATCCAATCCCGTGGAGAGTGCCAGCCGCAGCAGCGCAGCTGATGGGGTGGGGGACAGAGTCAGGGACCCGGTGTCACGGGTGTAGGTGTGCAGCCAGGC
The DNA here is from genome assembly GCA_001675575.1 of Neotoma lepida. Taxonomy (NCBI): domain Eukaryota; kingdom Metazoa; phylum Chordata; class Mammalia; order Rodentia; family Cricetidae; genus Neotoma; species Neotoma lepida. Next base: position 11,770 of record LZPO01044424.1, on the reverse strand, counting down.
CCGGGAGCCGGGTAGGGATGATGGGTATGTAAGTGGCAACGGGCTGGAGATAGGATGGGGCCAAAGTGACCTAGGCTCAGGAGAGAGCATCAGGTGAGCCTGAGATTGTANGTGGTTTGATTCTGTCTCGGGATGGGTGGATGCGGGAGCGAAAGCCAGAGTCCCTCGCACAGGGTGGAGCAGCATCAGGGTCTGGGGATTGGGGACAGTGATGCTGTCATGGGAGTGACGAGCGCCAGGATGAGGGAACAGGTGGCCTGCGGCCCACTGGGACACAGAGTCTCCTTACAGCCCAGGCTGAAGCTGAGATTTTAGAGCTATGTTAGAGCCTGGGGTGTTAACTGTCTGAGACGAGAGATATAGTGAGCTCACTCACCTGGAACTGCGCATAGTCCCAGCTCTCTTCAGCCGCTGTCTCATCCGGGTTCGAGCGGTAGCTGTGGATCGTCTGCAACACCAACTCTTGCACCCTTCGCTCCAGCTGAGAGAGTGTAGGTGAGGATGGAATGAGTCGGCCCAACTGCCCCAGTCCGGCCCATGGTGTTCCCCCCCGAGGAGCACAACTTTGCCACCCTAGGTTTCTTCCTCAGAATCTCAGAAAGTGTTTCTAAGGGTCTTTAGGTCTCCACTGCTTCTTTTTTTTTTTTTTAAGTTTAAATTTGATTTTTGAATAAAATTATTTTTGAATAAAATTATTCAATAAAATTATTTTCCTGTAGCCCACATTGGTCTGGAATTGATCCTCCTGACTATCTTCTGAGTGTTGGAATTACAGGTACCCAGGGTTGGGGACCAAACCGACCACCTCATGAGTGCTAGGCAAGCACTCAACCAGCTGAATAAATGCTACCAAGTAGAAGTCAATCTGTGTCTGCCTCTGTCTCGGCCCTTCCCTCTCTCTCCAGAGTCTCTCTATGTAACGCTGCCCTAGAATTTATTGTACAGATCAAGCTGGCGTCACAGAGATCTGCTTGCCTCTTCCTTCAGAGTACTGGGGTTAAAGATGTGTGCCATCACACATGGCCCTTTCTTTTTTGATAGATGTGACCTCGATATGTTGCCCAGGCTAGCCTTAGTCTCTTGGGCTAATATTAGCCTGTGAGTAGCTAGCACCACACGGCTTTCCCTTCCTATCTGTGTGCCTCTGTCGCTCTCTGTCTTTCTTTACTGTCTCTGTGTATGTGTGTTGTTCTGTGGCTCAGCTTCCTGGTTGGTGGCAGTGCCCACGTGCCTTTGCTTCCCTCAGTCTCCATGGTTGGGGTAATAGTGTTGGTAAACTCACCCGGATCCGCTGAGTGGAGATGAGGATCCCCAGGGTAATCTGTGTGGCAAACAGGAGCAGCAGCATTCCAAAGTACTGAGGCCAGAGTGGAGAGGGAGGTGACAAGTGAGCGAAGGCCTTTGAGGGCCAGAACAGGACTGGTGATGGGGAAAGCTACTCACCAGGCCCAGAAGACAACGCAGCTCCTTCAGAGCCCCAACACAACCCAGGAGGGCCAGGGCCATGGTGAGAACACCCGAGACAGCCAGGACCTTGGACCAGGTCTGCAGTGGTACGAAGGACAAGCCTAAGGTGGTGCAAGTCAGTGAGGGTGAGCTGGGAAACAGCAGCTCCACCTGGCCGCCCAAGCAGAGCCCTAGCTCTTGGATCCCTATGTCCCTTACTCTAAATCTGCCTGGGCCTCTGTCTCTGCCCCACCCTGAGTTGGTTTTTCTCCCTCTGAGATTCTCCTCCTGTTTGTGGTCCCCAACCCTTCCTCTCTGGACCTCTGTCATCTCACTTCTGTAGCATCACTTGTCTAGTGGCACTGGATCCATTTCTTAAACCCTTTGAGAGCCATAAGGTAAGAGATCAATTTTTTAAATTTTACATTTTCTTCTGAGACAGTCTTATGTAACTCAGGCTGGCCTTGAACTCAGTCTGTAGCCAGGAGTGTCCTGGAACTTCTGATCTTCCTGCCTATACCTCCCATGTGCTGGGATGACAGGTGTGGGCCATCACATACACCCTAGAATTGTTCTGAGGTACGCATGAGAACCGTTGTTCACCCCAGTGGTAACATGGTAAATATGAGTTACTATGTTTTTCTGGTTCTCTGTGTAGCCCCGGCTGTCCTGGAACTCACTCCCTCGGCCAGGCTGGCCTCGAACTCAGAGATGCACCCACCTGCCACCACCTGGCTGAGTTGCTATGGTTTTGGTGCTCACTTCATCAGTAGTTTCCTTGCTATTACTGTTATTTCTGCTCTTCCCCTTCCCTGCTGTGTGACACCCAGCAAGAAACTTCCCTTCTGTGAACCTCAAGAAGGGAGGGTCTCTGAGCCCCAGTCCAAGATGTGACACAGGAAGTATTTCTGTTATTATTGTTTGTAATCATGGCCTCATTTTGTTGTGGCTGTTCTTGAGTCAGATCTCACACAGCCCCAGCCTGACCTCCAACCCACTGTGTAGTCAAGGATGGCCTTGAGCTCCCAGTCCTCCAACTCCACCTCCTGAGTGCTGGGATGATGGGCATGCAGTTTACATGTCCTATTTGTCAGGGAAGACACAGGGCACAGAGGCAAGGTGGCAGTGGCCAGTGTGATGCTAGAACTTGAGCCCTGTCTGGGAAGTTGGTAACTACTGAGGGCCTCCGGGGCAAAGGAGATACCAGGAGATGCCTTGGGATAGGGTTCTGGGTCAGGTCCACCCCAGGAAGACCCTCCCTTACTGCCCAGCCCCCTCACCCACAAAGGACACGAAGCTGGTCTTGTCAATGAGGATCCAGGTGCCAAAGCAGAAAATCAGGCCGCCCAGTACCTAGGGGAAGAGAAGGGAACGAGGTTACAGGCAAATCCAGGGCCACTGTGTCCCTGGGCCCGGGGCTGGGTAGCCATGAGTCAACTCACAAAGAAGAAGAGGTTGAAAACGAAGAGGAAATACTTGACCAGGCTGAGGCAGCTCTCCTGGGCTGACATCTTCACCTAAGCAGGGAGAGACCCACTGGAGGAACCCAGGCAGAAGAGGTGTTGGCCCCAGGGAACAAGGGGGTAACGGTCGGGAAGGAGAGACACTGAGAGGAGGCACGAAGGAAGAGGGCAGAGAAAGCGGAAGTTCCAGGGTGGAGCTCCACCCAGCGCTTTTAGTGACTGTCAGCTGGGCCCCCATCCTCTTCATGGGTTCCACAGGGCACACAGAAGTACCTGAGGGTCCTTGGAATATGTGGGTACCAAGGACACAATGGGTGATTCCTCGCAGGTGTCCATGGCTCCGGGAAGGTGCACAGGGGCTCCTGATTGACTTCTACCCACATCTGGTCCTGGGGCCTCAGGGTTGTCTCTGCAGGGGCCAACCTCACAGACACTCTGACCTCACTGTCCACTGGCTCCGCCCCTGCATCTTGTGGTCCTTCTCTGCTTAGGACCCACTGCCCGCGCTCGCTCTCTCTCGCTCTCTCTCGCTCTCTCTCTCCTCTCTCTCTTCTCTCTTTCCTTCTTCCTCTGAGTCTCTTTTTTTCTCTGGGTCTTTGTCCCTCTCTGCTTCTNNTGTGTGTGTGTGTGTGTGTGTGTGTGTGTGTGTGTGTGTGTGTGTGTGTGTGTGTGTCTGGGTCTCTTCCCTCCCCACCCCCCCAGACCAGGTGCTCCCTTGTGCTTGGGGCCGGGGTTGGACACCTGGGGAAGTGAAAGTGTTGCAGAGGAGGTGTGACAGTCCCAGGGGTGAGGGGAGCAGCTAGGCAGTGCCTGAACATCCGGTGGAGGAAGTGAACCTCAGGTGGCACTTCCTGCCTCTGTGGAGAAACCCAGGGTGGGGGGGGGTACCAGAAGAGCCAGGCATTGGCAGTGGGGGGTCACAGCCAGCATCTCCATGGTTTCCTATGATGTGCCCGGGAGTTCCTCACAGATTTCCGGTGTTGCCGGAGGTTTCCATCACCCAGCTACCTATCCAAACCCTAGGTCTCTGAGTTGGCAGCTTTGTCTTCTGAGACAAGACTCATCGATTTCTTTTTTTTTTGTTGTTTTCTTTTTATGTGTATGTATGTATTGTGTGTTCATGTGTGTGAGTGTACATGTGCATTTGGAGGCCAGAGGACAACATCAGATGTCATTCCTCGGAAGCTGTCCACTTGGTTTTTGCTTGCTTTGTTTTTGTTTTTTTGAGACAAGGTTTCTCTGTGTAGCCCTGACTGTCCTGGAACTCATTCTGTAGACCAGGCTGGCCTCAAACTCACAGAGATCTGCCTGCCTGTCTCCTGAGTGCTGGGATTAAAGGTGTGCGCCACCACACCTGGCTCCCTTCTTTTATTTTTAATGAGGTGTGTGTGTGTGTGTGTGTGTGTGTTGTGTATGTTTTGTGTGTATGAGGTGTGTGTGTTTTGTGTGTGTTTTGTGTGTATGAGGTGTATGTGTATATGAGGTGTGTGTGTGTGTGTTAGTTGATAACTTTTGGGGGTTGGGTCTTTCCTCTCACAGGTTGTGCCCCAAGCCAGGTCCAGTTACTCATCCCCAATAAGCTAGTTAAAAGAATCAAATTAATAGTGGAAAACAGAAAAAGATTTATTCAATGTGGCCCCTTTGGGAAGAGGACAAACAGATCCAGTGACCCCCTCTAACCCATCCTCAGGAATTGAAGTGAGATTGAAGTGTAAATAGAGGGCTAATGATATGCATTTCTAAGCGGTCCAANACGTGGTACAGCCCACCATTGAGCCATCACTGTCTGGGCTTCAGTCTCAACTGCAAGGTGGTCTGACAAGCTCTTAGAACTGTGTGAAATCTCTTTCCGGGAGACAAGTTACCCCTCTGGTCGGCACCTTTCCTTCTCCCAGCATGAGATTCCTGGGGGGTGGTTCCCATTTCCTTGGGGTCCACTGTTCCAATAATCTGATAGTCAGATTGACACTTGACACTTCTCTTTCCATGTGGGATCTGGGATGGAACACAAATGATCAGGCCCGGTGGCAAGTTCCCTTCACACTGGATGTCTCCTCTGCCTGTTTTCAATTCTTATCAGCCATCCTTAAAGTCCCTAGTTGGCCTTTGTGGAGTGAACGTTGATTTGGCTCCTGAAAGGGGGCCTTGAGTAACTATCAGCGGTTTGAAATCCCCATGGAATCAATGCGAAGATCAAGTCTTCCACCCCACCATTTCCACCTCACTTGGCAGCAGGAAAACAAAGCGCACGTGTCACTTGGGGTAATACGCTGAAGATAGAGGAAAAGCTGCTCATGTGGCAAGTGTCACAGCAAAGTCGTTCTCCGCAGAGAAGGCGCGAGGTGCGAGGCGCGGGCGAGCAATGGTGCACGTGCACGAAACGGCTGGAAAGGCCGCGTGGGTTTACGGGTGGGAGCCGCCTTGAGGAGGCCGGAAGGACCGGGCTTTGCTGGGTTTCCAAGCCGAGGCCGCTGAGTCCTTTCCGTCTGATCAGCCACTGGAGAGCTTAGCAGGGCTCTGGAGGGGGGCCAGTGTGAGGAGCCCAGGCTCACCCCAGGCCGCAGGGAGGGAGTCACGGGATCAAGGGTCACGGTGCCCCTTCCCCCTTAGAACCCGGAAAACTGCCTGCCTGAGCTGAGGCCGGCTTGTCGGCCTCCTCAGGACTCGCCCTCAGCCCTCGCACACACACCAGGCCCAGCTTGATTTTCAGCCCGGTGGGGACAGCCATTTCCGGTTTTGGAGGAGCCAGGACACCAGCTTGGTTTCCTTTCCGAGGCCATCGTTGCAGGGAAGGAGGTAAAATGAGTGGAAGGGGTGTTTCTGAGGAGGTTCCTGGGCCTGTGACAGCGCCAGGGCCAGTCACCAGGCAGGAGGTGGAGGCTATCTGGAGTGGCCAGCTGGCTCAGCCCTGGAGCTGAGGCTGCAGTTCAGGGGGGAGCGCTTGCCCAGCATGCACAAGGCCCAGGTCCAAGTACTGAATAGATATATGATTACATAAAATAAACGAAGAATCAAATCCAAGGCTCAGTTCTGTCACTAAAGTTCCAGTTGACTGAATTTTCCAGAAAACTTGCTTTCGGTTCTGCTGGTTGTAGCAGGCTTTCTTGGACCTCTAGGCCCCAAACCATGACGTGGAGACTTATTATTAATTATGTCTGCTCGGCCTTAGCTTCAGCTTGTTTCTGGCTA
>LZPO01044423.1:508193-519868 GCA_001675575.1 Neotoma lepida | reverse complement strand
AAGGCATAAAAGACCTGGGAGAGCAGACTGAAGATTCTCAGTTACTGTATCAATTATCATATTCCAAATAAAAACAAAACAAAATTCACGTAAATGGTGAGTCAAATTTCTCCTGTACCAGTTCCAGAATCTGCATTTGCTACTGAAACCACCTCACTTCATCCCAGCATGATATACATTCATTCAAGTCCCCAGGAATAGTGTTTTGTATAGGTGTACTCAAGACAAGGAAAACTATTAGTTGAAAAAGCTACCAAATATTTTATTCCTTCAAATATATATATTTGGTATATGTAATATAAATGTCTTATCATCAACATTTACAAATTCTTCATATTAAGGACATTAGCTACAACAGTGAACAAAAAGAAAAATTACACTTACTCAAGAGATCGAATATTTCAACGGAGATGGGAAGGTTGGTGTTGGAATCTAAAAACCAAGAAGACTCCAAAAGCCTTTTTAAAGGTTGAAGATATGAGCCAGTTCCACAGCCCATTTTATCTCCATCTGGCCAATGTGCCCTTTATCAACTGTTCTACTTAGAAGTCCCGGAGTCAGCAAAGTCCACTGAACTGAGAATCCATATGTACAATGATAACTGTGCTGAGACATAGCTCAGCTTCAGGTGAAAGAAAAGGGGTGGGGGGCAGAAAGGCTTTTGTGAATGCTGGGTACAGAAACACAAAGACCTGGATGCTCACCATCCAAGTGAGCAATGCAGAAACTTGGTACCAAGTGGCCAACATTAAGCTGTTATAATATTGTATCTAAGTTAGATTTTTATTTTGCCTGAAAAAGCAAAGGGATCAAGCCCAGGGCCTCACTGATGGTGGACACAGAGAAAATCAACCTCAAGTGGAAGTACAAACAAAATATGTAAACAAAGGGCTGAAGAGACACAACAAATTAGTGTCAGGTCCCTTTCTTGTTTCTACAGATGTCCTGAGAGACTGAACCAGAAGGAAAGTGAGAATAGCTGCCTGTTTTCCAGAAAGATTCCAGGGGTACAAGGGCCAGGTGAGGAAGCACAGTTTCCTGTAGGAAGAAACTAAGGAAAAATGATGCCAAAGAACAGTGCGGTGTGCTCAGTTCCCTTGTTTCCATACAGATGCCGAGCAGATTCAAANCATATANGGCACATTCTCCAGCAAAAGGAACAAAAGGACTTCCATTCAGTGTTTGGTCCTGATTCTGACCTGATGACAATAAATACTCCAAAGAACGACCAGCATTAAAGACCAGACTCCATTTCGAGTCCTCAAGAAACCCAATGTGACATCAAAGCATAGATGTCCTTCAGCCTATCCCACTGGAAACTAAGAATGTTATTAGGGTGAAATGGGGAAAGAATCTGGGTCCATGGTTGATTTTGGTAAGAAAAGAACTGACTTTCTTATTTCTCTGTTGTGGAATAGAACATTTGTTTAACTATATAAAGATGTGTTTCATTCGTTTGTGTTGCAGAATAATTGTTTAGCTATGCAAAGATGTGTTGCATTTGTTTATGCTGCATGTGTTTAACTGTGGAAAGATGTGCTGCTGTTTCACCTTGCCTACCTAAAGCACCTGATTGCTCTAATAAAAAGCTGAACAGCCAATAGCTAGGCAGAGGAGGGATAGGGCTGGTGGGCAGAGAGAAAAGGGGAGCCAGCCAGCCAGCCAGCCAGCCAGCCAGAGCCCAGCCAGCTGGGTGCCAGACAGACAGACAAGGAGGAAGCAGGAAAGCAGGATGGACAGTACATAGATGAGGTAACCGATCCTCAGGGCAGCACATGGATTAATAGAAATGGATTAATTTAAGTTTAAAAAGGTAGCTAGAAACAAGCCTAAGCTAAGGCTGAGCAGTCATAATTAATAATAAGTCTCCATGTCATGTTTGGGGGCTGGCAGTCCAAGAAAGTCTGCTACATTTCTCAAAAACATAGAATTTATAGTTTGCCAATACTCTCCCTCCTGGATTTGTTTCAGACCATACACCATACTGAAAACAGTGCTGAAATTTAGGAAGAAAATTTAAATAATATGTTGTCAATGTTTTTCTCTTCCCTCTCAACTTCTGTATTTGGCTTTTAGACTTTAACATAATACGCCTTTCAAAAGCTGTAAGGATCATAGTCTCGAAATTTTTATAAACAGATATATGATTCCTGGGGTTCTTTGCCAACTATGCTTAAAGAATCATATGTAAATATTAATAACGGTGATATTTACAGTTTTTACAGGATTCAGGAGTTGTTACAGAATCATTTAAAAATAAAGATTTGTATAGCTATAAAAAATAAGGCAAAATGCAATTTGATTCAAAAATTATTCCTACAAGTAAAAACTAGTCTTCATAAAGACAAAATATTCAATTTGTCACTAAATTAGTTAATATTAAATGTATGTACACTTCATAACCTGGCTTAACATCTAACACAAAGACAGATAATACATGAAAAACAAAACCACAACCTACAGCAACTTCACCATCTTGCTCAAGGATGGACAGGATCCGCTGATAAAAATCAGTAAGGAGATAAAGGATTTGAAAAATATTATTAACCAAATGGACTTCTAGAGAACACAGTCTGACAACCACAGGACATGTGCATTTCGGCAAATGTATTTGGGGGAAAAGATGCTATTTGTAAAGCAAGGAGATATCCAAAAAACCTTCTGACTGAGATCAGACTATATCCCTATACGATGTACAATCAATCCAGAAACTATGCTAAAGTAGCAATGGTTAGATTCTCAAATATCTAGAAGTTAAGACGGAGATGTTGTTAGCTGCACAGCACAGAAGAATTATGGTGGAAATTTCAAAAAACTTAAAGCCAAACAATGAAAACACTACACACTGAAGCCTCAGCCTTAAAAGGGACCAATTCATGAGCAAGAGATGGATCAGCAAAAACCCCATAAAAGTGCTAGGAAAAGGAAAAGGAGAGGGAAGAGCAAGAACCAGTGAGAGAGAGGAAGACAGACTCACCACAACAGAAACAAATTCAAAGTTGACTCTGGGGTGATATGAAACAGCGTGGGCAGCTCCATGCAGGACTGAGAAGAAAACCCCTTTACATCCTGAAGATAACAGATAAAATGGTAAGCGACTGAATGAATGCCTATGTGCTTGAAAACGCAGGTGAAGTGGGCACAGTGCACACCTGGCACGTGTGCAGACATTTTAACACCACCATCTTCTATGCAATAAAATATTTTAATAATTACCAATAATCAAACACATAATAATAATTACCAGAATGGAAAGGCAGTGAAATTTTTAATTGAATTCATACTCTAGTAAGCACAGATACCTAAATATTATAATAAATATTACAGAATAAAGGTTAAAAATAGCAATGGATTCATCCTTCTGTGTTTTTACAGACTGTGTTTTACAAGGAAAATACTTAGACACATATATACTGATCTACAACAAAAATAATATAAATATTATTGTTCCTGTTTTTGAGACTAAACTACATATCTATTAGTGGCCCCACCACAATCCATCTTCACCTACGCATGTCCACAGACCATACACACAGATTTGTTAATCCTTAGAGAAATTGAGAAAGAAAAATATTTTGTCTTTATTTCAATTAAAAAATTTTTTCACATAAAAAAGCAGACATTTCATGTAGCTAAGAGAAGTCTCAAANACAATGTAAAGTATGGCTGTGATTTATAAAATACTCACCTCAATATACTCCAGAAATTGCAATACCACCCATCCTTCTGTTTCTTCCAGGCCAGTTCTTGCCACATCCCAACATCTCTGCAGATGTTCAAAAGCTCCAAATAGTCACACAGAACGACAGAGCTTATGCAATTCATNTTCTCTCTGTGTTTTTTCACTCACTCGTGTGATCACTGTTAATTGCTAATCTACTACTTTCACTGGATAGAACATGGAATGCTGGTGACTTGGGGGCATGAGACAACACCTGCCAGCGCAGGCAAATTCTAGAAAGCCCCAACTCTTACAGAAGTGTGGCTTTGAGTTCACATGCATCAAAGCTAGCTGTACATGTCAAAATTCTTCCCATTAACCTTCACATAAAATGCTATTTTGGGGCCAGTGGGGTGGCTCAGTGGGAAAAAGTGTTCACCACACAAGCCTGAGGATCCCTGGAAAGAGAGAACCAGCTCTCCAGAAGTTGTCTTCTGACCTCCATATGCATGCTATGGTAATCACATACACACACAATACACACACCAATAATAATAATATAAAAATACTATGTTTTAACTCTTAGAATTGCAAACTGGGACTCCCAACATTTGGAGAATCCTCAAGATGCTAAAAATATGTCTACCCTGTGACTCAACTATACTGCTACTTGTCATATGCCCAAAGAACTAGATATCCTACAATTGAGACACTTGCTCAGCCATGTTCATTGACAATCTGTTCACAATAACATAGAAATAGAAACAGCCTAGGGCCAGGTGTGGTGGTGCACACCTTTAATTCCAACACTCAGGAGGCAGAGGCAGGTGGATCTCTGTGAGTTTGAGGCCAGCCTGGTCTACAAAGCAAGTTCCAGGACAGCTAGGGCTATACAGAGAAACTCTGTCTTAAAAAGACAAACAAAAAACAAAAAAGGAAAAGAAACAGCCTAGAAGTCCAACAACTGATAAATAGGTAATGAAAATGTGGTACACATTTTTACAGTAGAATTCTATTCCACTGCAAAGAAAAATGAAATCATGAAATTCACAGGCGAATGGATGGATCTGGAGAATATTATACTCAGAGAGGTATCCTAAACCCAGAAAGATAAACACTGTACGTTCTCTCTTATTTGTGCACACTAGACTCAAAGCTTTAGGTTTGAGTGTATGAAGCCAGGAAAGTAGAAAGGACCATTGGGAAAGAGGAAGAAAAGGAGCCCAAGAGAATACCAGGATACAGATGCTAGGAAGGGAGAAAGGGGAAGCTGGGAGAGGGGCTTAACTGGAGAGGTGAGAGGAAGGTTAATTCAGAGGGGGAGGGAATAAGTAACACAAAGGATATTTGAAAAAGCCATAGGAAAATCTGTCATTTTATAAGCTTACTTAAAAACACACTAGAGCAGTAGTTCTCAAACTTCTAATGCTGCAACCCTTTAACACAGTTCCTTATGTTGTGGTGATCCCAACCATAAAATTATTTTGTTGCTACTTCATAACTGCTACTGTTATGAACTGTAATGTAAATATCTGATATGTGGCCCCTGTGAAAGGGTCATTTGACCCCCAGTGGAGTCCTGACTCACAAGTTGAAAACCACTGCACTAGAGAGAGAGAGGGAGAGGAAGGGAAAAGAGGGAGAGAATGGTAGATTTTAACACAGTTACTCTATATGGTAGGATAATGCTCCCTCCAGGACTATCTAACAAAATCTCAGTGCCAGGTAGGGATTAACTCCCTTCAAGATGTTGGTCAAAAGGGGTCCAAGAGACCCCCAAAACAATACAGTCTCTTTCCATTGTTCTTGGTTGCCTGCCAGAACCTGAAGGTTAAGACCCTATCACTGAAGACACCACAAACTTCGATCACAGGACTTGAGGAAGTCAAGCTGCTTCTGACCTGGAAGTCTCTTCCCTGAGGTCTAACACTCACAGTTTTGGAAGGTGCTATGAAAATTGCCAAAGGAGAAGAGTTATCAACAGTCCTGTGGTGATTTGAAAGAAAATGGCCCCCAAAGGGAGTGGCACTATTAGGAGGTGTGGCCTTGTTGGAGGAAGTGTGTCACTGTGGGGGCAGGCTTTGAGGTTTCCATGCTCAGGATACTGCCCAGTGTCTCAGTTAACTTCCTGCTGCCTGCAAGATGCAGGACTCTCAGCTCCAGCACCACGTCTGCCTTCATGCTGCCATGCTTCATGATCATAATGGACTGAACCTCTAAAACTATAAGGGAGCCACCCCAGGTAAATGTTTTCTTTATAAGAATTGCCCTGGTCATGGTGTCTCTTCACAGCAATAAAAAACCCAAACTAAGACAAATCCTATACATCTGTAAATCCTGAGAACCAGCAAGAGATCCCAATGGTGGCACTTGTTATTTAGGGGCAACCAACAATTGTCTAACTGGAACTGAAGTCTGACTGGTTGGTGAGAACTTGTGCCTGGTGTTGTAAACCTAGCCAAGAACCTGTGACTGGAGAGGTCATAGGCCTTAGGGGAAACCATACTATCAAAGTAATAGAGTTTCCAACTGGCTTTTTAAATAATTGCCCTTATACATAGGTGCTACACTCACCCCTCAACAAAGAAGATTCTTCTTAGGAGATGGAGACTATAGAGAGCTCCATAACCAGTCAAAATTTAGAGACTAAGTGACCATGAAGTGCCCGCCTCCAAATGGGACATCTACAATACAACCCCTACACCTATGGCTCAAGTAACATCTCAGAAGACAGGGTAGAAAGATTGTAAGAGCCAGAGGACCAGGACAACTACTGCATGATAGTTTCTTCTGAACAGGATGGGGATGTTACTACTATGAAATCTCACCAATATGGCTGCCTTCACAAGACCTGCCAAGACCACATCAACTAACAAGCCAATGTGGATTCAGGAAAATTTCGAAAGACCCCACTCCTAGATGAAAAGCTACAGGCAATCATTGGATGCTGAAGGAGGGGGGAAAAAATCAGTGTTCAGGGCTTTCTTTTCCTTTTTTGATCCCAATCCTAAGGGATGAGCCCTAAATACATGCAAATAAGGCAACACTTATTAGACTTAAGTAGGTTATGTGTGTGTGTGTGGTTGTGGTTACATGTGTGTGTAACAAAACCAAATATAGAAGAAGAGGTTATAAATTTGATAGAAAGATTTGAAGAGGGGAGAGTTGTGGAAAGAATGCAAATATGGTGTACTCATGTATGAGATCCTCAAGTTAAAATAAAAATAAAAATACTNCTTTGGGNAATGCATTACTTTGAAGTGGCAATTTAAAGCTTACACAGACATTATGAAAATACAAGCAAAATGCCATTGTTTTAAAACTTATCCAACAAAAATTTGGGCTGAGGGCAGGAGGATTTCTTGGAATTGCTGCTGTTTTCTTTGATTGTATTGCTGTTTCAAATTTTTTATACACAAGACACTTCCTTATTGCATATATCCAGGATGCACAGTTCCAATAGCCTTGACCTCAATTTTTTGTCAAAACTTATTCTGTGCACCAAAATATACAAACAATAACTGCTCATGATCATCAAAAACTTGAAATAACCTTAATGTCAATCAACAAGAGAATGCTCCAGTAGTGCAGAGAATAGTTATGTGATGGAACACTGTACGTCTAACCTCCAGANCAGTGCTCTCTCTTCTTAATACACATAATGCGATTTCTCATATGTGCTTATTTGTTTGCTCTTATTTGTTATTCATTCTCCTATCTAGTCGGTGATCTCTGGGAAGAAACAGGTCCCAATTTATATCTAACATCCAGTCTGTTGCCTGAGAAATGGTAGGCAACCAGAACTCATGAATGAATGAATGAATGAATGAATGAGTAATGAGTGGTGTATTCTGAGGCCTGGTAGCCTATCTCCTGAGATTATCTGGGAGCAATTTTATCATTCCAAAGTCACTCTGTTGTGATCTATAATGTGCATTTTTTTGTTTCATTCTCAAAGGCAACCTTACTTTTCTCATTTCCAAAATTTGAAAGGATCTTCACTGAATGCCCAAATGCTGACAATATCTGGGTGGTTGATATATTGATTTACTCTGAGGGCTCCTAGCTTAATGGAACAAATAATAATGATTAGCATTTATTGAGTGAGTCTCTTTGCAGGCACCATTCTCTGAGGCCCACAGGTAACCTCTTCAACACTCACACAGTAATATGAACTGGGCACTAGTAGTATCATCAGATAAGGGAAACTGAGGCAGAAAAAGTGACTTTTCAAAAATGCATACCTGGTACTTGGTAGAATTAGATTCAAAGCCCCAGCCACAGTGTGTTACACTGCATTAAATACTCAGAGCTGAAAATGAGAGTAATTAATCGCAGCTCACACTGCGGATGGGTTGAGAGGCCGAGTAGCATGTTCCAGGTTGCATGGTGAAGGAAGACTGAGCTGGTGGGCCCCACGTGGGGCTTGGGAAGGCAGGCTTCTGAAAGTCAGTGCCCATGTGGGCTTCAATAAAGAGCCCTTCAAATCCCACCCTTTTCCTGTGCTGGGTAATCACAGGATTTACCTGAAGGAGCCAAGATTGTGTCTCTTGTGATCCTGGCTGGGGGCTCAGAGCACCCGTTGCTACCGGAGTCATCTATAATTAGAGGATTAGGCCATCTCACATTTGGGCTGACTGCAGGCGTCCTTGACAAGCATCAGTCTCACGGATGGATATGGATGTCTCAGTGGTAGTGGCTCCGTGGAGAGAGGGATGGGACATCAGAAAAAGAGGACAGGAAAATAAACTGCAGAGACCTCTCAGGCTTTCATTTCTGACTGCTCAGGTTTTATGCCCCTTTTTGAACATTTCATGCACCAGAGATCTGTAGCCATCCCCCTTTTTTCCTCTGCCATTCTGCAGACAGGCTGAAGCCCTCATCTCCGCAGTCCTCCCTGTGCTGTACTGGATTAACAAGCCAGGGACAATGGTAATTCTTACCCTGGGTTTGTCTGGCACAGGGATTTCTTCCAAAGCCTGTTCTTTTCACCAGCTCTTCTTTGGACATCAGCTTCTGAGCTGGGGTTGATGTATACAGCCTGTATCTGTACGGCCTCTCTTAGATCCCAAGAAGATCTGACCCTTAGATGCTCAGCCATCCATTAGTCTTTCTGGCTTCTCTTATGGTCATTCACTGGAATATGATTAAACTGTTGGATGATTGTGGCAGAAACATCAAATGCAATAAAGCATACTAAAGAGAACCTGACACTCCTCTATAAGTCCACCTACACCCTAGAGACAAACCCTGCTATTAGCATGGTGCCTATATTCAGAAGGCACTTAAAATCCAATAGAAAGATGACTATTAACATATTTGAAAAGGCTTTCTGCTATTTGGTAATTTTATGAGTCTTCATTTGCTTTATCCAGATAGAGTCATGCTTAGGCAAAAAGCTGGCCAAATGCTGGTCTGCAGCTGCTATTTCTCCTCTATGTTGGGCAGCAATTTGGGCAGCAGCAGGCAGGTGCGAGTAGTAGCAAGTGGCACCGTCCAGTGTTCCAGTGTTCCTGTCCCATGTAGACCTCTGTTACTGAGATGCCAATCCTTTGGAGTATCCAGTCCCTTTGCAGGCCTCAGGCCTCAAGACCTCCAGTTCTTGGAAGCAGCCAGTGTCACTGCTCAGTTTGAGACCCTTGGCTTTGGTGACTTCCCAGCTCTCTGGAACTCTTTGGACATCCACAACCTGCAGGTTCTCCTCTCTGGCTCCTTTTACTAACTCCCTGATTGCCTTCTTGGTCTCTACTTCTACTGCCCTGCTTCCTGCCTTGGCCACTTGAGAACTATGAAGATAGACTTTCAGTTGTTGGTGGCTTCTGGAAGGCCTAAGGGTGACTGCCTTTGGTGGTGCAGTGTTAGGGAACCAGAGCTCCCAGAAGACCATTTGCTCAGATGCAGAAATCCCCTCCTACCAGGGCAGGGTCCTGGAGGTCAGATAAGGTCCGAGCAATATCAGCAGGTAGTCTGCTGTAGCCACACCACATAGAGCTTCCAAGCAGATCCAGGCCTGTGAGGGACTTCTACCCCTTCAGCTGTCAAGTGGACTTCGCCAGTGTCTTCAGACTGGAAGCCAAGACCCGGGCCCTGAAAATCAGGACAACTGACAGCAGGACTGCTGGGGAGCTCATTGCCAACTCCTGGAAATTAGGCACCAGCCACTGAGACTGCCTCCAAGACCAGGACTGCTTTAGCTGTTAAAAACCAGTTGCTGACATTATGCTCCAGGCTGAGAAATGCAGGCAGGGCTGTTCCAGAGACAAGCATGAAGGAAATGGGATGGAGTGTAGGGACAGGGTCAAGTGGTGCTGGAATCCAGTGACACCCACAGGTGGCTCCAGTCAGTGTCAGAGTCCCATGGCACCCAGAATCACCAGCGGTCTACAAGGCACTTACATAATCAGGTTCATGCCTCACCTCTGCCACTATCCTGTGCTTACAGCCACTCTCCTGTCTCTGTGAGATTCCATCGCAGTCAGTAGCAATGAAAGAAGGCAAGGAACAACCACAGAAGAGAAGTCTTTATTGAACCAAACTACACACTAGAGGAGCTAGTGTCTCCCAGACAACTCGCTGAGCCTGAACAGCCAACCTGCATATACNGCTCAAGAAGGTGTGCTGGATAGGCATGGCGGTGTGCACCATTAATCACAGCACTGGAGAGACAGATCTCTGTGATTTTGAAGCCAACTTATTAGTCAATATAGTGAGTTCCCAGCCAGCCTGGGCACACACACACAGTGAGCCTTTGTCTCAGAAGAAGAAGGAGGAGGAGGAGAAGGAGGAAGAGGAGGAGGAGAAGTAGTAGTAGTAGTTTGAATCAATTACAGTTTGGACAAACTGCCTTTCATTTGGGGCCAATCAGAGTTATTAAAGCTTGTGTTTTGAACCAATCATAGCTGTTCTAGCCATAGCTGTCCTTCCACCACAGGAAGTGCACCCCCTGTGGTGTCTGAGTTGGAAATGGTTCACAGAGGCTTGTAATAGCAACACAAAACAAAACAAGAAAACAAAAAACAAAAACAAAAAACCTTGCTGTACATTGTTTCAAACCCCGGAAAAGGAAAGGCTGTGCTGGAACCTACCCTCTGCAGCCTGGGAAAACAGGTGCAGTCTTCTGGAGAGTTCTCTCAAGACATCTGTGGGGTTTTGAGGCTGCTCTCTGATGATCCTCTTGCTCCAGAGAGCTCGGGAAGCAAGAGACCGCCAATAGCTGCCCATTAGTCAAATTGCCCAATCTCCAGTATCTACGTATTACAGAAGAATGAACATCAGAAAGATAACCTCCGATCAAACTTTCAGAAGTTGATAATGCCAACAGTGATTTAACAGGTTTCACTCTAACAGCAGCAGTGATTTTAACAAGTTTGAAGGAGGTTTTAACGATGCTTTGTACCTGTCCTGTGCCCAGGGAAGGGTGGGTCCTCCTCACCTGTCATAACCTGCTGTGGATGTTGACCCATGTCTGAATAACTGNAACAATTGCTCTACCTTATCCTCAATGGCTGTATAGTTCCAGGACAAACCAACCAGAGCACAGAGAACCACCACTCAGATAAAAAGTGGGTTTTCTTCCGCATGCCTTTCCCACTTGACATCTCCCCAGATTCTGTAGTTTACTAAGTCCATGTAAGCCTGCTTCCTAAATTCACTCAAAGGCATCTTCTTTTCATTTTCTATAACCAACACTATAGTCTAAGCCAACTTACCTGTGTAAATGTCTACAGTCATCCAAACTAGAATTTCTGAATAGATCACCAAGCCCAACACCCAGCCCTTTTTGCTTAGAAGTGTTATTCCTTCTCTTTGCTCTTGAAATGCCGGCATGCCTTCACGTTAGCCCATGAAGCCCTCATGAAAAGGTTCCCGCTGATACAGAAGGTCATGCACACTTAAAGTTTTCATAATTACCATCTGTTTTCTCTCCAAAACTGTAGTGAGGTTACATCACCACCAATGGTAGTTAAAAGTCAAATGAGAGAGCGATTTTCTAACTTTGCCATCATCACCACTA
>LZPO01044423.1:486212-504650 GCA_001675575.1 Neotoma lepida | reverse complement strand
TGTTGGTTGCTTGGTTGGTTGCTTGGTTGGTTGCTTGGTTAGTTAGTTTGTTGGTTGGTTGGCTGGCTGGCTGGCTGGCTGGCTGGTCTTGAATTTGCTATGTAGCCAAAACTGCCTTTGAATACTTGATTCTACTACCTTAGCCTCCTGAGATCTGAGGTCAGAGATAGACATCACCACATAGGCCTTTGGATCTTGGTGTTTTCCCTACATGTCCTCTAGCAGTTATAGTTTTAGGCCTTACATTAAGGTCTTTGGTCCACTTGGAATCATTTTAGTACTTAATGAGAGAGGGGAATCCAGTTTCATTTTTCTGTATATGGATTCCCAGCTTCCCAGCACCATTTGTTGAAGACAGTATATTTTGTCCAATGTATGTTTTTCTCCAAAAACAATCAAGTTATGTAGCTGTGCATAACCCACATGGCTGTGTGAGTTTATCCTATTCAGTTGGTCTACATGTCTGTTTTGGTGTCCATACTATGCCGTCTGCCTATGGCTCTGTAGTATAACTTGAAGTTAGATATTGTGATACTTCAGTGTAGTTCCTTTTGCTCATGGTTGCTTTTACTATCTGGGACACTTTGTGCTTTCATGTGAATTTTAAGATTGCTCTTTTCTGTTCCTGTATGTCACTGAAATTCTGGTGGAGACTTCATTAAATCTGTAGATTACTTTTTATAATAGTCATTTTCATAATAATTCTGTCAATCCATGAGAATGGGAGGTCTTCAAATTTCTAATATCTTCAATTTTTTGTCTCAGTGTTTTAAATTTTTCATTATAGAGATCTTTCACCATTTTGTTTTTTGTTCCAACATTTGTTTTTGTTTTTAACTATTGTGAATGAGATTGTTTCCTTGGTTTTCAGTTTGTTATTCCTCTGAAGGAAAGTTTCTGACTTTCATATGTTGCTGTATCCTAATATTTTGCAGAAAAGGTTTATCCATTCTAAGAGTCTTCTGGAGTAATCTTTGGGGTGTTTTACATGTAGAATCGCATCATCTACAAATAAGGATGATTTGGCTTCTTCCTATCCTATCCGTCTCCTTTTCCTTCTTTCTCTTGTCTTACTGCTCTAGTTAAGACTTCAAGGACTATGTAAAAATGAGAGCAGAGAATGTGAGAACCCTTGTTTCATCCCTGATGTTAGTGGAAATGCTTTTAACTTTTCCCCATTTGGTCCAATGCTTGTTATAAGTTCCCTGCATGCAGTTTCAGTACATTGAGATATGCTGTTTCTCTTCCTAATTTCTTCACAGCTTTTATCATGAAGAGATGCTGGACTTTGTCAAAGACCTTTTCTGCATTCATTGAAATGATCATAAGCTCTTAGCCCTGTTGCTGCGATAAAATACTCTGCCACACACAACTTAAAGAAGAAAGTGTTTTCATTCCAGCTCACAGTTCAAGGGTACAGTCCACCATGAAGGGAAGTCAAGGCAGAAGCTTGAAGCAGCTGGTCACATGGCACAAACGAGACACAGAGAGATGAATGTGTGCCAGTACTCAGCCTGCTTGCTTTACTTTTCATAGCCCAGGAATTCCTGCCCAGGGAGTGGTCCTGCCTATAGTCAAGATGTGTCTTCCCATATCAATTAACATAGTCAAAATAATCTCACACAGGCCTGTCCAGAGACCCATCTCCCGGGTGACTCTAGTCTCTAACAAGTTGACAATTAACACTAGCCATCAAAATCACTCTTATGTGATACTGTGGTGATAATTTATCTGTGTTTCCTAATAAAATTTATCTGAGGGTCAGAGGAAAAATGGGGCCGCCAACCACTAGTAGTAAACAATAGCCATGCAAGTTAGCACACGCCCTTAATCCATTTGGTTCTCTGTGACTCCAAGGTCACATGGGGAACTAGCAGTAGGAGGTGGTGGCACACGCCTTTAATCCCAGCATCAGCCTTAGAGTTCTGAAGATCCATGCAGACAAGACAGGAAGTGATGTAGCTCGGTGAGGATAGCAGATGGAAAGGTATAAAAAAGCCAGGTTAGACCAGAACTCTCTCTCTTTGCTCCGCTTCGCTCCTGGGAAGTAGAGACAGCGTTGGTGAGTGGTGGCTTGCTCCTAATTCCTCTGATCTCTGTCAGATTTTCACCCTTATTTCTTGTTCTGCGTGTTTATTAATAAGACTGGTTAGAAGTTCTTCTTACATGATACATTACACTTACTTATTGATTTGCATTATTGAAACATCCCTGCATCCTAGAAATATAGCCCACTAGGTCATGATGAAATTTTTAATGTACTGTTTAATTCACTTTGGAGGTACTTTATTGAGAATTTTTTCACCTACGTTAATTAGGGAGAGTGACCTATCATTTTCTTTTGGTGGTGTTACTGTTGTGTCCTTGTCCTGTTTTTGTGCCAGGGTAATACCAGCTTCATAAAACGACCTTGGTGGTATTGTTTCCTTTTCTGTTTTACGAAATAATGTGAGGATCTTTGGTGTCCATCCTTTAAAATTCTGGTAGAATTCAGCAGTGGACCCATCTGGACCTGGGCTTTCTTAATGTGGGAGAATTTTAATTACTACTTCAATGCCATCATTTATTATAGTGTTGTTGAGTGTTTGCAGCCTTTTGTTTTAATTTTGCTAGGTCATATATGTTTAGAGATTTATTCGTTTCTTCTAAATGTTTCAATTTATTGACGTGTGTTTTAAAAGTATGTATTAACGATTCACTAAATTTCATTTGCATCAGTTGTGTCTCACTTTTCATCTCTAATTTCATTAATTTGGGTCTTCTCTCTCTTCAGGTTAATTTGACTAATGGTTTGTCAACCTTGTGTAGCTTTTCAAAGAAACAACTTTTTGTTCATCAATTCGCTGTAATGTTCCTTTTCTTTCCACTTAGTTCATTACTGCCCTGGTATTTACTATTTCTTTCTGGCTAGTGATTTAGAGTTTGGCTCTTTTTTTTTTTTCTAAGACCTTGAATTGTATCATGAAGTTACTTAATATCTCTCTGATTTTTAAATTAATCACTGATAGCTATAAATTTCCTTCTTTTTTTGTTCCCCACATGTTCTGGTATGTTACATTTTCATTTTCATTCAATTCTAGGAATTATTAAAGTTCCTTCCTGATGCTGTTGATGGCTTATCCATAATTCAATAGTATGTGATTCAGTCTCCATGAGTGTACACATTTTCTGTAGTTTCTCATGTTGATCTCTGATTTTGTTTTCATTTTTTTGTCCAATCACTTGTGGAGAAAAGGATTTACTTCACCTTACAGCTTACAGTCCATCCTGAGAGATGCTAAAGCAAGAACTCAAGGCAGGAACCTTTCTGCCCAAGCTTATTTGATCAGTGATTTCCCACAGAGAGACAAATTTGAACAGGTAATGAAGTCACCTACCATGGTTGTTCAAGCTTCAATCCGTGTCTTAACATCCAATAGTGTTATGAGATTTATGAACTTGGTTGTGTTGGTGTTTGGTGTGTATATGCTTAGAATTAATAATGTCCTCCTAATTAAGTGTCCCCTTAATCAATATGAAATGGTCTTCTTTATCTCTTGTGACTAATCTTAGTTTGATATCTATTTTGTCAGATGTTGGATGTCAGATGGCTATACCTCCTTGCTCTCTAATTCATTTGCTTGGAATGCCTTGTTCTATCTTTTCGCCTTTGTTCATGTTGTCTGGAGAGGTGATCCTTTGGAAAACAGATAGAAGCTTCTTTAAAAAAAAAAAAAAAGAACTCCAATCTGTTAAAATATAATCTGTTAGTCTGTGTCTTTTTGTTGGAGAATTGAGAAAATTAACACTTTGGAGTTGTTATTGAGAAATGTGTATTAATTCCTATGATTTTGTTATTTTTGTGATGTTCGGTACTTTTCTCATCCAACTGCTATTCAGGACCAACCCAGGTGAACTTCTGAGATGAAATAAGATCAGGTACTTTCAAGGTAGTATGGCCATAGACATGTCTGGTATTTTTCTAATCTGCGTATGTCTATTTAATGTCCGAGTGCAGTTTCTTTCTTTCACCTTACTATCTTTCTCTCTGTCAGCCTACATGCTCCATGCTCTTCAGCACCATTCTGATAGCAGAGTACTAACCTCAGAGGCAATAAGACTGAGGGATAATATTTCTGCTAAAACATGGACTAGCCAAAAACAACTCCCTTCAACTCCAATAATCTGGGGGACAAAGGAACAAGACTAGTGTGGTATGCACTAAAATACTAGCTACCAAATGTAAGAATGAAAAGAAAATAAAGTATTATTTAGTATTACTATTTTTCTCCACATTAGAGCTGTGAAGAAAAAGCAGAAAGTGAAAGTAAATAGAAGAAACAGCAACAAAGATGTGGTAAGGGCAGAAAGAAAAGAGAAAGAGGTAATGAGACTCGAACACCTGAAACAATCCCAGTACTCAGGAGGCAGAGACAGGGCGATCCCCTACCCTAGTCCCAGCCCAACCTGAGCTCTTCGAAAAGCCAGTCTCAAAAACATAAATTAATTAAAATTAAAAAGGAGCAAGAACAGAACAGAACAAAGTGGGTCTACAAATTGAAACTATATATTAAATAAGGGAAGTATAAAAGTGAAGAAAAGAAAGTCGAGTGGAGTCTCAGTCCAATGTAAGCACAGAGTCTGTCTCTAAGCCATCTTGCTAGCTTTCTCTGGCTTTTGGTTGATGCCTTCCAATGAGAGCAGAACCTTTAGGGTATTATTCTTCTTGAGTGGGTCTTTGTGTCATTTGACCCTCAACTAGAGAGTGTCGTTCACGGGCCAACCAGTGCATCCTAACTCCAAGTGTCATTCAGTCTGTAAAGATGGGTAGATCTATCAGCAAGCCTCCCGTTGCTGTGCCTTAAAATCTTTATTGATTTGCCACACTCTTCCTCTTTCATAGAGGTGGGAAGCCTGGCTCAGACTGTGGTATTGACTTAGTTTTCCCTTCCAGCGACAGCTAATCTACAGGCCAGGTCTCAGAATATAGGTTCCTGATACTCTTGGATTCCCAGAGTTAGCTATGCAAGAAGGGACCTTTCCTTCTAGATCCCTAGCCACTGTCTCAGCAAGGGTCTCTTAGAAATGGTTTCCTGTAGGCTGAGGAGATGGTTCTGTTGGGGGAAAAAAACTTACTATGAAAGCCAGAAGACCTGAATTATGATCCTTGGCACCTACTTAAAAGGCAGACACAGCATGCATGTTTGTGCTGAGGACACAGGCAGACTAACCCCTGGAGCTCACTAGCCAGCCAGTCTACCCAGCCAATAAGCTCTGTGTTCAGCAAGAAACTCTCTCTTGAAAGCTAAAATGGATATGCTCCAGTGGCTGGCACCCCACTCATGAACATACAGACAATACAAGTGGACTCAGGAGGCTAGAACAAATAAGAAAGGAAAAAGGACACAAAGTTGGGGGTATAGAGCCAGAAGGAATTAGGATAAGAAGTGGGGAAGTGGGTAAATTTAATCTAAATACATTGTATGCATGTATAAAATTCTCAAAAAAATATTTTTAAAACTTACATTAAAAATGAAATAAGGTAGAGAGTGATTGAAGAAGATATCCAATGTTACTTCCATCTTCCACATTCATGTACACATGTACCTACGTGGATATGGACACACACATGCATGCACATACGCCAAACACATAAATATATACATAAATGGTTTCTTGACAGTAGTTCAAGAAGCAAAGGATTTTCATAACACCTACATGAGATGCAGATCCAAGATTCCCGTCTGGTTGGACTGTAAATCCGTTCCGTGATTAACACAGGACTGGTTGCATTTTAATCTGTTTCCTCCCTTTGGTCTCCTCTGCTCCATCCATCAGATGGAGCTTTGGATATGGTGGGGGAGCTTGGAGCTTTGGGCCCTTTCACCATTGCTCTTCCTCCCCACCCCCACTCCTCTGTCCTCAATCTCTCTCTCTCTCTCTCCTCTCTCCTCTCTCTCTCTCCTCTCTCTCTCCTCTCTCTCTCTCTCTCTCTCTCTCTCCTCTCCCCTCTCTCTCTCTCTCTCCTCTCTCTCTCTCTCTGTCTCTCCTCTCTTTCTCTCTCTCTTGTCTCTCTCTCTCCTCTCTCCTCTCTCTCTCCTCTCTCCTCTCTCTCTCCTCTCTCTCTCTCCTCTCTCCTCTCTCTCTCTCCTCTCTCTCTCCTCTCTCTCTCTCTCTCTCTCTCTCTCTCTCCTCTCTCCTTTCTATCTCTGTCCTCTCTCCTCCCCCACCATATCTCTCCTCTCTCTCCCCCCTCAAGCATTCCAGCACTGACCTATAGTGTTTTCTTTATTTTTTTTTTCCTTTAAATCAGGACTCTAGTTAAGTAGCCCAGACCTGAACTCCCTCGTGGCCCAGGCAGGCTTTGACCTTGTGATCCTCCTACCTCAGCCTCCCAATTAGCAGAGGTTAAAGGCCCACACAAATACAGGCCCAGCTATGAATCTTAGAAAGGCAAGGTGAGTTTTGAAGACTCTTAGAAGATAATAAATGTGAAGTACCAAGGCCACCCCATACAGGAATTTCCTCTGGAGAAAGCCTGGAAACAATAGAAACACAGCTACTGATAGAACACAAGAAAAATTCCCCATTATAACAGAAGAGCTAATAAGGTGTGCTAGAAAATTACAGTATAGGAATTATCAACAAGACTTTCTTTCATTATTGAGGACCAAAGAATTATCAAAAATGAAAAGATTATTTGGGTATGCTTTTAAAAAGTCACCTGTCATGAACCTGTACAGGAAGTACTTGTAGGGAGGAAGCATGATCAAAATACATTGTATGAGTTTTTTTCAATAAATAAAATAAAAATAAAAAGTAGTCAACTTTAAGGAAGTAAATGTCAGCTATATAAAGATAACAAACTTTTCAATACTAAACTCATGGAGCTTAAGTGTCTCAGGCTTCTCCTGTAAAATCAAGAATGGATAGAGGAACTATGACAGGCCACAGAGCAAACATCAAAGACCAGAGTCTTGTGGGGAAAGAATTGGCAAGCTAAACTTTTATATCCAGATAGCACAACTTGGAGCCAAGCGACAGAAATCTGCAGGCTGTGGGAACAGAGAGGAAGCCCAGTGAATTCATCTTGGAAAAGATTGTGCAAGAAAATCCAGAAGACCGAAGCCAAATCGCAATGTTAAAAAGATGATTCAGAAAGACAGAAGCTGTGGTCCAAGGATAGTTAGGNGTAGCAAATTCATTTAATGATAGATAGGAGACTAAACCAAGGTAATTATAGAATTATAACTATCACATAGAAATAATTTATACTATGATGCTTTTAGACATTACTGAAAACTCAAAAGATGAGGAGAGTGGGAAATGAGGTGAGAGGAAGATTAAAAGTTTTAATTTCCTTATCTTTCACCACAGAGAGTCGATCAATATGTCTAAAATTAAATGTGGATCTTAAAAAAAAACTCCAGCTTTCTTAATTTTTTATAATCTTTTTTGTAACCTTAGGGAGAACTTTTAGGATCTAATATCTCTTCAGTAAAAATACATTATCTGAAGTGCCATAATTCCTTTGGTTTTTCTTTAGTGTCTTTTCCTTCTATTCTTCAAGAAAAATTCAGTTTAGGGCTTCTTTCATTTTTCTAAAAGTGTAGAGTAAGACCCAATTTTCATAAAATTATTCTGCATCTTTCATTCCATTTGCATACTTAAAGAGCTACCTGGGGAGTCGTGGAGCTATTAATACCCCAGTTGGTAAAGTGCTTGCCCCACAAGCCTGAGGACNTGAGTTTGAACCCCAGCACCCACATAAAAAGCTAGGCATACTGGGGTGCTCTTCTGTAATCTCAGGGCAGGGACAATGGGGACAGGTGGATTCCTGAGACTCACTGGCTAGCAAGCCTAATCTAATCTGCAAGCCCCAGGTCCTGTTGAGAGAATCTGTCTAAAAAAAAAAATCAATGTGGATCACTCCTGAGGAAGGGCATTTGAGGGTGACTTCTGGCCCCAAGGGTCACACGCACATGCATGTGTACCCATGCACACAAACATACACAGAAGGAGCCATTGAAAATGATTTTTGCTTAAAATTAGATTAGACTACTAGAGAGTAGAATTTACAAAATAGTCATTCTCTTTGTAATTCTTTCTTTCCATAGTTTTCTTCCCTTGAAGTACTGGGGGTCAGTACCTCATACACAATAGGCATGCCCTCTATTCCTGAAATATATTCCCAGCCCCTGTTTGTATTTTATTCTGAGCCTACCATGTGAAGAAGTCAAGGCTAACAGAGGAGGTTGAGAGGTCACATGGGGCAGAGACAGACAGGACCACTGAGTGCCAGTCTCCCCAGACCTTAGGTCACCTGGCTCAGGAGAGCTATTACATGACAACAGCCACTGTGTGACCCCAGAAGAAATGGTTTAAAACGTTGCCTACTGAGCCCAACTCAAATTTCTGCCCACCAGCTAATGATGTCCTCACATGCAGGGCACATCTTTCTCCTTCAGTTGCTACCTATGTGGTGATTATCTCTGCAAAGGCCCTCATAGAAACACTCAGAAGTGTGTGTTATTAATTCCCTAGGTGTCTAAATACAATCANTCTGACAGGTGTGCAACTACATGAGCCTATACAGGACGTTTCTCATTCAATATTCTTTTTTTTGTAATGCAAAATTATATTTTCTCTACAAAATAAGTAAACATTCAGATTTTAACAGAAGTGATAATAGAAATTAAAATGCATTTTGCAATAATTTTTAAAGAAAAGTTTTCATAACAGTACAGAATTCTTATATGCCCTTTGTCTAACTTCTAATGCTGGCATTTGCTACATCCCTATTTAACAAAATAAAGAACTTAACATTTGTATAATACCACTAACCAAATTACAGGCTTTATTCATATTTTATCACTAACATTCTTCTGTTATCTGGGATGCATTCCAGGATGCTCTTTTATAGCCTTCCCCTGTGCCTCGTCTTCCATCAGTGGCATCTTCTCAGTCTCTCTTTGCTTTCCATACACAATCTTTCTCTTATGGGAACACAGAGATATTCATATATGAAATGGATAGACAATGAGACCATTTCATTAGCTGGTCCAGCTTTCCAAGCAAAGGATTGCATAGGCTTAACTTCACCCAATAATCCCTGGAATACAGATCATCCTCCTCCCAAAAGCACCTTCTAGTCTCCTCCTGGCACCATGTATCTACTGTAGCCCAATAAGCCAGGAAGAGCCCANTGGTGATTTTTCTCAACTCTGTGGGCTGGCTGGCAGCTCTTTGCTGGTCNCATCTGGACTAATTCATGGAGCTGTATTCAAAGGGGACGTCCTCTGCTGCTCAAGTGTGCTGGTACAGGGAAACTAGCTGGGACACTCCCCATCCTGCACCTTCAAGGAGATCATGCAAAATTGGGCTCCCACAAGGCAGAGACAGCACCCAAGACAGCAAGGCCAAATACATAAGCATTTACTAAGTTACTAAGATGCTGATGCCCCATTGACCAAAGTATAACCAACCAGGCAACCAAAGGTTGCAGGGGACTTCAAACCATGTGCTGTCCAAGTGCACAGGCTGTGCCTTTCCTGTCTTGATCCCTAGTCCCAGACTACAGTGTGATGAGCCTGCAAACAGTTGACTAAGTGGATAAATGAATGAGTGTGTGAGATAATCAATGAATGTCAATAGGAGGGCTGGAAGAAGATGGGATTCTTAGCCTGGAGCTCTTCTCAAACTGGAGTTTCCTCAGAATGTTGAGGAGGCCTGCGGCAGCACAGCTTGCTAGGACACACCCGAGGAGGGGTCAGAGGGTCTGACATTCTAATGACTTCCGAGATGAGTCCCCTGGGGCTGATTAGAGACTGTATTTTAAGAATCTCTGGCAGGAGAGGAGAAGGCCAGGTGAGGAAGTGCTGTCACAGAAAAAGAAAAGCCCTAGGGTAAACAAAACTAATTCATTCTGCAAGGAATTTGGAAAGAGCTGGAGGCAGGTTTTTGACTCAGCATAAAAACATTTCCTAGGGGGCTGAAGAGATGGCTCAGCCATTCAGAGTACCTGCTACTCTTGAAGACCCAAGTTCAGCTACCAGCACGCACATGGTGACGGCTCACAGCTGTCTGTAACTCCAGTTCTAAGGGATCCAATGCCCTCTTCTGACTCTGCAAGCACCAGGAACATTCATAGACATAGATGCAGGCAAAACACTCATACGCTTAAAAGAAAAGTAAATGAATCCTTTTTTATATATATTAACTTGATGTGTGATAAATTTACTGGTCCCTCCAGCCTCCCCTGCCTCTTCCCCTGCCTGGCCTTACTTCTTAACTTCCCTGCTTCCAGGTCCTGNAGCAAGTTTGCAACCCTGTCTGAGAATCCAGACTTTGCTTTTCCACAATCAAAAACTTCTCTCCTATAAACCAAANGTCAGCAACTTCCTGAACATTATGAGAGCAGAGAAAATCAGTCCCTAGAATGTCCATTTGTCTCATTTTGTGCTACNATATTATGATGAGTTTTAGCTCGGATAAGCAAAGTAATGTGCATCTGGTCATTTCAGAGTATTTATCCCTTGCCACTAATTTCCGATAAGAATGTTTTTGAAACATCAAGTCCCATTTTAACATGACGCTATTTTTGTTTCTCCGTGGAATTATACGGACATCCCTAACAGTTTTGCTTTGAACAGGGTGCCACACAGGAAATGCTGATAACACAATTTCTTAACACATGCGGAGGACGCAGGTTACACTGAAGCAGATTCCGCCGCGGCTTTCTGGAGTGCTGTTTAAAAGTTAAGTTTCTCTTAATGAAACAGCGNGAGAAAAGGGCTTTGCTCTGCTAGGCACCCCGGCTTGTTCCTCTTTGTGGCTTTTGATGTTTCTCTCTCCCTCCTGTTATCAGAGTTTCCTACTCATCTCAACTTGATGGCATGTTGCTGAGACAACTAAGTCGCTAACCTTCTTAACTTGGCTTTTGTTGCGCTTCGTGTGCTTAGGAGGGATATTTCCATTCCTCTCAGAATGCCACGTNTGCTCTGGGGAGGGCTGTTCGATGTGGAGGTGGAGAACAAGGGATGCTTTTTAAGTGCTTGCTATTCAAATCGCTGTTTTGCTCTGTTTAAGCCCATGGTTTGTGTGATGGGGCGGTAATGGAAGCTCCCCTTGCATCCTATGGTCCGGATTAGCTTATTCGGTGATGTCGTGCTTGCTCCCATCCAGACTCTTCTAGGGGAAGGGAAGGCTTGAGGAAAGAAGCAAGCACGAAGTTTCTTTCACCCTGCCTCCTTTACTTTTCATTTTTCTTCAAACTACTGAAAGTAGAGAGGCAGCTTAACTGCAAAATAGTTACCCTGGGCAGTAACTGGGCCCTTTACCAGTTTACACATGTGATAAAAGAAGATTTGGAGCTGAACAAGGCCTACAGTGCTCACAACCTTGGTCTAGGTCAGTGCTGAGCGGCCCGTGCGTACTCCTTCCTTTGTCCATGTACATACACTTCCTACGCACCTCTGTCCACACGCATAGCTGTGTCCTGCCTGTTCCCACAGCCCCACATAGTGAGTGTTCACATAGTGAGTACCTCCTGCTTGGAAAGAAGCCCAACCCCCAAAACTGTCTGAACACAGTCCCCAAGATTAAAGGGAGTTTTCAAAGCAAATGTTTGACTTTGTGCACAAAAACTCCATGGTTTTGAAACAACTGTAGTCCATCTTCAAAGTATTTTATGTGCTTTTTTTAAGTTTTCAAGCAGATTGTTTTTCTCTTATTTATTTCTTTTGTAATTGCAATTTAAGCTCCATCTCCATATGTGCCTTGATTTCCAAGCTTCTGGGGTTCTATTTCCCATGTCAACAGACAGCCAGAAGAATCTTCTAGATTCACATTCGTATTCCTCCTACACATGTACACATACACACACACACACACACACACACACACACACACACACACACACAGTCTGTATTACATCTCTTCTCCCAGTTCCTGATTGACTTGAAGATGAAACACAGTCCCTTTAATTCCCCTTGTCAAATACTCACCAAGGCTAATGCTCATGGGAGACTTACAGAGTGTGGGTTTGGGGCCTGTTAGATCATAACACGTAAAACAGGACCTGACACTTGTCTGACCACTGAGTCTTGTAGCAGCTCCAGCTTTCACCAAGAAAGAGCTAATGAGACACAGAATGCCTTTTGAACAATTAATATGGTCTTGAGATTCCTGGAAAGATCTCAGCTCATAGTACAAAGCTGCTGTGTATCATTTTCCCCTCTCATCAGCCAGGAAGAGGAATGAGAGCATCAGCTTCTCTGGTTACATCACCAGAACACACACCCATAGTAACTTTGCCAGTTGCTCTTTTATTGGTTTTATCAGTCAGATTTGTTGTATTTTGATGTAGTAACAAATATCCCCTTTATCATGGTTCCCAACAATACAAAGTTGCTTTCACTGTGAGAGAGTTTTCAGTTAACAATGACATCAGTTGAAAGCTAATCAGGAAACAAACAGAAAATGCATTCTCCTCTCTACCTTCCCTTCTGTCTTTCCTTTTTCAGTGAATTCTATTTCACTACTAAGTTCTGAGTTCTTTGAAGGTAGGGCTGTAGTTAATACTGATGTTTCTCTCACTTTAGCTGGTGTGTGCTTAATCATTTGTCGAATGCATCGATGGATAAATGAACCTATTGAAGAACTGTGAACAGGTATGTGAGTTAATAGGCATGAGACTTTACATTAGACTTCCTTGTTAAATAGCAATTAAATGCATTGACATTCATTATATCCTGAATATATTGAGAATCTAATTGCTCACATGTTGCNCATGTAATCTCCAGCTCTTCAATGACAACTTGATGTCTTTCTGACGTACTTATTGTACCTGGATCAATGGCTATTTAACTGCTAATTGATCTTTTATTAGCATATAATAACTCTTATTAAATCTAAATTAAAGTCTTAATTGAGACACTTTTATCTGCAGTGTTTCCACATACAGTCCTCATAACACAATGGATAATCGACAGGGAAGCTAGAAACATATTAGCTATCACCTTTCTCATTGACCTGAGAACAGATTTTCAGTTGGAAGATTTTTTTCTTTATTTCCTTGGGAAACCTGAGTGGCTACTGCACATAGGAACACATTCACACTGGCTTCTTGGTGTTCACACACAGAACTGGCTCCCCACCTTTCATCCTCACCCCTCAGATGAGGCCACCTGACCACCAGCAGGAGGCAGCAGAACCCGAACTGTTGCTAAACACAAAGATGGCCGGCACAGCTGCACAAGTGAGTAGGATGCTCTGCCCCCCCCTCCCCCCTCCCCCGTGCTTTCTCAGCTCCCTACCTCCCTTCAGCACTTATCTGTCCTTCTTCCTTCCTCCTGGCCCACCCCTTCCTTCTCCATCCTACTCTTTGTGTATCCAGTGAAAAGGACGCCTATGNCCCTTGCTGGACGTCTGCTCTCTGGGCGGAAACTCCCCTTGCTGATTTATCCTGTTTCTTCCTTTTATTTTTCATTTTTGTGAGGAAGGGCTTCTTGTACCCCAGGCTAGCTTCAAACTTGCTATGTAGTCAAGGATGATCCTCAACATCTGCCTCTCATGTTCTCNGCTCACATTAGCCTTGGTCACGGTGTTTTATCACAGCAATAGAAAAGTAACTAGTACGTCCTCCAAAGGTCACATGTTTGAATACTTGGTCCCCAGATGATGGCTCTGTTTGGGGAAGGTTGAAGAACCTCTAGAACGTAGAGCCTACTCAATTTTGTTTATGCTGTATGTAGGAAAACTGGGACTATAAAAAAATCATTTCATGTTCAGAATAATTTTAGAAACAAATTCAAAAGTAAATGTGCATATTCCTTCCAGAGACAGAGATTTTATGGGGCATATTTAATAAAAATAATGATTTTAAGGAAGCTGAGGATATAGCTCACTGGTAGAAGCCTTGCCTGCGATGCATGAGGTCCTGGGCTCAAGACCCAGCACTGCAAAGAATAAAATGTTTCTGGTCTGTCTGTAGGAATCATTTCATCCCCATAAGGTAACGAAATACTCTATCAAGTCAGAGCAGGTAATAGTGTGAAATGGGATTTCTAAGCATTACCTTTTACCACCAGAAGAAAGTCAAACACAGGCTTTAGGAAGTCCAGGAAAATGGCCATTTATTTTCTACTGTGCTTCCATGTTCTAACCTCCAAAGACAAAAAGATGAGAAAAATGGCTGCCCTCTGCTAAACAGTCATTGAGGGAAACTGGAGGACAAGGTGCCTGGATTTGCAGCTCACAGTGGGCGTAGGAACAGGAGTGTTAGATCTGACAGTGACAATTGAAACATAGTAGCAGTATACTTATTTATTTAGTGTGGGAGGCTACACCTGTGTGGAGGTCAGAGGATAACCTAGCAGTCTCCTTCTACTCTAGGAGTCCCAGGGACCTAACTGGGGTCATCAGGCCTGGCCACAAGTGCTTCACCTGCGGAGCCATCTTCCCAGCACATTCTTTGGAACTCTAAAAAGCCTCCTTCACTTCGGAATTTCTTTTTTTTTATTAAAAGATTTTCTATTTATTTTATATACCAACCATAGAACCCCCTCTCCTCCCTCCTCCTGCCCCCCAGCCTTCCCCCTCAACCCACCTCCCCATTCCCACCTCCTCCAAAGTGAGGTCTCCCATGGAAAGTCCCCGGAGCCTGGCACACTCAGATGAGGCAGGTCCAAGACCCTCCTCCTTGCGCCAAGGCTGCGCCAGGTGTCCCACCATAGGCACTGGGCTCCAAAAAACCAGCCCATGCACCAGGGATGGATCCTGATCCCATTGCCTGGGGGACCCCTAAACAATTCAAGCTAAACCCCTGTCTCGAGTATCCAGAGGGCCCAGTCCAGCACCATGGGGACTCCACTGCTCTTGGTCCATAGTTCATGCGTTTCCACTANTTTGGCTGGCNGTCTCAGTACGTTTTCCCATCATGATCTCCATGTCCCTTGCTCATAGAATCTTTCCTCTCTCACAACAATTGGACTCCTGGAGCTCGGCCTGGTGCCCGGCCGTGGATCTCTGCGTCTGCTTCCATCTGTCTCTGGATGAGGGCTCATGGGGGCTCCTCAGCTATTGGTCGTAGTTCATGCGTCTCCACTAGTTTGGCTGGCCATCTTTGTACACCTTCCCGTCATGATCTGGTAGTCCCTAGCTCATAGAAGCCTCCCTCTCTCCTATCGATTGGACTCCTGGAGCTCAGCCTAGTGTCTGGCTGTGGATCTCTGCATCTGCCTCCGTCAGTCTCTGGATGAGGGCTCTGTGTTGACAGATAGGGTATTCATCCATGTGAATATTCACTGGAGTATGCCAGTTCAGGCTCCCTCTCGGTTATTTCCAGTAGTCTAAGGTGGGTCATCCTTATGGATTCCTGGGAACCTCCCTAGCATTCTGTTTCTCCCTATTCCCATGATGTCTTCATGGTATCTCTTTCCTTGCTCTCTTACTGTGTCCCTGTTCCAACTCGAACCTCCCGTTCCCCTAAGCTCTCATCCTCCCTCTTCACCCCCAGTCTGCCCATGCAGATCTCATCCAGTTCTCCCTCGATAGGTGATCTACAAGTTCTTCCTAGGGTGCTCCGTGGAGCTGTGGTTTGCAGTCTGGTTATCCTTTACATCTAGTATCCACTTCTGAGTGAGATGGTGTCCTTTGATAAGTAAATTAACATTTTTGATGAGGTACAATTCATTTGATTTTTACTTTTNACATCTTACTCGGAATCAGGAATTTTTTCTTCTAAACTCTTCATAGTTCATATTTTAACTTTTAGGGCTATAAACCATCTTTACATTTTAAGTATATTATTTTGTTCTGGCATCAGTTCTTGAATTATTTTTTCCTTGTTGAACTGCCTCCGTATTTTTGTCAAAACTCAGTTGACTGTATACATGAGCCTACTTATCTTTTATTTGATTCCATTGATCTGTGTATCAGTACAACGGAACTGTAAAATTAACACTTCTGCATTCTATTATATTAAAAATATACTTCAATAGNAATGAAATACTGGTAAGAAGAAATATATCTGAGTTATGTTTGCCAAGCACAGGTAGTAATTATAAATTAGAAAACTTGTTCTCTCAAGACAGGTGTGGTGGCACATGTCTCTCGGCACTTGAGAAGTGGAGGCAGGAGGATCAGGAGTTCAAGGTGGTGAGTTGGAGGCTAGCCTGGGCTACATGAGCCCCTACCTTACAAAACCAAAAACTAAAACCCAATAACAACAAAAATAGAAACCTGGCCTGAGCGTGGCATGGTGGCGCATGCATGTATCCTAACATTTAAGAGTTAGCAAGAGAGCAAGGGCAGCCTGAAGTGCAGCTTTTGGTTTTATGTTTGTGGTTCTCATCTTGGGTGTTTTACTTTTATGGGTTTGAATTTACAATTACTGCTTTAGTAAGACTGTCCAGGTCATTGCACTGATCTGGAATTCTCAGCAACTGGAATATGCACTTTTACCTCTTCCTTTTTCATCTCTTCATTTCCTGTTACTTTGGACTGGAGAAAGTACCATATCAAAGGACCCAATTGATCAGAAATGGTTAGAACTTAGAATGACAAAGTTCATGTACTACAAAGTTCAAAGTTCTGAAATGTTGAGAACTGATACTCTTTGAGATGGGGCCTTCATATGTAGCCCAGGCTAGGCTGAAACTTGTTATGTAACCTGGACTGGCCTCAAACTCACCGTGTATCCTAGGCTAACCTCCAACTTACAGCAACTCTCTTGCTTCAACCTCCGAAGAGCTAGAATTACAGGTAAAGTCCACCACGTGCAGCCAAGAAGTGTAAGCTTCAGTGTTTGTACCACAGGGCCTCTGTTCACAGTGGATCAGTGTCATTGGATTCACTGGTGGAAATGGACTTGTCACCCACTCTTCTGCTCTCTCGTGTTGTCTGGCCCTTCCATTTTCTGCCATGGGATGAAGCAGCATGAAGTCTCTCACCTGATACCAGCCTCTTCATCTTAGACTTTACAGCCACAACAACTTTGTCCTTTAGGTATCATTGGTCCCAGACACTAGCAGCACAAAGCATGCCCAAACTTAGGCATGTTCCTGAGATGCTGCTGAATNGTTATCTGCGTGAATGCTCTCAGGGCTCACACCAACTTTTAGAGATGTGGCATCCTCTCCTGCTTATTATTAGGTCTCTTTCCAGGTGAGACAGATCAGAGAGCACCAGTAACTTAGCCAAGACTATATTCTAAGTAGATGAAACAGCCTCCACTTGAACACAGAGACCTACTTTGAGTTGATTCTCTTGACCATATGCTTCCTGACTGGAAGCACAAATCAGGAAGACCACACAAGTCACATGTTTTCTGTTCCCCTGCCCATCCACAGGGCAATAGGCACCTGGTGGAAAGGGTCAGCATTTTTACCATGTCATATCCTCTTCACTGGGCTCATACTCTGATAATTCCCAGTTAAAATGCTATAATATTTCTGTATGGTTGGTAACAAGCTACTACCTCAAACTTGTCCCCTAGGATTTCCCCTGGTTTCCCCAAAGAAGGAATTAACCCATAGCATGGCAAGGGGCCCCCATTCTTACCCCCTATAGCCTCAACAGATCCCCCATCTGGTACATGGGCATATGAACCTCCAAAGGACAAAATGTCTGTAACATCTTGTCCAGGAAGAAACAGTAAGCACCATTTGTGTGAATGCATCTCACCAAACCAAATCAAAGTCTTGTCCTTGGCAAATGGAATTTAGATCCAGGAATATTTGACTCTAAAGCTCGTGATTTATGCTTCAAAAGAACATCAGAGTCTGCAAATGCTAAGCCCTGCAAGCCAGTCGGGGCTTACTGCTCACCACAGACACGGGATCCTACATGAGAATCCTAACTGCTTATTTGCCTTGCAAGGCACCCACCACCTTGTCTTCCCAGGTGCACAACTACCTTAATATACTCTACCTGCAGCAGCTTCCCTCCCTTGGCTCCTTAACTGGAAGATCTCTCCCCGTGACATTCTGGCTCATTATTCATGTGGGTTCCCCTGAAATGTCACCTCCTCGAAGAGGCCTTCTAAGATGGAACCTCAAAGTCACTGTGCCCTTATCACAGTCATAAGAAATATCCTCTTCACTTCTCTCTCTCTCTCTCTCTCTCTCTCTCTCTCTCTCTCTCTCTCTCTCTCTCTCTCTCTTTCTCTCCTTTCTGTCACTCCTACTCATTTCTCATAGCATATAAATAAAATAAGGTTGCTCACCTCTTGGTTCAACTTTAGACCAACAGCTGTGGAGCCTCCATGGGACTGGACTAGGCCCTCTGCATAAGCAAAAAAGTTGTGTAGCTTTGATCTGCTTAAGGGGCCCCCTGGCAGTAGGATCAGGATCCATCCCTGGTGCATGAATGGGCCTTTTGGAGCCCAGTGCCTATGGTGGGACACTTTGCACAGCCTTGGTGCGGGAGGAGGGGCTTGGACCTGCCTCTACTGAATGT
>LZPO01044423.1:462348-477099 GCA_001675575.1 Neotoma lepida | reverse complement strand
AAAAAAGAAGAGTGAAGTCCTAAGAAGAACCAAGACAATTCTAGAAAGAGAACAGAAGCAATGACTAGCAGATGCCAAGCTATCATA
Source organism: Neotoma lepida (assembly GCA_001675575.1). Classification (NCBI taxonomy): domain Eukaryota; kingdom Metazoa; phylum Chordata; class Mammalia; order Rodentia; family Cricetidae; genus Neotoma; species Neotoma lepida. The sequence continues at coordinate 477,012 of LZPO01044423.1, read as the reverse complement.
ACTATTTTAGCAATTAAAATGGTGTGGCATTAATAGAAAGCCTAGAATATGGTGGGTGACAGCAACAGGTTTACCTCTCAAAAGGCCAAGGACAAAATATTCATNATGTTGGAAATTTTGGCTTTCTAGCTAAAAAAATAAAAAGGAACAATAATGTTCTGCTACATATAAAAATGAGTTCCAGATGGGTTAAAGGTGTAAATGTAAAAAATCAGAACATTTAACTACAGAGAAAAATAAGGTCTAACAGGCTTCCAATTATGGTAGAAAGCCAAATGTGTGCACTAGTCTCCACCGCATCTTTACTCCAAATGAAATGACAATGGATGGATTTCCAAGGCACACCACAAAAACAAGCACCATGGGCANATAAACAGCAGTAACCCAAGGCACAATCTGAAAAGCAGAAAGGTGAGCAGTAACTGCCTTAGCAGATGGAGAAAGCCAGANTCTAANCTGGCAGCAAAGAAATGGAGAAGCATCTCTGATTTACTGGACAGACTTGCCTGAGATTTATCATCTGGCTTTTCCAGTAACACTGGACAGGACATGGGAGTAGAGATGAGCTATAAACAAGAAAACAGGTGAATGCCTGTTTAAGAANCATTTAGACCCCAAATTCTATTCTTACTTGCCCACTAGAGAAATTGATCCTCTCTGACCCTGTAGTTAATTCCCTGGAGAGGACAAAATAGCCTACAGATTAGAGGACAAGTCCTAGCTCTGAAGACTGGACCCAGTAGCCCTTCTGCTCCACTTGGTTCTTAGATGCTGTTATCCAGAATTATGTTCCCGTCAAGAACACAAAAAGTGAAACCCATTATTTTGTATGCCAACCTAAAAAAANTTAATTTAAAAATAACAGTGATAGGGAGCACAGCGTGCTCTTCTAGCAACTAATACTGCACTGTCAGTCGGAGTATTCAGGTTTCAAGGGAAGTGATGGGGGCCGTTTCCAAGCAGAAAGCCAGACTTCTTTTCACTAAAGCCTAATTTATGGAGTCTCTAACAGGGTGACTAACCAACTCAGATGTGAGGGGTCAGTGGATGGCCCCAGGCACCTGAAGTCCTCTGAAAGGTGGGGGGACAATTTCAAGGTGAGCAGATTCCATGGGAGAGAAGACCCTTTCTGAATTACTGTTAGCAGCATCGCAGGTATGTGAGGGTGACCTTCAGTATCCANGAACTAAGAACAAAATATCATTTCTAAAAGAAGGAAGAGGAAGGAAAGCGATTTTAAGGATCCATGGGAACTAAAGATGCTTCAAAGGGAAGGAAAAAAAATTCCCTCTGAAGATTAAACAAGATTTTGTTTTTAAGTCGAGATTAAGCCTTAAAGTAGAACAAAAAGATATAGTGACAGAAAAAGAATTTAAAGCATACACAAAATCTGGGAGGGACAGTTTAGGAGAACTAAGTGACAGAAGATGCAGGGAGAGAGGATGGGGGCAAGCAGGGGGANAACATCACGGGAATTAGTCAAGAAATCTCCTAGAACTGAATAGGCCCAGTACGCCCCGTCACTGCCCAGCAAGTAGATGAAAACTAGCCCATGTCAGGACACACTGCTCTAAGATTTCATGATGCTATAAGAACAACAGCAAGAGCTATCAGAACAGCACATGGCCCTGAGAGCCTTGCTGAAGGCAGAGGACAGTGATGCCTGTCTTTAAACTCCCTTTGGAAACATTTCCAATACAGTGCTCACGCATCCAGCAAAAGCAGTAAGTGCAATGATAAAATACACTCCTCTTTAGGTTTTCAGGTTCTCAAAGCTCTCAGGCTGCCCATCTTGGGAAGCTGCTGTAATATGGTCTCTGCCAAAACAAAGGAGTAAACCAAGAATTGGAAGGCCAGAGTGCAGGCAAGAGGGAAAGCAACCCAGGAGGAAGACCACTCTTGTTAGAATACACAGGCTGCTGGGGGACACTCAGAGAGTTCTTGGCATGCCTGAACATAGCAAAAGGTTGTTTTTTATATCCCCATACAAATAAGCACAGGACAGAAACTAAAATGGAACAATTCACAGATCTCAACATAGAAAGACTTAGAAGATTAAAACCATGAAAACCCAATGAAAATTTAAAAACTAACAATAGAACTCAAGGTATAATGACACATGTGTGAAGATGCCATGACAAAACCCATTATTATGTATGCTAACCAAAAATATTAGTTTTAAAAAAGGGGGAAACACACACACACACACACACACACACACACACAAACACACACACACAAAATAACAATAAATTCAGACATGTTACATGTTGTAATTCCAATATTTGGAAAGCTGAGGTAGGAGAAGATCAGGAGTTTAAGACCCACTCGGGCTATATAGCAGAGCCCTGACTTTAAAAAATAAATAAATAAATATTTTAAAATAACAACAAAGACACCATCAAAACTGTAGGCATATTGTAAGGGAGAAAAATAAACCAATCAGCCAGGCAGTGGTGGTGCACACCTTTGATCCNAGTACTCAGGAGGCAGAGGTAGGTGGATCTCTGTGAGTTCAAGGCCAGCCTGGTCCACAGAGTGAGTTTCAGNACAGCCAGGTGCCGGGCCCTGCCCAGTCTGTTGAACAGTCCTGAAGAGGGGAGTGAAGATTGAGAAATTACAGATAGGAAAAATAGAGGCAAAAAGAAAAAGACAGAGACACAGGATAGCTTCAGGAGGGGTCTGAGTCAATACCACGGCAGCCCTGAGTTTATTTCTCACAANNTTTTTATACTCAAAGCAAGGGGGGCAAAAGACCTCCTCCACTCAAGGACACCATGGTAAAGGATACAAACAAGTGTAAACACCTCCTTAATTCTCTAGATATCTGGTAACCACACCTTTGGCAAAACATACTGTTATTCAGCCTAAAGGGGCAAAGACAAGTTTGAACTCTCTGACCTTGAGTCAAGATGGAATCAAGGTCACCGTGGGCCCCCACAGCCAAGGCCACACAGAGAAACCATCTTGAAAAACCAAAATTAATTAATTAACTTAATTAAGTAAACCAAAGTCATAAAGTCCCCTTTCCTAGGGAAATAAGAGCATGAATGTACACTAGGAAGGGAACTGAAAGAGATACTTCAGTTTTCATGGCATCCTGTTTCTTTTAAATGATCATAAAGCCTAGAGCAAAAATGACTTGTGTCCCTATCATTAGCTCTCGGTAGAGAGCATAGTTGATTTTGTGCATTTTTCTTTTCCAAAGAGGAAAGGAATAAAAATGAAAGGCAAATGCCACCATCACAGCCACCAGGGCCTGGGCTCAAGANCCATAATGNCAAAAGACCAGCNGGCCAGATGGGCCCATCCCAGGCAGCCTTCCTCCTCCTCACCATGCCTTCTCTTCATGTCACTCAATCCATTGCTCACGACAGAAGACAGCTTACTCTGCANAGTGTCTATTTTCTTTTTCAATTAGAATCCCTTGTTAGATTCCAACCATTTTTTACTTTCTCAGCATAATCCATGAATTAGCATCTCATCACTAGTTCATGAGAAGGGCCAGGCAACTTACCTCCCTTTAATAGAAGAAAACAGTTTCTAGGGCTTAGAAAGGGTTTAGTAACTAAAACATACTTGCTACTCAAAATACTACTTAGTATAAATACTACCCTAATAGAAAAAGTGGGGGTAACAGCCCCCTGGATGTCATCTGTGCATAGTTTCTCCAGGCTGAAGCCTCACCTCTCACTTGATGATGCCAACCCCACAGACAACAAAGGCTTTGGAGGAACCAACATGACCTTAGGTTCCGCTGTCATAAGGTCAAAAAGGTGGTAGCCAGGGGCAGTGGTGCTTGGGAGTGGTGGTTTGAGGTATTCATTCTGTTTAACATCAGCTTTGTTCTCGATGGTGAAAAAGCCTGCTAACGTCAGCCTGAGTGCACGGTCACGGCTTCTGCAGGACCCCAGACAGCTGACCCTCCACTTACCAGCACCTCTGGTCTCAGACTCCAAATAGCTCATCGCTGGGCTCTGNCATTTGATTTGGACCTGGAAGGGGAATTGCAAAGAAGACAAAATGAAAGGTACTGGGACAGTTATCCTCTCTCTATTCAAAAAAATACCCTGACGTTTGGTGAGAATGTGGGGGGTGGGGTTCAGGTCAGTGCTTATACTGACTGACGCTTGATGGATTTCTGGCTTCAAATGTTTTATCAAGACAATCCACCTTGTAGCAATCTCCAAAGAAGACTGTGTGCTCTATTAAGTCCTCAATTTGCTTTTTAAAAGTTACTAAATGCGCTTTTTCACAACAACGAAGAGTCATCTCCCTCCTGGAGCCAACAGAGTTTGTCACCCAGCTCCCTCTGCTTTTCAAAGCCAGCCATCAAAGAGCAAAGGAAATGTCATGACTTTGGAGCGGTCAGAAAGCCCTTAAGTCGCAGTGCAGGCTATTTCTCCTTTTGTGGTACAGAAAAGAGTGGACAAACACAATGAATAAATAATCCCATTGTGCTTACACATGTGTAACAATCCTTCAAAATGAGGTGAGGGACAAAGATAGGAGATAGCAAGGCAGCCCGGGTCTTAACAGGANGGCTAGAAATTCCAGGACCTAAACTGCTTTTGCAAACACAAACACACACAGCAGCAGCAGCCATGAGAAAATGAGAATTAAAAATGGCATCCAATTCAGAACGCCAAGAGGCTTAGCCTAAATGGCCTTCTGCATAATTCACTTTGGACCCTTTCAGCCTCTGTCTGTTCCGGAGACAGGTCGGGGCCAAGGTTAGAGCCTTAAACCATTCGAAATGACTGACTTTTAACTTATCATCAGGGTCACTAGTGGTTGCTTAAAACACTTCTTGATCATTTTTACTTCCTGAAGCNTTTCCTTTAGCTTCTAAAGGAGCCTCGTTGGTTTATGTGCTGGCATTTGCCCAAGGCCACCATTTTTCATCTGATTCCTGTAACCACTCCTTCTCTACTTTGAATCTCAGGGCAAACAGAAGGGTGTATGAGCACGGGGTACTCCNGCAAGGGTCTGCTGTACATTCTGATTCAGGTTGTGTTTGGACATTCAGAAAAAAATGGTAACAAGATAAACTTAATTCACTCTGGTATTCCTAAGAAAGCTTTATATACTGGGTCCAGCTCTTCTGAGTCTGTTCAAGCTGATAAAGAAATGACCAGTCTTACACTCTCAGCCTCCATCCTTCNCCACCCATTTCTCCCCCCTCACTCCTAGTTAGCCCATGTAGATCTCATCCCGTCTTCAACCTCACATCACCCTCTGTACCATCAAAGAGCCAAAGACTAGGGGGGACCGATGTAGAACGGTGTTTTCTGAACATGACAGGGTCGCTAGACACATGGACTCACAGTGGCCGTGGTTGTTTGCACAAGATCCATGCAAGATCATGCCAGCCAAACTTCCAGCAATGATGGGGAAGGTCTCACAAAGCCCCACCCCTAGCAGAGGAGCTAGCAGAGGTGGTTGGTAGCTACCNAGGAAGGGAGAGTTGGTTTTCTTCAAGGATTTGGCCCCTGGTGGGTTGCTTATCCTCCAGTAAATTACCCTAGACCCATATACATACTAGAACCATTAATTAGACTAAGCAGATATTTTTTTAAAAAAGGACATGAAGTTAGNAGGGAGACAAGGTACATGGTAAGAGTTGGAGGGAGAGACTGTGAAGTGGATATGATCAAAATACATTGTGTACACACATGGAAATTTTCAAATATATTTTAATGTACTTTTGTAACTAGTGAAACAATATTTTGTCTAAGTGCTTCACACTTGTCTCTGGGATTCTCCTTCAAGCTCCAGACCNCATTCTGCAGGTTTTGGTGCTAGAACATATCTCAAAAAAACACAGCTAAGGTAACTGGAAGACACCATTGACTAGAAGACACATCTGACTTCATACCAAGCTGAAACTCTGACAGACACAGTCATTATGTTTATAATGCCACTCTAGTTAAAAAGAGGGTGAAGCAGGGTGAGGAGGAGNAGTAAACATGAATTTTGTTTNAAAAAAAAAATGTTTNGGCCATCCCAAGGTAAAGTGTCATGGTCAGAGGGAAGGGGTTTTTACGTTTTCTAAAATAAGAATACAGGTGGAATGGGAACCGAGACTCTTCAGGCCACAGGCATGTTCCCAGATAGAGAAATATCAGGAAAGAAGGCACATGTTTCATTGAAAGCCTCTTGAGTGTCCTTGCCTTTGACTGTCCTTGGAGATGCAGTCTCCAGACTGATGACCATGAGAACAGCTTGGTGTCTANGGCCCAGAAAGGTCTGCAGGCTAGAGGTCTAGTCTAGGGTGAACTGACTGCCCACTGCCCCTATCTGCCGAGGACTCTACAAAGAAGTCACAGTGTCTTAAGAGAAGCTCTGTTCCCACAGCCAGCAACCCAGAATGGTACAGACTCTGTCCTGTGAGCCAGCAAACCAAAAATGAGACATGCGAGTAACTTGCTGGTGTTTTAACAAGACAAATACTGACTTCCCCATCACACAGATCCATAGTAAGAGCCCCTCACTTTCATCCCAGTTTGATACAAAGACCTGTCACATGGGCATTCAGCCAGTGAGCATGCCTAGATGCTTATGAAAATGAATGATGTTTTTTAAACGTTCTTCTGTGCTTTAATCCCCCTTTAAAATTAATGTTCCTAAATCCTGGGGCTGCTGTGATAGGATCTCAGCCATCTGCCCCTGCCAGTTCCCGTGGCACCCTCTGATTAGCAGAGGCTGAAGGCACAAGGGTTTTATTTCACAGGAACCCACTCATTCCCCACAGGCCTCACTTAAGAATACAAACAGTTTTTCCTTGTCTTCCTTGTCTTTTCTCAATTAGAGAACTCAGAAAGAGATGCCCCAGGACTTGGGGACTTTTCTATACTAGTGATTTGNGACACGACTTTTTTCCCTAAATGCTCCCTGCTTCTAGATAAATGGCAGTTCTAGGTCTGTGTCCAGTTCCTTGCCATCTCTCTGGCATATTCTGTTTATTCAGTGATGCCCTCACCTTCTCAGATCTCTGAGAACTTGAACGATGGCTTTGAAAACATGAAATAACAAGTGTCTGGCAGTACTTAAGAAGTAGATGTCCTATCCAGTGGATACAGGGGACTCAAAAGACTATAGCAGATCAGGTTTTCATACACCACAAAACTCAGGCTTGCTGAAAGGAATGCAATGTAACTTTGTATGATACCACTCAGTTTCTGCCTTCAGCCCTTCTTTCCCTCACCAGCAGGAATAATTTCGCCCTCTCTCTCGATAACTGTTATCAAATCATTAAGACATTTTAAGTTTGAATCACTCAAATTCTTGTGTCCCATGCCCCTCTTCTGTTCCTTTCTCCTACCCTTTTGACCCAGGCTAGCTGGTAACTCCTAACACAGCAGCACCAGTGTCCAGGGTGTGGGGAAAGCCCAGGGAGAGCCAGTGGCTACCACACCCTTAGCTCTCTGCTGGCCCCTGCTGGAATGAACCCTTCACCTTTCACAACCATCATGTGCTTCCTAACCTCCCTGATGGCCACCGTCTAAAGCTCTAAAGAGAAGGAGACCCATTACTAACTATTCTAAGAAACCAGTCTTTCCATGGGATCGGAGAGTAGAACCCTGGTTTCTAGCCTTTCATGGCAAGCACCTTACCCACTCAGCCAGCTCTTCAGCCCTGGGCCTGTGTTTTCTAAAGTCCTATGACTTTACAGGAGAAGTACTTGCAGGTAAAATTCGATAATTTGCTGTGAGATCATCCACATGGTGGAGTGGGCCAGGAAAAGATGAAACAAAATGTGGCCAGTGTCAACACTTGCTCTCAGCTAAACAGTGAGAACATCGGGTCATTGTACTATTCTCCCAAGCAGTGGTCATTTTTTAAATTTTCTGTTGTAGCAAAATTGAATTGAAGAAAAAGAGAAGTCTTGCTGTATGTGGTGGGTTGGGAACCACTGCTTGTGGTGACCTGTACCCCCAGCTTCTCCCAGGGCTTACTCTTTTGAAGTGAAAAAAGTTTCAAATCAAAAGCATTGCCTTCCAAGAATGCTGCCCCTGCTATGAGTTGGTAAATCTGTTTAGGAGACTCAACTGTCAAGAACTGGCTCCTGATCTGTCCCTTTGTGTCTTCTCTTCAGTGACCTTGACAGGCTATGTAGGATGGAAGAGAAAGGTCACCAAATAAGGGCAGAGATCATAGGGACAGAGAACCCAGTAGAGGAGAGGGATCCTTGATAGAGAGTCATGTCCCACTGTGCCACCTCCTTGCATCTCAGGCCACCTATGTTTCAGGTTTCCGGTCTCTCCTCTTCGGGAATGTGAAACTCATGATGACAGCTCTCTGCCCTCCCCTCCCAGGAAGGTCTTGTGGTCCCCCAGGTACCTCTCTCCACTTGTTACTTTCTTTTTTTTTTTAATTGAAAATAGTTTTTTTTTCATAAAATATATTCTAACTACTGTCTCATCTCCCNCAACTCCTCCCAGAGCCACCCAAATCCATCCCCTTTCTTTCTCTCTCTCATTAGAATACAAACATTAGAATATAAACAAATGTATCTAAAAACAATAAAGATAATAATAAAAGTTAAAATAAAAATAAACAGATCAGAATAGGACAAAACAAACAAAAGAGGAGAAAAGATATAAAAATCACAAGAAACACATACAGATTCTGAAACACACACAGAAAACCCATAAAAACAAAATAGGAAACCAGAACATATAAGCAAAAGATACGCCCTGTTAAAAAGAAAGAAAGAAAAAGCCCAGACAAAGAATTATGAGACAAAAATCTCCAAAAATACCACCAAGTTAATTTTGTGCTGGCCATCTACTGTTGCCCAAAGTCAGACCTGCTCTGAATGAAGCATTCATCTACAAGCATGGACTTGATATCAGGCCAGAGGCCATGAGGGCAGAGAACAAAACAGTGCAAGCTTGGTCTGTAAGGATAGGGAGTGTGTCAAGGGGTGGCCCCAGGATATTGACAACAAAGGCAGGGACATTATCTCTAGAGGATCCGAAGGCTTCTGCAGAGGAGCCCAAGCCTGTGCTTCCTCCCCTGAATAGTTTGCTTTGCATCATCCAGGAGCATTAAACTCACTCATGGAGGTGAATATTTACTGGATGTTGATCCTNGGCTAGCCAGNCTCTGCCTTTTCTGAAATACTCTTTCCAAGAACCACCCCCAGTAGCTTCCTACCCTGACCTCATCTCGAATACATCTCNGTTGTGGAATTGTGCCGGCTTCTCCTTCATGTACATGGCAAGGNGGAGGGGCATATTCCCATCTTGTCTTCTCTCTCCTCTCTCCATCCCTGCATGGACTTGTCCTCCAGAGTCTCACCTGACTCCAGGCCCTCCAGGTGGAGAAAAGGGTCCTAGGGGGCTCAGGTTTGATGATGAGAAAAGCAGTTCTAGGTGCTGTCAGTTAGCTGCTATTGGTCGGTTTTTCATCGGTGGGACAAATATCTAAAAGAAACGATTTAAAGAGAAGAAAGATAAGGGCTCAGAGTTTCAAAGGCGCAGCCCATGGTCGCCTGGCTCTGTGAGCCTGAGGCAAGGCAGTCTGCTGTGGTGATGCAAGCATGTGGAAGAAGAGGTCAGGAAGCAAAGACCTTATAAGAAGGGGCCAGGACCAATTTATGCCCACTAAGGGCACACCCTGCCTCCTACTTTCTTCCACTTCCCAATAATGCCACTTGATTGTGGGTATGTTGAGGGTGTAATCTATTGTTGAGGGAAGAGCCCTCNTAGTCCAATTGTCTTTAGATAGCACCAACTACTGGATATCATAAGCCCTGAGGCGGAGGGAAGCACCATATCTACAAAGTATAACACCTCCCTTAGGGATATTCACGCTCAAGGCGCCCCGAGACTGCCTTGAGCCCTCCATCTTCTCTCCAGCTTTGACCTTTCTGACCTCACTTTCTGCCTTGCTCAAGACAGGACTCACGTGGTGAGTCCCACCAATGGCCCGAAGCCTGCCTCCCCTCCCTAGATCAGTGCCCCCCTTCCTGGTCTGCACTGCTTCAGCTGGTCTTTTGGTCAGGTCACTACTCATCTCAAAAGAAAGCCTCACATCCCTGGTGGCAGAATACAGAGTCAACTTCCAGCTCACAACTACAGATCCTCTCAGACATGAGTCACCCCTCACATCACAGAATACTCCTCTCNAAACACAGCCACAGCCCCAAAAGCTAAGTCCTAGGTACCAGCCAATGGCAGGCCAGGCTTTCTACTGAGCTGTTGTTACACTGCAGTGCCTCTCACTCCGCCACACCTGACAGGGCTTCCCACCAACATCCCTCTAACACCGCCTCCAGGCGGCTTCCCTGAAGCCCTGGGTTGGTTCACATGTGCCTCCTCTGGTGCTCACGCCCTCAGCACTCACCTCNCTCTTTACATTTGTTACATGTGGAAAATTTCTCAGGTCTTCTACACCAGTAGTGGCTCCAGGGCTNTGGCCAGGGCCTAGCCCAGAGGAGGGAAGTGGTGTTTGCTGGGCCAGGCTCAATATCTGAGGAAAGTANATTGTAAATGCCCTGGGCTTGCTCTGGCCAGNGTGGTAACAGGGTTCCAGTTCCCTGCCAAAGCTGAGTATTNGTGTGGGACTGGTAGGGTGAGCCTGTGAGCATGGTCAGTTAGCCTAAGAGAGTTTCAGGGGAGTGGGTTCCCATGTAAACCCTGGTGATATTAAAGAATTTGAGACCCAAATGTTGAAGTGGGAATTTGTTCTATGCTCACTTAGGCCTCATATTAAAAATAATAAAAGATCTATAAAATCTCTCCACTTAAGCCTGAACATTGCAGTTGACAGTGAAAAGCAAGGACTGTCTTTTCTCCAAGACAATTCCCTCCTGTGCTGTCACAGGTCACAGGAGTGGAGGTGCCCATCAGGGTGGGCACTTCCCCCTTCCACTCAATGCACTCAGCATCCTGCTCTGTAAATAGGAACTTACATTTACAAAAAATTTAAAACAAATTATGAAGGCTTACATCACACTGTTTTCTTTTCCTAATAGCTTGAATTCTCCAGGGAATAAAATCATACATATCTTCTGATTAGTGACCAACTGAGAGACAATTCACAATTGCTCCTGCATTAATATTGTGCTTTAAAATGCAAAATGAGTCAATTCCCTCACTTGGGCAGCAGAGGGGCCCTTTGGAACCTGACCAAGTCTGCCTCCCTCGGTACATTTCCCTGCCAGCGATGCTCTCAGGAACCAAATGTGGTATATTTCATTTTAAGTCACCTTTTTTTTCAATTCAGGAAAATGAATGTTGGAGCCAGATAAGAAACTATAGCCTGCTTTCAAGGAGGCTACAAGAAAACTGCACCTTGCATTACTAATCCTTTATCTTCATGTTAACAAAAAGATTACCGACATATTTTTGAATGAAAAGAAAATAAAATAGCAAATGCATCTTAGGAAATGTGTAACTTTCATGCAACACACAAATCAGTTGTTAAATATTTTTAAGTGAAAGAAAATGCATGAAAAATGCTTCCTTCGGAAGAAGAGAAACCAACTTTGGGGACTAGCAAAGAAACTGGCTCTCACAAAATGCAGGTTGGATGAAATGGTTATACCTGGAACTTCTTAATACACATTTTCTAAATATTTCATCAGCACATAGAATTGTTGTTTGGGAAGAGGGGTGTTCCTGGGGGTGTCTTTGTGCTTCTTTCCTGCCAGGACAGGCTTCATGACTAAGAGTTCCCCCAAAGAAGAGCCAGGAAGACTGTGTCTAATCATCAGTTATCCAAAAAGTTCAAGACAGATGCCAGAAGCGAAGGGAGCTGTCCATCAGTCAACAGTCTTGATCAAACTGAGCCACAGCAGAGAGTGGGGGCAGGACCACCATCCTCAGTAGCAGATGGGTCTGAATTCAGCCTCAGTGAACTTGGCCATTCATAAGCTTGGCACCTTGCCAAGTGTCCTAACCACTCTGCTTCTAGCTCCTCATTTATAAGATAGCTAATAAAACACCTAACTCACGGAATTAAGTGAGTTAATACTTAGGCTTAGCACAATGCCCAATGTTCGTAAGCACTATGCAAGTATTTGATTTTATAAATGAGTAACATAATGGCACACAGTGAAAGACAGCTACTGAGCTGTAGAGTGGAGGAGACCAAGAGNATGAAAAAATGAGATGAAGCCTCAAGAAGATGCACTACTGGCAGAATTTAGAGACTGTGGGGCAGGGGGGTTGTCTGGTGGACAGTTTGTGAGTTTGGTTTTTAATTAAGTGATGAGAAATGTTTTCACACCACCTTCGACGTTCTAGCTTTTCGGCAATGTGTAATAATAGCCTGGTAAGAAGAAATGTTCTCTGCAAGCATGGTTCTAAATTCTCCACCGTCTCAGTTAAACTGTGGGGAGAATGTTATGTCAGCTTTAGGGATAAGTGAGTGACAAAATATTTCAGAAACTTGCCCAAGCTGGTGGGCAAACAATGGAAAGAGGATCGTCCTGCACAGTTATAAGATCTCATTATCAAACACTTGCATGGCCATTTCTGTTGCTCGGGTTCATGTGAATGATCTCATTTAAAACACGGGAGGCAAATGATCTTAGTTCCCTTTTATAAGCGAGGCTTACCTGTAACTATGAAATGGTTGTTAACATGCATTTCAGACACACGGTTGTTCTAGAATTCATTTTCATGATGCAAATCANCGCATGCTACACTAGAAATAAAGTAAGGATGCTAATTAAATACAGAAGCTATGTTAGTTCCAGGTACAATTTTTGGCAACATTTCTGTGCTTTACATGAGAAAAAGAAAGTGGGAAGGCTTCTGGCGTTGTACATGACACCTATCACACCCCTTCTCTCTGCTAGTCTGATGATACCTCATGCTCTGTCCCAGAAGTGTATATTGCAAGGTCCTGTCCAGTCTTTTATTCTGTCTTCTCATAACTCAGAAGCCTCAAACTCCCTTTACCCACACTTTCTTTGAGCTTTTGATTCTTTTTGGTTTTGTTTTTTTCGATAAGATCTGTAGTTCCTAACATATTTTTTCACCTACTAGGAATTTATCTTTTTTACTCTGACTAATTTTTATTAGGGATGGTCGGTTTTATTTATTGCACACATGTATATGTGTGTACTCATATGTATATGTATGTGTAAGTGCATGAGTGTGAGTGGGTGTGCCCAGGTGTGCACATGTGTATGCAGAAAAAGGTTAACATCAAGTGTGATTTTCAATCCTCCTCTATGTTGCTTTTTTTGAGACAGGGTCTCCCACTGAGCCTAAAGTTCATTGGTTCAATTAGACTAGCTCCCCAGCAAGTCCTCCTCTCTATCTCCGCAGCGTTTAGATTTCAGGCACGTGCCACCATGCCTGGCTTTTTTAATGGGTGCTGGACATGAAATTCAAGTCCTCATGTTTACACGACAAGCACTTTACAGACTGAGCCATCTCCCCAGCTCCCACAAATAAATTTTATTGTTCTAATGACAATGTTGGTAAGTTTTGAGCAAACTGTTCCCTTAATCCTTGTTCTACCTTCAATTTTGTAGAATGAAGGGTTTTTTCAAAAGATTCTCTCCTGTTGTGTCAGAACTATGTGTACAAGACAAAGTATGTAAATTGGCTCACAAGTCACCATTTTTATTTCTTATAATGTTTATTTATGTATTTAGTGAAACACAGAGGTCAACTTGTGGGAGCCAGTTCTCTCCTTCCACCATGTGGGTCAGGGGGTCACACTCAGGTTGCCAGGCTCGGCAGCAAGTGCCTTTACACACTGAGCTGTTTTGCTACCCCTCATGATTACCTTTTAAATATAAGTTATACTCCAGTGAGCAACAGCACTGGGTAGAGTGGGGGAGGAAGAGGTACTGATCTGGGATACCAACAGGCCATTTTCACCTGTTGCCATTAGGCCAGAAGACAGAACATGAAATGCTAGAGAGGGCCTGATTCAAGGGCTTCGCCCACAGCAGGCCTAATCCTGCTCTACGGAGTGTCACCATCTACTTCCTTCAAAGGAAGGTACAGTGCCCCGCTTAGCATGGGTCCAGAGCATAGCATAAGCCACATCTCCTGGGGGTGGGGGGTGCTGGGTGTTAAAGCTCACTTACCTGGGAGCCCCCCTCCCCTAGACAAGAAAGAACTAGAAATCTTGTCAGGGTCAAAAAAGAGCCCAATAGCTTCCCCTGTCTCTTCCTTCCTCACAAGGTCAGCTGGAGAGGGAGGTCGAGCTCCAGCCTGCTCGGCATACCTCAGCCATCCCCTCAGTATCTCGTCAGCCTCACTCTTTCCCAGGGTCAACCAGAGGAGAAGAGAATTTCCACAATTTTACCTCTTGAAGGAGAAGGGAGAACTTGCTTGGACCTTAGGCCCACACATCGTGTTTTGCCCAGTCTCTTCAGTGGGTATAGAAGCCATAGTGCTGTGCTGAGGAATAGGGGTAGCTGGCAGGGCAAGATTTAGGCATATTTGTTTCAGGGCTTAACTCCCAACATCCATCACCAAGCTCAGATCCAAGTCAACAAATATAAAGCTTGAATCTCGTCAAAGAATGGAGTACACACATACACATAAGCATACACACATGCACGTAGATTAGATAGATAGATAGATAGATAGATAGATAGATAGATAGATAGATCATAGATAGATCATAGATAGATAGATAGATCATAGATAGATAGATCATAGACAGACAGATAGATGATAGATA